>OV651829.1:18220736-18810736 GCA_927349885.1 Psylliodes chrysocephalus | reverse complement strand
CTTGAAATATATTATGACGAAAGTCCAATTTATTTAAAGTTTATTTATTTAAAAACACACTATTTACAATTTATTTTAGACGTACTATTTAATTTATATAATATTTGAACACTAACTAACAATTCCAATTTATTTCTTACACTTTTACTTTTCAATACAACGTTCTATATTAAACTAAACTCGGCGCTGATACGTCCTCTATTTATATTAGTCTAACTCCGCTACTGGAAAATGCTAGAGACTTCGCAAATATGACTAAACGGTAGTCTCCGCCACTCCGGCTGTTTCCACACGTCAGCGTTGCTTCGGTCACGAGTTGATTGCGTGCGTATACAGGGTCGGATCGTATTAGGAATATTATGACAATATGGATCCGAAGTCAATAGGAGCCGATTGAAAACATCTTCCATTGTTTTTACCCTGGAGTACTTTCGCGAGAAGTCTTATTGATATCTTTTAATGTCTTTGTTTCTAGATTCCTGAGCATCTTCGGATAATTGGCCAATCGGTCTCAATGCATGAGCTATTATGAGCGACCCGTGAATTAACAGCTTGTGTACCGAAGTAGGTATGTAATACCATGGGTATAATTCAACACTCTGCCTTACCGTTTCAATCGCATATTTTTTAAACTTATCCAAATCTATCTCGTGGCCACATGAAATAACTTGCAGGATCACATAGAAGCGTTTAATTACACCTACATCAACCCCGGTTATCGAAGACGAAACCGACGAATTTGCAAAAAATCGTCGAGCTGTATTGCCATCATTGCTACTTCCATATCCAAGTTTCGGACGATCGACGATCAAACCCAATTCTTTTTGAATTGACCTCTTGCCTTCTTAAGTCATTTTTGGCACTACGAGCTTGCCATTTTTTGACACCGAGCTTGTAAGATAAATGTAGACAATATTCAAAGCAACGTATCCACGCATGCAGTGTCGACAATCCGAACTTCAAATTCTTTTCATCGATTTACTTTCGCAATACAGCATCGATTGCATTGAAATCTTTGCTGGTTGCTCCACATAAATAACACCATTGCGCAGATGTCGTCGATGATACAGCGTTGCAAACTTTACCATCTATCATGGTAAATGCCAAATTGTAGACGATGGAGACGAGCTTCCCATCTATTACCGTTTCAAATGGACGTAGATTCTTTATTTGTTCTTCAATGACTCGAACTTCATTGAGTCTTCGCGCAGAAACTGTAGTCTAAGTGGTCTACAAAATCGTGGAGACGAAGGCCTATGGTTCTTCCAAACAGTGATTTGCTCCTTTGATTCTTCGTCGATAGTCACGAGTTGTAATGGCACAACTGATGTGAAGAATACATGCGCATCTAATTTGCTACTATCAGCAAAAGTCTGCTTATATTCACTGTGCCCAGAGCTTCCATCGCAACCCCATTTGCAAATTAAATTTAACTTACGAACATGCTGTTGCGTTAAACTTCCAATGACTTCATTTTGGACGAGTAAAATACGGTCAATTGTATGGTCCAGTAATGCCTGTACTTCGACTTCTGAGCTAATCTCTCTAATGGTGATAGCAGTACGGGGTGGATAACACA
Organism: Psylliodes chrysocephalus; assembly: GCA_927349885.1. NCBI lineage: Eukaryota > Metazoa > Arthropoda > Insecta > Coleoptera > Chrysomelidae > Psylliodes > Psylliodes chrysocephalus. Next base: position 18,809,157 of record OV651829.1, on the reverse strand, counting down.
GTATTTTCGCTTTTATTACTGATTTGTAAGGAGGAAATAATTTGGAGTTGTTTTCTTTGCTTACTGCTCTTAGTCCTTGGCATTAACTCTTAGAGAATTTATATTCGACCAAAACGGAAAGTGCTGCCTCTTCGGACAATGGAATTTCATTTGTTACTCCGTAAGCTCTTCGGTACTTAGAAGCTCTTAATGGACTCATCGATGTGATCTCTTTCAAAACTGCTGAAGCGTCTAATTGTCCTGTAGTTCAAAGGCTCATTTGAGTAGCGTATGCTAACTCGTCCGAGGTGAAGCTTTCACGAATACCTTCAGTTTTACTTCGTTTTGACCGATCACTGGAAGTTGTAAAGTCCTTGGACGGGAGGCCACTTTTATCACCTGGTGTTGTCTGGACAGCGGCAGGTACGGCAAAAACAACCGGCGCGCTAAGCCATTCTTCATTGTTCTTCAAAAAGGGTGCCTCAGTCCTACGAGCCGCTTGCCACTTCCGCATTTTATTGAACAGCATTGTAAACGATGCTCTCGAGTCCTCAGGTATAAAGTTTATAAAACCAATATTTATATGTACATAAACATAAAAATGCGCCGCGGCGTTATACTAATACTTCGAGCCGGATTTTACCCTCTTATTGTATACGCGAGGCAGCAGCTGCTTTATTACGCCGTGCGTGTGCGCGGTCGACAATCGCACAATGTGAAAAACATGATAATAATCGAGTAGGCACCTCTAGGCAGCTGATTTTTGTTAATTTCTCAAGATAATAAAGTAAACTAAAAGCCGACACTTTGGATTTCGCGGAACCAGTTGGAACCGATAACTTTTCGACTAGTTGAAAATGTAAGATTTCAAAATTCTTTATACTACATTTCAATAATTTACACATTACGTTTGAGCTCAATCAATGTAAAAATATATTCTACATATCTCCAGATATCGTGTCCATGTCTCAGAATTAAAATTGAACACTTCACTTGAAAAATATTGATTTTAGAAGTCACCCTAGTTTTCGTTCCTTCAGCGCGCGATGCGTGTACTCTCCACGAAGGCTAACTTCAAACTGACGCAGCGACGAAAGTATACGGTCAAAAACCGTTACTCTTCCACAATGGATGCATCCGTTAGTCCTCTACCTGACTGACTGCTCAAAAGTACCCATTAAGAAAATTCATTTATTGAGGTTTTGGCCAGGATTTCGGGATTTGGCCCCACTGTGCAACGGTAAAATGTGAAAACTAAAATTAAAGAACTTGGGGCGATCGAGGAGATTATTGAAAAATTTTATTTAATTTTTTAAATGATTATTTAAAAGTGACTTACTACTTTCCAGAGTCAGGCGTACTGAATATATAATGTTCGTTTCTTCACTCCACCTTATGAAAATGACTATTTAGCCGAAACCGGGGGCAGTTTTTTATTAAACAATATATGTGTGGGATAAATTTTAATTTTTATTTGTTTCAATATGGTCAATAACTTCTATACCTGATACACAGAATGTTACCAATCTGAATCCACAATTCTAGTTTTGTTAAACTAATAACCTAACCCATGAGATTTAGAATAAATCAGGAACCTTCTACCCTCGTTCTACTACTTACCAATGATGAACAACTCTTAACCCCACCGGTGTATCTCCCACCAGTTGGAATATCTGATGATACAGTCGTAACGTGTCGTTTACAATTTTAATAATTCTCTTCTTGCACATCCAATCACACTATCTTCTCACACCCAAACTTTGCTCAAGTTTTTTCCTATCTAAACCAACTAGACTGGATTTATATAATCCTTGAAAATAATGATCCGAGTTGCATGTGGAATATCTTTCAAAATACGATTAATGATTGTGTAAAATCTCATACTTAAAACTAAATATATATAGAAGAACAAATCTGAAACCCTGGATAAATAATCAACTGATGTCTATGGTAAAACATAGGAAATACCTATGGAAAAAATTTAAGCCAACCACCAATATGAACGATTTCTCTGCTCATCAACTATTCTCCAATCAACCAAAAGCCGCAGTTATTAAAGCAAAGCATAACTGTCAGGAGTACATCGCCAACTGCGCTGATAGCAAAAAGTTCTATAAATATGTTAGAACAAATCTGACATGCAAAGTGTCCGTACCTCTTCTACAAAAAGAAAACGGAGATAAGTGTGCCAACAATACTGAATCTGCTCAACTTCTTTCTAACACCTTCTGTAATGTTATCACTTTTGAAGATCTGACATCACCACTTCCGGATATTTCACTAAACAGAATACAGGCCTATATTTCCAACGTATCGTTTGGCCCAGACATAATAAAAGACAAACTTAAAATGCTTAAATCCAACTCCTCGCCAGGCTTAGATAGTATCTTTTCTTTTCACTAGTAATACCACTAGAGGTCAAATTATTTCCGGAAATTTTTTCGAACTCATGAAATTTTCTAAAAATATTCATGAGCGAGAAAACATTTCCTGATATTAATTTGACCTCGCGTGGTATTCGGTAAGAAAATTCCACGCCGAATTATGGTTGAAAATTAAATATTTTTAAAATTTATTTTTCGTTTCTCAACAATGCAAATTATTTTCTCCAAGTCACCAGTGAAACATAAAAGGTGTTGTCGCCTTGATTGTTGAGTTGTCATGGTAACTAAGTGAGACCCTAACCTCGAATATAATTTCAGTTTTGAAGTTGTCAAGCGGCCCGACGTAAAAAAATGTTTCGCTGCAATTATTTAGGCCTTCAAATTGCTTATTTCTACTTATTGTAGTTGCATGGGAATACCATTTGAAAATAGAAAATAGTATATTCTTTAATTTTACGTAAGTTTTGAATAACTACAAGTGGTAGAAAATTGTTTTTCTGCGTTTTTATTAACATGCGTTATGAGCGCTTTAAAATGGTATGAAATTCTTAACCAGCGTCAGCAAGCATCAATCGTAGGAGGCTGTGATCATTGTATTTTGACAGTTCAAAACATTAAATAACTCACGTTTTGTTGCGATAAAGAATATTGCACAGCAAGTAAAACCAACAAAATTACCTATTTGTTTAAAAATGAATCGATTTGAAAATCATACGCTATGCAAAATATGCGTGAAATTGTCTGATGTAATGATCAATCATTGCACCATGACTTACTTACTCGGATTAATAGAGGATTGTGGCTCCAACTTGAAAAACGAAAATTTGTTCCGAATTGTCCACGAATATTTGCACCTAAACTACCCAAAATTCAAAGTGCTGAATGGGAAAAAGGTGAATCTAAATATTATATATATTTTATTAGACATAGACACATAATTCAAAGCATCCAAAGTCCTGCATTTTCGCCATTAAGAAGAAAAGAAGTGGCCGAAGAATATAGAAAACACCTTAGCATTGTAACTAAAATGTATCAAAACTAAACCTATTATGTGAACAAATAAAAACCAGTCTGTCAAAAATGGTCTGTTATTGTAAACGTCAAAAAATTTCCAGTATAATTCGCTGTTGGGTACCCCACGAGAAAAAAATTTCCACTAAAATACCTCCGTTGCCATGGTGATCTGTCAAAAACACGTATTTTGATTGGTTCAAAATTACAGGTGTGGAATTTTCTATTAAAATCTTGTGCTGACACTCTTTGTTATCCCATCTCCTGTATAATGACCTCGTAATTTAATTCTCATATCCTGCCGTCTATATGGAAGACTGCGTCAGTAACTGCCACATTCAAAAAGGGCAATAAGCTTGACCCAAATATTTATAGACCAATAAGCCTTGTACCAATAGTTGTAAAGTAATGGAGTCCATAATATGTGATAAGGTAACTGACTTTCTCGTTAACGAACGTGTACTTCCCACCCAATAACATGGGTTTATCAGAGGACGATCTACCTTAACTAATCTCCTGCAGTCTGTCAATGACTGGACAAAAGCCTTAGATGCTGGTCTTCCTACAGATGTTATATACTTGGATTTTTCTAAAGCCTTTAATAGAGTTCCAAAACACCAACTTCTCAAAAAGATTGAACACCTAGGAATTCAAGGCAACTTAATAGCTTGAGTAACGGACTTCTTAACCTCCAGACAATTTCGCGTAAGAGTTGGTAATAGTTTCTCTCAAACCAAATCCGTTGTCAGTGGAGTGCCTCAAGGATCAGTCCTTGTTTCCCTACTTCTTCTACTTTATACTGTCGATATCTGTGTACATAAAAATCTGTCGTTCCTTCTATGCAGACGATACAAAAATTTACGCTAATCCAATTGCAGATTATCACACCCGTATGCATAGTCGATCCCCAGCGATACGACAGAGATTCATCTCGGCAGTATTACCTGCTATCCGCTGACGAATCCCGAAAAAATGGCGAATTGTCACCGGCATCTCTCGCAAGTTTTTAAAAATTTGATATTCGTTCATTGTTTTTTACGTTTTAAGAAATGGATCATAATTTAGATATGTTAAATAATGTGAATAGAGATATTAGATGTCAGATCACAGGCAAAATCTTGTGAATATAGCACTAATGATTGCCGAAATTCATGTTTTATACCTTATTTTTCTTGAACTTGTTTCATCTTTTTTAAAGAACATGAAAACTTGCAAGTCGCCACCTCTACGGGCTTTCGCCAGCGGATCTCTGGTGATACCCCCGAGATGAATCGCTGGCGATTAACTATGCATACGGGTGTCGGTCTCTTCAATCTGTTCTAAGTGCGGTATCAACGTGGATTTCAGACTGGTTATTAACGCTAAACATTGATAAATGTGTTGTTCTTCATATCGGTAAAAACAATCCTAAATTGGCGTATAATATTAAAAATCTGATGTGTCCAACACATGACTTTCCTATCTAGTTATTACAGGCTTTTTCCGGTTATTTTGTACAACCTATTGCAGCATCTCTATAAATGTTTAGAGGATGAACTAAATATATACATTGTCCACACACATCTACCGCGAAACATTTTTCTATAGATATTCATTGAAAATTAAAATACTGAAAAAATTTAAATTTAGCACTTTTCCTACAATTTTTCCATTACGGTCCATTTTAAAAAAATCATGTATGAACAAATATTATAGAGATCGATATCGCAAACAACATTTATTTCAACAATTTTCATAAAAATCAGAATTTTGCACATTTTGTCAAATTTTTCGAATACGGACCATTTCAGGAAATTTTTACATATAACAAAAATTATAGATAATAATATTAGAAGTAACTTTTATTTGAACAATTTTTTTCTCCAAACATAAATAACAGATATATTCCATAAAATATAAAAACGGCCTCCCATAAAGTACCCACCCAGATGTTCCGACTTTGTCCAAAATCTAATCATTTCACGTCAGGCCGAAATAAAACTTAAGTTTAAAATTTAATGTTTTTTTCTTTATCCGTTTTTGAGTTTTCTTCAAATTTCGAAATTTACACATTTTCTCAAATATCTCGAATACGGTCCATTTTAGAGAAATTATCTATAGGATAAAAATTATAGAGAATTATATTACAAACAACTTTTGTTTGAACAATTTTTATAAAAAAAAATATTTTTTTACATTTTGTCAAATTTCGCGAATACGGACCATTTTAGGAAAATTTTGTATATAATAAAAATTATAGATAATAAAATAAGAAGTAACTTTCATTTAAAGAATTTTCTTCCCCAAACGTAAATAACAGATATATTCCATAAAATATAAAAATGACCACCTATAAAGTACCCCTCCAGATGTTCCGACTCTGTCCAAAATCTAATCAGCACATGAGACGCTAGAAAAAAGCTTAAGTTTGAAATTTGGTGTTTTTCCGTGTATCGGTTCATGAGTTATGCGTTATACAGACACACACACACACACACACACACACACACACACACACACACACACACACACACACACACACACACACACACACACACACACACACACACACACACACACACACACACACACACACACACACACACACACACACACACACACACACACACACACACACACACACACACACACACACACACACACACACACACACACACACACACACACACACACACACACACACACACACACACACACACACACACACACACACACACACACACACACACACACACACACACACACACACACACACACACACACACACACACACACACACACACACACACACACACACACACACACACACACACACACACACACACACACACACACACACACACACACACACACACACACACACACACACACACACACACACACACACACACACACACACACACACACACACACACACACACACACACACACACACACACACACACACACACACACACACACACACACACACACACACACACACACACACACACACACACACACACACACACACACACACACACACACACACACACACACACACACACACACACACACACACACACACACACACACACACACACACACACACACACACACACACACACACACACACACACACACACACACACACACACACACACACACACACACACACACACACACACACACACACACACACACACACACACACACACACAGACATCATCGCGAAAATAGTCAAAACGGATTCAGGGGACCTCAAAACGTAAAAATCCGTCGAAAACTCGAGGTCGAAAAAAATCATGATTCCTATACTTTCCTTATATCTGTATACAGATAGGAAAGTAATAATAATGCCTTAAAGACAGTACCGTCCCAAAATGATCTTCGCATTATCATTACTAAAGACTTAACGTGGTTAGAGCATATATTATCAGTAAGCAAACAATCAAACTCTCAACTATTCTTATTAAAAAAGACTTTTGGCAATATTTCTTTCTCAATATTTTTGAAAATGTACACAACATATGTTCGTCCTCGCCTGGAGTACTGTGGTCCTGTTTGGTGTCCCGTATTAATCTCGGATCAAAAGAGGTTGGAAAATGTGCAGCGACTTGCTACAAAGCTTTTGTATGGTATAAGACGGCCACCGTATGAACATCAAATGTCTACGGCTAATCTGATTCTTTTTAGTGAGCGTCGACTGCGTGGTGATTTAATCATTTGTTTTCGCACAATTAGACATATGTTCGGTGTCGATCTTTCGGATTTATTTGTATTAAATAATGACCTGCACCTACGTGGGCACATGTTCAAATTAAAAGAGGAAAATTTTAACTCTAGAGTTAAGCTAAATTTTCTTTCAAACCGAGTTTTCTCTGCATGAAACAATTTACCTGATAGAGTTGTATGCGCACCTTCAGTTTAAAAACAAATTTGATTAATTAGGCTAAGTAGGTATATCTGTATAGAGACAATAAATTATAATCACAAAAAATTAAATAATGTAGCAACGTTATTTATTGTCTTTATAGTTATAGTCATTTTTTTTATATCAATTTATAGTTATAGTTTATAGATTAAAAGAAAATTGTTTATTTTTGAATAGCTCATGTCAGTAAATAATAATAATAATAATAATAATAATAATCTAATAATAATAATAATAATAATACTTACGCGATGATTTGCTGATGTTCCACTATTAATTTCTTTAATATTTCGAATTTTTTTTCGAAAGTGTCTCGTTGCGCGCATAAAGATCCGTAACGTCTAAATTGTGCTTGTAATATCTCCAATTGACCAGCTACAAAAGTTAAAATCGAAAAGAATATTAACTGAGTAACTGTATTAAAGCTACACCCAAAAGTTATTGATATAATGTCTAGACAAAAACAAATGAAATAATGGTCTTTTTCATTTACTGGTCGCCACATTGCGTACGGTAATGGTTTATCCTTTTCGCGGACAAGTTCATCTTTGCTGTGCATCTGTTGGGCGTAGAGAATAAGCGTACTGATAGTCATATTAATACCACACATAGATGAAATCGAGAGTAGAGATATACACATTTTTTTTGTATACAAAGCATAACTTTTGTATAAATCACAAATTTCTGTATCAAGTTCGTTGATGTTTTTCTCATAGTTCAAAATATAATCAATTATTTCAATAAATCCTTTTCGTTGACAAATGTACATTTTTATAGCTATAATTGATAACAGAATTATTATCTCTAATCCTTCCATTGTTACTCCTATGCTGACCTTTCCAAGTGGAAAACATCCAATGCACATCGCTACGAGATAATACATGTAATACAATTGAGTAAAGACGGAATAACATTTATACATCAATTTTTGAGTCTTAGTTGAAGACTCCAGAGGTAGCCTCCACATTCCGACCACCAACATTGAAAGTTTGGCAAGCAGCAGATGTCGAATTCTAAAAAAAAAACTTGGTAATAAAAACTACCAATTGCATGATAAGGTAGCTGCGGCAAATAAGTCCCGGCGCCTAATAAAGCCCAAAAATAATATCTCACAAAATAGAAACATATTATTAAACCTGGCAATGTCGATTCAACCCCCACCACGAGTCAATCATATCCGTCAATTTCGACCCCGCTGAAATTTAGAATCGTCGTCAGCAGGGATCCCAGATCTCACGATTTATCGTGAGATCTCACGATTTAGTACTCACGATCTCACGATAATGCGCCTGAATCTCACGATATTTTTTAGCAAGCTGCTTGCAGTAGCGAACCTTAAGTTTTTGTGTAAAACGATTCTTTTTAATTAATCAAACAATTGAATTATGCTGTAAAGTCCAACCCAGGAACGTGCTAATGCGTTGGCCGATAATGACGGACGACCAACACTTGACAGTCCCCAGCAAGTGGTCGGATACTTTCCATATCTGGCCCTATCCATATTTTTAATAGTCTCAAGAATTACTATCAAATCAATAGTAATAGTACTATCTAAACTATACCAACGTTGATTCAACGGTTGATACGTAGTACACTAAAGAATTACATTTTATTTATAGAAAAAAAAATAATATTTGAAATAAAAAAATGTACCAGTAGGTAAGCAGAGACATAAGAAAACAGGTGGAGGCAGCAGTCACATTTGTGGCGTGCGTATGTTAACAAATTAGGGCAATCTTTAAAACAGATTTATCATCTATAGTGCTGAATTTGCTGAGTGCATTCTTATAATTTTAGTTTATTTGATCGAATTGCGTGAAAATGAATTTAAAAACTACTAAAAACATGTAAATTTAAACTATCGAACAATCGATAGTTTTCGATAGTAACACACTATCGATAGAGATGTACTGAGATTTAAAAGTCGGTCATTCCTTGCTCTTCTCTCGGACAAAGTTCATCAAAATCGAAAATACTATATATATATTTAGCTAAACTGCGCATGCGTAGTACAATGTCACGATTTCTCACGATTTTTACACGATCAAGCTCACGAATTTAGGCTCAGTACATCTGGGATCCCTGGTCGTCAGCATAGAAAAATAAAAAGAGAAGGTTTGAATAAATGGCGGGACTTGTTTCCTTGTTGGTAGTTAAACCGTAAGCGCTTAGCGCGCTGCTATCACTAAATTCAAACCCGTTTTACACCCATAAAAAAATATGTTTTCAAAAATAATGAAAAAGAAATCAATAATTTTACTGATTTGCCCCTTTAAATTTCACTTTAAGATAATGTGTGATCAAATAGAGGGATAATCGTTAACAAATTTAAAGTTAAAGCTAAATTTAAATATTATTAGATGGTGTAAATCTGGCTTTGAAAATAAATTAGGTTATGTTGCTGTAAATATGTCAGCCTGATATTATTTTCATTTTCAAATGCAGGTGATATTTTTTTCAAATGTAGGTAAGTAAATTGTATTAAGTGTAAGTTAGATTTAACTAATTTAACTATAGGGAGGTTCTTAAGAAAATCATTAACAATTCATTTAAATTTTAATTGCAGAAGTAAGTATTTTTCTCACAAAACTAACAAGAAATTTTATGTTTTTCCTGCTATTAGAGATAAATGGATCCACATTTTAAACATTTGTGGTCAAAAAAATGAAAGGAGTTGTGAGCGAACTATGTTTACAAACAAATATTATAGAACCTCATCCTAGTTTTACTCATAAAGACCAAGATGAAAAAAGGCCAATGATTTGTGCTCAAAAAGTTATTGTCCAATTTTTGGGTGATATTCATTATTATATTTATCAAATAATACCCAAATATGTTCAAAAACTTATATGCTATTTAGGTCAACTTGTTAATTTTTGCTTAGTTCACCTATTAAGATCATAAATCAGATATGTTTTCTATTTTTATTGAAATTTTTATACCTTTTATTGCAAGAAAAATTTAAAAATTTAAAAAAGTTATGACTCTTGTTAATTTTTAATTTTAAGATACACACTGCACCTTTATTTTTGTTTTGTTTTGTTTTAGATATTCCTCGGTATGGAGATTTTTGGAATGTACATAAATGTGTTTCTTAATTAGGGTGAGTTTCAAAGCCCACCTGTATTGAAGCTGGAGGCTTATTGTACCCGAAATAGGCATTACAACTATTCTAGATTGAAATAGACGCGGAAAGGCCTTAAAGGGACAATAAGTATAAGAATATTAGAATTAGAATGATTTGTCCTTGGATTAATAAGGGATATTTAAAACATTAAAACAATTGTGTTTATAATGAACTACTTTGACTTTTTATAAAAACTATATCCGGTTTTTTTAATAACAAAAACATTGTCATGTGCTATGCTGGTTATCATATTATATTTTTATTTTTCAGTAATTTAGTGTGTGATATAGTGCTTGTTATGTTCAAAATGAAACACATGTAATTACATGGTAATTCTAAATAAATTAAACTTGTTAAAAATGTGTTTTATTTTTCAACTAATTTTATTTTTCAGTTAAAACAAGTGACATTTTCCATTTTTCAACATTTACCTACAACAAAAATTCACTAAACTTATTGTTTGTTTAGTAGTTGTAAGTAAAAGTTGTCAAATAGGAAAATGTTACTTCAAAGTGCTTCAAATTCTAAATTACTAAGCCCGCCAATTTTTAAATCGCTCTAATTAGTAGTGTTCTACTTTATCGGCTGAAACTGACAGGTGTAGTTCAACCGTAAGCGCTTAGCGCGCTACTGTCGAGGTCAAGCAAACTTGTTACCAACTATCAGAGACAATCCAGCGAGACGTGTAACTCAATGTATTTTTTTTGTTCGGTAAAAGTTATTTGGGCGATTGTAACCACAACCAGTCTATGATGGCGCCACTAGTAAATAGCGGGAAAATTAAAAATGCTTTAGGGCGGGAAATTCAAACATGGATTCAGAAATAAAGTTTTTCTATACAAATTTACAGGAGAAACAAAAACTATTGTTTCACTGTATATTAAAAAAATATAAAAGCTTCCAATAACATCAAATTTTTTATCACATAAATAATCATTTTAATAAAGGAAGTTTTAATCAGTTTAATATAAACAGTGAACATAGTTTTTATTACTCTTGTAAATTTCGCTAAAAAAAAACTTGAAAATTCTATTGATTATTAAATATTTAAACTTGGAAAAATAATACACCAAACTCTTTTTCTATAAATTATATTTTTGTAAGGTACAGAAAAACAAACTACAATTGCTTCATTTAGAAAGTACCTCCTATCATTTTGTGACAAATTACAAAGAAAGTAACAGTTGTTATATATTCATAATATATTTAAAAACTAATGTAACAAATATTTTATAAAGTATAGTATCGATACCTTTTTGCCAGACTATCGTAAGTGCCATTTGAACAAATGTCACTTATGTTAGTCTGGCAAAGAGGTATGGATATGTTATGACTGTTTATTTTAATAGAAACCATGGAAACGAAACACACATACACTCAACACAAATGTATAAGGCCCGAGTCAAGTAAGTTCCCATCCTGTAAACTGGATCGAAACCTGCTAGACCCCTGCTAACTCCTCTTATAGTAATCAAGATCAATATATTTATATGCCATGCCTTCTAAAAGGGAATGAAGGATGACATACTATCATCATTTAAACAGGACGTTGCTGAAGGCTTACCCCTGTTATTTCGTTTGTTTGTGTATCTTGTGTGTGTGCATTCCTGTTGTGTCCCCAGTCATGTAAAAGTTTTTCTAGTCTCCTAATTTGGTTACTAGGTGGACCTTCTCCAACTAGTAGTCTAATCTATTCAATCTGTTCAGAAGCAGGAGGTACTTTTCAAACATAGCAAATAATATTAATAATAAACACTATTTAAAGATAAATACATTTTTGTAATCTTTTTGTCATTGCCCCTTACCTTTCTCTTACACCACCAGGGTATACCTATTTTCCATATTCCCTTAATTATAGATTACCTTACAATGTTCGAATGAATATAACATTTTACTCATGAAAAATCTAATTTCATATTTAACTCTTTTTCAATTTCATTGGAAACAATAATTGGTATCTATATTACAATTTATTATCAAAGAAAATTTCTAATAAAGTTATAGCAAATCCTACTTAAACTACTGGTTGTTCTGCAGGATAAATTACCTTTTCTTGAGATTGATCTCTCTATAAAATCCAAAACCGACCTGATGTCCCCAAATTTATTTTCCAATGCATCCTGATTTAAAATTCTGCCCTTTTGTGATTCAATTTTTTTTTCTTCCTTTAGAGTGGCTGTTAGAGGTAGGTGTATGTAAGAAATAGCTAATCTCTAATCATTTCAAACGTCCTTTGCCAATACTACATGTGCAGATTTTTTACTCAGCATACATTTTACTTTTCTAGTAGATAGGAACTTTGTGCTGCCATTAAAGCTGTCCAGACATTCATCTACCTACTTAATGAACACAAGTAGCTGTAACAATGGATCTCTGTTCCAATTCACCTAAATAATTATAGTCATTGTGTAATATATTATTAAACACACACATTATACAGTGGTTTTCTTAATAAATTGGAAATTACTTACCTCTAGAAAGAAATGTGTACAAAAACGCGAGTTTGGTTCCAGAAATTGCTTCATGCAAAAAATAATATGCAAAAATATTCCCCCCCAAAGAAAATTAATTAAACAACAAAATCAGACTAAAAGAAATATACGGGGCCCAAATTAAATTAATTTTAATAAAATGCACATGTTCATAACAACATTCATAACATTGTCAGTTGTCAGTTTTAATACTTTTAATCGATATTTCTACGTCAAAAAACCAGCAACACCAGCGCCCTCTGAAAATGGTGTTAGTTTTATTGGAGAGAGATAGACATATGTAAAGATCAATGTAAAAGAAAAAGAGGGTCATATATGTAATTTAAATGGACCACCGAACATATTTTCCTATTAAGTTACACGTCTCTGTTATCTCTGCAACTATTTACATGGAATCCAACCCCCGTGGTCGTCAGTACTATCCAAGGTTGTGAGCATGTGTGTTGCAACGTCCAGTGTTATAAATTTCGCGCGCCACGTTTTGTTTACGATTTAGTGTTTCTAAAGATTTTTTATTCGGCTACTACTGCCCGTGGTGTTCCTCAGTCCCTACCGCATATTTCGACAAAAAAATAATTGCGAAAAGGTAAGAGATTGTTGAGTTTTTTAATTTATAACTTTTCATTGTCATGTCGGCTATTAAGGCCCATTAATATTCTGCGATTAAGGCCCGGGCATTATTAAACGATGATAAATGTTTTTCTTTTTTTTTTTCAGATACTTACAAAGAATATGCCTAGACGACGTGCACAATGGACCTCAGAGCAGATGCAAAGGGCTATAAATGCGGTAAATAACGGAGTACTGTCTCAGAGAGAGGCCGCAGATTGCTGCAGAATCCCCAGAAGGACGCTTAGAAACCACCTTAAATCGGGATAGGTAGAAAGAAAGTTAGGCAGGGCTGCAGTACTGATGAAAGAACAAGAAAATGAATTTGCTCAACGTCGTTTATGTGAAATAGGACTACCATTAACTCCAATCTTGGTAAAGCGATCAGTTTTTAAACTTTATGTCGGAAACAACATTAAACATCCCTTTCGTGTGAGCAAGGAAGTCTCCGGTAAAGATTGGCTATACGCATTCTTGAAACGAAATCCGCAACTTTCTAAACGGAAAGCTCAATTAATGAACCCAGGAAGAGCGCAAAAGTTGAACGATTATTTCAATAAGCTTTCTGAAATTTACTAGGAAATGGATATTCATCAAAATCCTCAAAACTTGTTTAACATGAATGAAAAGGGTTGCCGTTTGACTGTCCACCACCAACAACAAGCAATTGGACAAAGGGGTGCGAAACGAATTCACATGGTAGCACATGAGCACGCTGAAAATGTGACTATTGCGGGGTGTTGTAATGCACTAGGAAACACCATACCCCCTATGGTTATTTTTAACGGGAAAAGGTTGAAACCAGAATGGCAAGATGCTTTACCGGCTGGTACCCTGGTAAAAATGTCAGATAAGGGTAGCATGACAACATCACTTTTCATTCAATTTATTAAACATCTAGATCGCTACAAAGGTAATGGACCAGCGTTACTAGTTTTCGATGGAGCCTCTAGTCATATGGATATTTCTATTGTGGACGCTGCAGACCGTCTTGGAATTAGATTGTTTTGTCTACCTTCAAATACGACGCATGAACTCCAACCACTGGATAAGGCAGTTTACAAATCCTTTGAGCATCACTGGGATCACTGGGATCAAGAACTGCTTAAATTCTGGGATGCGCATCCAGATCGACGTCTTAATAAAAGTCGATTCGGTAAAATTTTTACCAAAGTCTGGCCCAAATGTATGACGCCTGAGAATATTATTAGCGGATTTAAAGCCGCTGGAATGTTTTCACTTAATCCACAAAGAATTCTAGAGTCAGCATTTGCCCCATCACTTGTAAGCCAGCGCCATTTAGAAGACCCTGAACGACCTGTACCTGATAAAGGAATTCTGCGAGACAACACAAACAGCAGTGTAATTCCGAATATTTTAGAAGTTGATAACGCTACAAATACAACGAATCATAGATCTAAGTCTGATGATGAGTTAGAAGACATACCGCCAAATAAGCCAGCAAAAATCGTCCAAGATTCAACAATAGCAGGAAGCAACAAATATGGAGAAAAAAACACCAGTAAAAAAATGACGAATCACGAAAATCGCCGAGGGGGACCACAGCTACAGATAAAACGTTGACAGACAACATCATGATGGACACTAGTAATGAAGTTTTTAATAGGTCTTTTAATGAATTGCTTCCTAATCCTGAGCTTCTTGCAACAAAGAATAAAAACAATAACACAGCTGACAGGAAAAAATCCCTTAATTATAAAGCGCAAGCGGTAACGAAAGACCTTTTTACATCCGTTAGCACAAAGTCGACATCAGTATCTGCTACCTCCAGGAAGTTTGCAGCAAAAAAAATCTAAACCTTCAACAGCAGACATCAGGTCTGCATCAAAAGAATCTAAATCTTCAACGTCAATCTGTAAGTGTGCAGCAAAAGAACCTAGACCTTCAACGTCAAAATGTTCGACTTTAATTTCCTCCAAAAAAGCATTGGACAGTGATTCGTGGTACTGTTTTCTTTGCGGAACTGAAAAACTTGACTTAAGACAATGTGTAACTTGCGCAAAATGGTGTCATGAAGCTTGTTTAGGGTTAACACAACGCGATACGGAATGTTTTGTTTGTCCAAAGTGTTGCTAATGAACTATTTTAGAATGCCTTAGTTTCTTTTATAAGCTTAATATTTGTGCCTATTTTTAGTTTATTTTGTTTTAAAAACGTTTTTGAATTTATAAATACACGTGTAAGCGTTATATTTTATGGGCCTTTTTAAAAGAATCGAATTTTAAGCAAGGGCCCTATTACCCTCTTGGTTGTATAATAAGGCCCATTGCAGGCGTTTTAAAAAAGGCTCAAAAATTAAAAAAAAAATAGAAATTTCTATTAGAAATGTATTCATTTGTTCCAAGAAGCGTAACTGTTTTTGATTATGTGTATTTTTCATTTTATTTTAACTTTTTTTTTTTTCAAATAAAATGAGTTTGTTCCTTAGGTGGGCCTTATTTGCCTCAGGTACCTGATTTGTCTTATTTAGAAAAATCTCCTATCTTTTTCTTTCTTCTAAGCAGTAACTGTTGTACTAAAATCGTATTTTCACACTACGTATATTATCTTTGAGTCGTCGTTATTTTTTATTACTTTCGAGGCAAAAATTCTAATATGAACTCTAATTTTTCGTAAACTAAATAAAAAAAGTCCTATATTATGATGCGGACTTTAACGGTAACAAAGTTTTTGGTTACTATGTAAAGTAATGAGTTTATAAATTCTTAAAATGAATTAACTTTGGGATCTATGGATTTGGAGTTCGAATTATTGTAATTAATAAATAATTACTTTAATTGCATAAGTAGAATTACCAAGTCAACCATTCACTTTTTAAATCATTTCAAAAAAGCTGACACTGGCTAATTAATTAGATATTATCTATAAATATGAATTAAGGTGTATTTAGATACTAACAAATCCATTAAATTAAGAAATAAATTCAAATGTAAATCTTAGACAATTTAAATAAATTAAATAGGTACTCAAAATTACTAACCTCATCTCAATGATTCTATTGCAATGATTTCTTATGTATATGGATCTTAGATTAGTCCAAACTAAAACTCAGTTTGAAACAATCATCACCTTTTTATACTTCTACCAAAATAAGGATTTTGATTTAGTGAAAATTAGGATATAATTTGGAGAATATAAATGCTACAATTAAGTCACAAATATTGAAATTTTCCGACACATTTATATTTTAATAAAATATGAAGTAATTGGATTTATGGGAATTATTAGAAACATAATTTTATAAAACAAAATCTTGTTTAATATTGTGGATTTAATGACAGCTTATAAATTATTTTTGTATAGACTTTTTAAACGTTACCAAGCAATTATTGTAGTTTTCAACATTCAAACGGATCCATCGTTGTTTTTTTTTTTTGTATAAAGTATTAAATACAATTAATTTTTAGTACGATATTTCTCTGGAGAATATTACCTTCTAAATATTCCTGTGCAAACCCAATGCTCCCAGAAACTTAATAGTCTAAGAGCCAGTGGACGACTACCTGTATGTATTTGACCAGACCTGAGTTTTTGTACACCGAGGCCCCTATACCTACCATACCTGAGATAGGGAGTCACTACGTTCAAAGTGGTGGACGCGGCAGTCGCTCAGGTAAGACAGGTATCGATTTTTGGCAAATTTTAAATGCATTTGACCACGTCTGCCGTTTTGAAATTTGAAAATATATTATTATTATTATTATTATTATTATCAGAAAACAACAATGGCAGAGCATTATAGAGTGTTTAACATTGTGGCAGACAGTTTTGAAAGTGCTGAAAATAATAAAATTTTGAAAGTAATTGACCGGATCTGCAGTTGATATATTTTATTTATTAGGGTCTTCATTGAGTACGCACGTCAGCAGACAACAAAATTTTAGCTACTAACCGGCCAGGTGTATGCATAGACTGTCTATAGATATCTTTATTTTTTCCCCTATGGATTACTATTGTACTCATTCTAGCCTATAGCATGACTTTTTACTGTTACTGGTATTCAAATAATTCAGATTTTATGCCTGAGAGGGCATAAATATCTCCCCACCATATCGGTTAGTGTCAGATGTTTTCAGTATATTTGTTAACCTTCATACAGATACCTCGTGTATTGTGAAATTAATAAAATACATAGTGTTACTTTCTTTTATTTTGTTGATTAGTCTATTATTTATTTAATTATATGACATTATGTCGAGTAAAAAAAAAATAAGTGTGGCACTCGGGGACTGCCGCGGTAAAGCTATTGCATATCATTTTTTATCAACTTATGCAATTATAATTATTTATTTATTTTATTTAAGCAGTATTTGTTTTTATTCGATATTAATTTAAGTTTTTTCTTTGATATTAATTCAAGTTACACTTTTTGAGCGTGGTAACCGATAAGAAAACAATTTTTTTTTTTTATTGAATAAATGAGAAGATAATATTGTTTAAAATATTTTTATTATCTTACAATACATGTAAGTTATTCAGGAATTTTAATCAATGAAACTATTGGTTTATGATAACTGAAATAAGAAACATAAGTTTGAGACTTAATATTCTCTAAATATCTGGAAAATACCGCGTCAATGGTGGTCCCATATTTTGTTGTGGATTCTTGTAAATCATTATTCATTTTCAAATTCAATTTTTCCGAAATTGTGTCTAAGAGAGATAGAATCAGTTATGAGCTGGTTAGCAGCTAGTCTACACGCATACGTCTAGTCGCACGCACAACAATACCGTGCCGAAGTCTGTTGAACTAAAACGACGTTAGAAGATGCACGGTTTTCAACGCCGCACCGATATGCCGTCGATTTTTCGTATTTCGATTTTTCGGTTTTTCAATTTTTCGATTTTTTGATTTTTCGATTTTTGATTTTTCGATTTTTCGATTTTTCGATTTTTCGATTTTTCGACTTTTTGATTTTTCGATTTTTTGACTTTTTGATTTTTCGATTTTTCGATTTTTCGATTTTTCAATTTTTCGATATTTCGATTTTTCGATTTTTCGATTTTTCGATTTTTCGATTTTTCGATTTTTCGATTTTTCGATTTTTCGATTTTTCGATTTTTCGATTTTTCGATTTTTCGATTTTTCGATTTTTCGATTTTTTGATTTTTCGATTTTTCGATTTTTCGATTTTTCGATTTTTCGATTTTTCGATTTTTCGATTTTTCGATTTTTTGATTTTTCGATTTTTCGATTTTTCGATTTTTCGATTTTTCGATTTTTCGATTTTTCGATTTTTCGATTTTTCGATTTTTCGATTTTTCGATTTTTCGATTTTTCGATTTTTTGATTTTTCGATTTTTCGATTTTTCGATTTTTCGATTTTTCGATTTTTCGATTTTTCGATTTTTCGATTTTTCGATTTTTCGATTTTTCGATTTTTCGATTTTTCGATTTTTCGATTTTTCGATTTTTCGATTTTTCGATTTTTCGATTTTTCGATTTTTCAATTTTTCGATTTTTCGATTTTTCGATTTTTCAATTTTTCGATTTTTCGATTTTTCGATTTTTCGATTTTTCGATTTTTCGATTTTTAGATTTTTCGATTTTTCGATTTTTCGATTTTTCGATTTTTCGATTTTTCGATTTTTCGATTTTTCGATTTTTCGATTTTTCGATTTTTATATAATTTATTTTGGGTTTTTATTCAAGCAATAGCAATAAAAATTCTTTTTAAAAACATTCCTCTCAACGAGAGACTTATAAGTGGCGCAGTCAGTAGGATTTTCGTCGGAAAAATCCATCGTGGAAAATCCGTGAGTTTTAACTCTTTAACGAAAAACCGAATCCAGTTAAGAAATTCCAGTTCCTTTGGGCTCCATCGAGGAAACCAGTGGGCAACAGAAAAAGTACCAGCCGCAGAAGCAATATACCGATGTGGTAAGTTTTAATTCATGTCAGACTCCTCTTCTCCTAGCGAATCCTTAAGCGAAATCGATAGTATTGAAGAGTTAGATTATATCAATAATATATTAGATTCAACTAACGTAGATTCAGAGCTAATAAATAATTTTAATAATTTAATTATTGTTGAAAACATGGTCGTGCCGGCATTAGATATGAAAAGTTTAACTGTTATTCCAACTTTTGACGGAAACGTTAATAAATTACATAGATTTATCAATATAACGGAATCAATTTTAAATCATTATTATGATAGGGAAAATCCTAATAATTTTCAAAATGTTTTACTATTAAATGGTATTTTAAATAAGTTAGAAGATAGAGCTGAGGAAGTAGTAGCAATTACCGGTGCCGATACTTGGCCTGATATAAAAAATGCATTAATCGAAAATTTTGGTGATGAAAGAGATGAAAATTGTTTAAATCAAGATTTAGTCAATATGAAGCAGGGAAATAACGAATCTCCTTATGAATTTCATAAAAGAATTATCGCTTTGCTTAATACAGTTTGCAATTACATTGATTTACATTGCCAAGGGGCCGAACGAGATTCAAAAAGATCATTTTTCACTAAACAGGGTTTAAAATCATTTTTAGCTGGGTTAAAAGACCCATTAGGTCCTATAATTCGTGCAATAAGACCGACAACTTTGCAACAGGCAATTCAATTTGTACGAGAGGAAAATAATGTTAAATATTATCAAAAAGGTCAAAATTATTCTAATTCAAATCAAACCGCTAGTAATATTTCCAGGAAACCAATAAATCCTATCAATAATAATTATAATCGTCCAAATTCATTTTGATTTCCCCAAAATTCTCGAGATCATTTTCAGAATTATTCTCAACCCTCAACCTCATCTCAATTCCCCAGAGGGCCTATTCAAATTCAAAGACATCCAAATCCTCCTCAAACTAGATTTCCAACAAATAATCAAGTTTTCGGAAAACCCCAAAATGTATGGAAACCAAATTCCAATTATGTCCAACCCAAAGCTACCCCTATGAGTACAACGACAAGAAATACTACACCCCAAGCTCGAAACCAAGGTTATAATAATTTTCAAAATTTTAATCAGAAACGTAATTTTGTTTCTGAAGAATTATTTAACGCCGAAATTTTACCTGAACACTTAGAAAATGACGAAATAAGTGACTTTGACAAACAAAACTTTGAATACGTAGATGACGAATGTGAGGATTTTCAGAGAAATGCCTCAACGGACCACAAGACATAATAGAACTTAACGTTTCCTCGGATAAAAAAGAATTACCCTATATAAAAATTTCAAATCCACCCCTTATGCTTTTAATAGATACAGGTGCTACTAAATCATTTTTGAGGCCTGAAATTGCATTCAAATTATATAAAGAAAAAATATTTAGAGAACCATTTGTTGTTTCATCTGTCTACTCATCAAAATTGTGCAAATATTCCGATATTTCCAGAATTTAATCAAAATGGAATTTTAAAGTTTCACCTCTTTGATTTTCATAATGTCTTCGACGGATTAATAGGTTTGGAGCAATTAAAATTGCTTAATGCCCAATTAGATTTTGTAAACTCAAAATTAATTACCCCCAACACAATTATACCAATACATTATCTTGTAAATAAAAGAAAAATTATTTTTAAAAGAAAATTAGACCCTCATAGTAGTATTTTAACAAAAATTCCAGTATCACAAATAGAAGGTGATATTTTAATTCCAAAGCAAATTGTTAATAATTGTGAAATATTATCCAGTCTTTCGAAAGCTGAAGATGGCTTAGCTTTTGTCGAAATTTGTAATAAAACTGATGACGAAATTATATTTTCTTTAATTGAACCGTTACAGACAAGTACTTTTGATAGAAATTATTATGAATTATACCATTCTGACATTTTACCATATGACAATAACGCTGAAAAATCAGATATTGACAATCTTTTACGTACAGACCATTTAAATCTTGAGGAAAAACAACAAATTGTGAAATTGTGTCGTAAATATTCTAGTATTTTCTACAGAGAAAATGAACCGTTAACTTTTACAAATCAAATTAAGCATAATATAAGGACTAATGATGAATTACCGGTTTATACAAAATCTTATCGATATCCATTTGCACTCAAACAAGAAATTCAAAGGCAAATACAAACCATGTTAGATCAAGGTATTATTAGACATAGTAATAGTCCCTGGTCCTCAAATGTCTGGATTGTGCCGAAAAAGGCTGATTCCTCCGGCAAAAAGAAATATAGAATAGTTGTAGATTTTAGAAAATTAAATGAAAAAACGATCGATGATCGCTACCCTATACCGAATATCAATGATGTGTTAGATAAATTAGGGAAATGTAATTACTTTAGCACCCTTGACTTAGCGAGTGGATTTCATCAAATAGAGATGAGTCCAGAAGATATCCCAAAAACAGCTTTTAATGTTGAAAATGGGCACTATGAGTACACTCGAATGCCAATGGGTCTGAAAAATGCGCCTGCCACCTTTCAGAGAGTTATTGATAATATTCTCAGAGGGTTACAGAACGAAATATGTTTAGTTTATCTCGATGATATTATAATTTTTTCAACCTCATTACAAGAACATATAACTAACCTTGACAAGGTTTTTCAAAGACTTAAAGTTACCAACTTTAAATTACAACTTGACAAGTGCGAATTTCTAAAGAAAGAAGTCGCATATTTAGGACATATCATTACCCCAGACGGTGTTAAGCCTAATCCGGACAAAATAGCCGCGATAAAAAAGTATCCGATACCTAAAACAACGAGAGAAATAAAATCGTTTTTAGGTTTGCTCGGGTATTATAGGAGGTTTATTAAAGACTTTGCCAGACTGACGAAACCTTTGACAATGTGTCTCAAAAAGGACGCAAAAATAGAACATACACCCCAATTTATAAAATGTTTTGAAACGTGCAAAAATCTGCTGACAAATGATCCAATTTTACAATATCCCGATTTTAGTAAAGAATTTATTTTAACTACTGATGCGAGCAATGTTGCTCTCGGTGCAATATTGTCACAAGGTATTATTGGCAAAGATAAACCCGTTGCGTATGCCTCTAGAACTCTTAATGAGTCTGAGCAAAACTACAGTACGATCGAGAAATAATTATTAGCCATTGTTTGGGCTACAAAAATCTTTAGACCGTATCTGTGGGGTCGAAAGTTCACTATACAAACTGATCATCGAGCATTAAAGTGGCTGATGAATCTAAAAGAACCAAATTCGAAGCTAGTTAGATGGCGCTTAAAACTAGAAGAATTCGATTACGAAATTGAGTATAAAAAGGGTAAAGCAAATACTAACGCCGATGCCCTCTCTCGAGTAGAAATAAATACTAACGAATTAACTGATTATTATATAGAAAATTTTATTGAATCAATATTAAATGAAAGACAAGACGAAGATAATTATTCGGTAATAGCTAATATGGGTGACGAACAGTCAGAGCGCGAAAAAGACACTGACGAGCATGACGAAATTAATGACAACAATGAAAATGACAATGACGACGAAACTAATCATACCAGTATTGAAGAACCTATTTTAGGAATGAAAATTTCTGAAAAATGTATAAATTCATATGATCACCAAATATTTATTGATTTTGTCTTACATTCTGCCGCTAAACCAAAAATAGAACAATTGTTCCCAACAAAAAAACGACTACATGTACAAATTGCAATAAATAATATAAAAGAAAGCACAATTAACTTGTTTAAAAATTATATCGATCCAAAATTTACTCATGCAGTATATTTTAAAAACGAAAATGCAAACGAAAATTATATACCCCTAATATTGGAAGTTTTGAGAGAAACTTTCAAAAATTCTGCTTATAAATTAATTCATTGTAAGACTCTATTAAGCGACGTAACGAACAAAGACGAACAACACGAACTAATTAGAAATTTTCACGAAGGAAAAACAAACCATCGTGGAATACTGGAGACAGAGACAAGAATAAGACAGACATACTATTGGCCAAGTCAGAAAAATGACGTTGCCGAATTTATTAATCGTTGTGAAATTTGTCAATCTACAAAATATGATCGGAATCCTCCGAAACAAAAGTTATTGATAACCCCTACCCCTTCTAGACCATTTGAAATTATTTACATTGATGGATTCTCAGCACAAGGGCAAAAATACTTAACAATAATTGATACCTTTTCAAAATATGGGCAAGCATACCCACTTGCAGCATTGACAGGGATAGAAATTATTAAAGGTCTTTTAATTTTCATGACACATCATGGTTCACCTAATCTTATTATAATGGACAATGGAAGTGAGTTAAAAAACTCAATGCTTCAGGAATTTTTAGACGTTCATAAAATCAAAAGTCATTATGTTTCACCCAATAGTTCTCAGTCAAAAGGCGCAATCGAGCGTTTACATTCAACAATCATTGAACATTTAAGAATTATTAAAGCAAAAAATAATGGTAAAATTGACGTTTTAAATGATATGCCTTATGCTATTTTCGGATATAATAATTCTATACACTCTGTGACTAAACAAAAACCAATTGACGTTATAAATGGTCATTTTGATTACAAAGATTTTTTCGATATCGACATTAATCAAAAATTAATTAACAATTACATTCAGGAACATAGGGAAACCACAACCAAAATTTACAAAAAATTAAATGAGAAACTAATCTCGCAGAAAGAAAAGACAATAGGATATCACAATAAAGATCGACATGAACCACTAACGTACATACCTGACACTGACGTTTACAGAAAAAATACAACGCAAGTCAGAAACAAGTTAAATCCAAAATTCTATAAAGATAAAGTTTTAGATAATGAAAGTATAAAAGTAAAAACTCATAAAAAGGCTTTATTACATAAACAAATACTTAAAAGACCAAAAACTAACAAGACAAAACTTTTACAGGACGCCACTGATCCTAATGATCCTGGTCCCTCTACAAGTAAGGCCTCAAGAGATACAATTGACGAACCTAATTAATAATCCTGGTATCCTTCCCTATCTTTTAGGCACAGCTAAAGTGAAATCAACGGTACATACATTTCTTCATTATTATGATTTAGCACCTATAAAAGATGAAATTGAAATTTTAAAATTTGCTTACAAAAATGTAACTGATGCCATTCAAGATAAGCTTAGCAGCCCTTATCATATAGAGTTAGAAAATTTTGATCGAGCACTTCTTTATCAATTAACATTAGCAGATAACAAATTAAATTCCCTAATGCCTCCTAGTAGAGTAAAACGTGGTCTTATTGATGGTTTAGGTTCTATAATTAAAAGTATTTCTGGCAATTTAGATGCAAATGATGCATTTCATTATGATCAAGCCATTTCTGATCTTCAAAACAATGAATTGGAAATTGTACAAAAAGTAAATCAACAAATTTCACTTACAAAAGATATTATTCAAAATTTTAACAAAACAATATCTTTAATAAAAAGTAATCAAGAAGTAATATGTGCAGGAATAGAAAGAATTCGAACTGCTTTAAATCAATTTGTTTTTCAATTTAATGATTACTTACAAACTCGAAATATTTTAGATCAACTAAATTTAAGTTTAGGCATCATTATTCAACTTTTAGGAGAAATAGAAAATTCTGTAACTTTTGCACGATTAGGAGTTTTACATCCTAGCATAATAAAACCAGAAGAGATAAAATCAGTTATAAAAACTGTTTTAAAGTACCATTCGATAGACGAACTTCTTTTTACAAATTCAATCAACGATACTTACAAATACTATGAAATTCAAAAAATATATGCTTATTATTCTGATTCTAAGATCGTTTTCGCTCTCCATTTTCCCATAGTTTTTCCTGAAAACTTTTCATACTATCACCTTTATTCAATTCCTACCTTAAATTCCACAACTATAATTCCTCGTAATACCTATCTGATGATGAACGAAAACCTCTACCAATACACATCGCTACCATGTATCAACCTGAAAACCAACTACTACTGTACTGATGATGACCTAGCCGATGGAATCGAAACAGAGGATTGCATATTTCAGTTGCTCCAATTGCAATCCAATACCAGGGGATGCCAGAGAACGCCAATCAAAGTATCAAGGAATGTTATCCAACAAATTGACCAATCACACTATATTGGTATTTTTGTGAATAAAACTAAAATCGAAACTAAATGTGGTAGGACCGATTTTACTATACTTCAAGGAAATTATTTAATTTTTATACCGTACCATTGCCAAATTAAAATTGAAAACAAAATTTTTACCAATGAAAATTTTATGTCAATGGGCCAACCCCTATTGCTACCAGAGATAACCATCCCGTACTCCAGAAATACAGAAGAAATAGCAGAAATTAATTTAAAAGATGAACCTCTTGATGAAATTCATTTAATTCAAGCGAGACAGAATCAAATAAAACCAATAATATTGCACCACCTCAAAAACAATTATTCAGTAAATCCTTTAAATATTATAATGTATTTATTATTAGGAGTTGTCATAGTTTATGCCACCATTAAATTTATTAGAGATAAGAAAAAACCAAATTTACCGACATCCCAAGTTAAAAAAGAAGAAGAAGCTATAGAAGAAAGTCAACCACTTGAAGCCCCCAATCCAATTCCAAGGGCATTTTTCACTCCGTAAAATATGCCAAGGTCCAAGGGTGGAGGAGTTATGATCGATGACCCCATATACCTTTTACAGGAAAACGGTATCGGGTTGCCGGCAGTGTTACTGAACCTATGTGAAGTGTGTGAATTGCTGACTCTAACTTTTTCTCATAGTAACATTTTAATAAAATAAAGTCAGTCTGATATAATAGCTTGTAACGACAACATTACCATTAAATATTAAATATAATTTATTTTGGGTTTTTATTCAAGCAATAGCAATAAAAATTCTTTTTAAAAACATTCCTCTCAACGAGAGACTTATAAGTCGTGTGTACTCAATGAAGACGTCTGCCGTGATTAATATAAGTTTTTAAGACCCTAATAAATAAATAAAATATATTAATGGCAGATCTGGTCAATTACTTTCAAAATTTTATTATTTTCAGCACTTTCAAAACTGTCTGCCATAATGTTAAATACGCGATAATGGTCTGCCATTGTTGTTTTCTGATAATAATATATTTTCAAATTTCAAAACGGCAGACGTGATCAAATGCATTTAAAATTTGCCAAAAATCGATACCTGTCTTACCTGAGCGACCGCCGCGCCCACCACTTTGGGCTTAATGACTCCCCATCTCAGATATGGTAGGTATAGGGGCCTCAGTGTACAAAAACTCGGGTCTGGTCAAATACATACAGGTAGCCGCCCACTGGCTCTTAGACTATAATGTTTGGACAATAATTTCAAGGTATTATACCATCTTTATTAAGGATAACCTATGTTAAATATAAAATACATGCAGTTTCGCAAAAACAAATAATTATTCAAACAGTTCAGCAACTTCTTTTTAATTTTGGGGACGTTTGGTCAGTGGCGATCATATCCCTTATCAAAGAAGGGAGGCATCAGACCCATGTATTACTACAGTGTTGACAAGATCAAACCTTGCTTTGCTTGTATTAGAGTAAAAAGTAAATGGCGTTCTCATGTGCAGGAAAAAAAAACGAATGTGATATTGACATGGGCGAAGTTAAGGGGGGGCTTGGGGGGCTAAGCCCCCCAAAAACCAAATTAGCCCCCCCAAAAATAATTCGAACATTTATCGCACATCCACCCAAACATTTCAGATTTCAGAACAGAAATTAAAAAATAAAAAGAATCGTGCCATTTGATTGATTCTGCAATTTTACATTTAGTTTAGGAGGCAGTGAATTTTTTTCGTATTCATTTTTCCAGTCGGTGTATATGAAAAATAAACTGTTCTCTTAGTGACAAAAAACAAAATTTTTGAGTCTGACACTTATTTTCCCAGTCATAACTATTTTACATTTACTAAACTAGAACATAAAGCTTATAAAAATAGCAGTTTGGATTATCTCAGATAGTGGAAAGTGAGTGTGGCAGAAAATTGAGCATATAAATTGATACAATCATGAACTGTTTATAATAATAAGTCTGGCTGATTTACGAAATTGGCTAATGAGTCTGGTAATATCTTCTAAATGGAAAAAATATAATATTTTTGCCTTTATTTTCCCGGGTTTGAAAATTTGTCACGTGATAGATTAAATTATAATTTTACACCTCCATTTTATAGCCAATCAACTGCTGTTATTTTAAAACACTTTCATGACAACCAGAAAAATTTCCGGAAATTTTTCTTTTGGTGTGTACCCTGAACGAAATTATACTGAACATGTTTTTGACAGTTGAGCAGCTCTTTCATGCATATAAAAAATTTTCCATTTCAGTGGTTAATATTTTATTTAATACCAATTATGACTAGGTAGAAATACACTACATTTATTTTATGTAAATTAATAATTAGGTTTTTCGCGTCAACTAAACGATTTCAAATATGACAAATGGTCATGGTATGGCCACAGCATATAAAACATATGTTTTATATTCTATGGTATGGCTACCTTTGAAAATATGATTTTAGTCGTTTTAATGCATGTCTGTCAAGTTTTGAAATTTGGATATTTTGGTGTAAAACTTTCTTACCCAATACCAAACGTGCCTAAATTATTATCTGTAAATTTTTGCACACTCACGCATATTTTAAGAACATTATCCATCTACTTAGGATACATTTCAAAATATTCGTAAGTGAAAATACACGTCTGGCTGACAATTACAATTACGGAGGCCTGCCAGACTCACAAGTAGTGTCCGACCGAAGGTTCGGTTACGGTTTCGGCCAACTTTGGCTTTAAATAATAGTTTCGACTACAGTTTCGGTTTCGGCGGAAAACTGGCTGAAACTGCAGCCGACAGCGAAACTACTTTTAAAATTTTTCGTATCACAATTGGTTGTGTCCGGCACAATGGCGACTGTGCCGGGTGCCATTCCTACACAGTGCACGTACACACAAACTTCTCTACTTTGTTTCAAGTGAACATGTCAATAAATTTATTAATGGCTTCTTTTGATCACATAAATAAACAGGTAATAAGTAAATGTAGCTAAAATTTATAATACGAGTTAATTAGTCTAAAACAAGGATTACAATGAGATATTGCAAATTTCAATAAGAGATTGCCTTAAAAGAAAGTTTCGGCCGAAACTAAGAAAGGAGCCGAAATTTGGTTTCTGTTTCGGTTATAAAACCATATTTCGGTCGGACCTGACAAGCCAGGTAGTTAAACGAGGAGAGGAATAGTAATCGAACGTGCCAAATTTAGCGCGCCTGACGGTCATTAGACGAGTCTGGCAAGGCTTTCGGGGTGTTCCACATTAGCCAGATTGTATTTTAAGCTGTTATCATATTATACATTTTTCTAGTAGTGAGAACACATGTAACAGGGATCCTTACTGGACATTGCCAACTAAAATGACACCTTAGTAAACTGAGAGTAGTAGAAGATAGTGCAGATTTTGTGAGGAGGAGGAAAAAATCTTCATTCACATTCTAACTAAATGTGTAGCACTTCAGAATCCAAGGGCACTATACCTAGGAGCATATCAAATAGAAGAGGGAGATTTACCTAACTTGAAGCCACTCCAAATCCTACACTTCCTTGAGAAGATATAATTGGAAGGATCTTTATTCGCGATTCAAGCTAAGTGATACGCCCTCTGGAGGAAATTTGTAGAAGGTCCCTATAAGTAGGATATCGTTCAGTGTTGCCAGAAGTAGCAAAATTTCGCTACGTCGTCGGATTTTAGCTCTTGAAGAAGTGGATAAGACCTTTTATTTAAGAATCAAAATTTGTGTATAGTAATATGTAATCATACTCTATATTTATTTAAGGACTTTTTTATAAAACCGATTTAATATATTAATTTTTTTTTAAATTTCAGTTCATTTATTAATTTTGTTTTAAAATCAGTTCATCATTTGGCAGCGAGTTCATTGTTTACATTTTAATTTGTATCAATTACAATTCGAGTTTTTCTTACTTTTTAGCTTTAAATTTGTTTATTTCTTATAGTATGTGATAGTGTTTATGTTAAAAATGAAATCTGCGAAAAAGTCCCCAGCAAATTGCAATCTATATGGTGTTAATGTCAAAATCAAAACTGAAGTATTCATTATTTTCCAAGTGCAAGTCGTAAAATTTAGTTTTTTACCATAAATTGATATCTACAAATTCACAATATTGAAATTTTGCAAAACTTTGTTTAGAATCGATATATGATATTTTATCCATTTTCATAGATTCGCCAGAATTTTTTTACTTAACTTCAGTAGGTATACCTCTAGAACTATTATATATTATATGACTAGGGCTAGGGCTTTAGCCCCCCAGATCTTATGACATAACTTCGCCCATGGATATTGAAGTAGCCATTTATCGGTTAGGATCCGCTACTTGACCTAAGAATTGTAACTTTGATACTGTGTGTCGTTTCTTTACCAAATTTTGTAAATTTGTAGATGAACATTAAACGTGTCAAGACTTTTTAGCCCCTCTGAATATTTGCATTATTTGTTGTTTCATCAAAAATAATACTTACAATAGGCCAGATACATTTGGTACTTGAGACTAACAATTTTAATGCTAAATCATTTTGAAACTCAATTACTTCCATTTCTGTTGCAGCGATGTCTTCGCCAAAGTTCTGCATAACACAAGTTGCAAACTGTTTTATATCAATTTCCATAAAGGGTGAAACAACAAACTGCGCTACTAAAGCCATTTCGTTGAAATCCTTAAAACGATTTTTGAAGTTATTCTTCAGGGTAGAAACTATTTCTACATGATATTTGCTGTCATAGGGTTCTAATGGATTTTGAGATATTTTTTCTGAAAGAATAGGAAAATGCTTGGCATCGCTGTTAATTAGGTTTTGTTCCCAAAACTCCAGCTTTTTGATAAATGCTTTTATATCAGAAATCATTTCCGCTAGTTCTTTGTCTCTCCCCTGAAGCTGTAGAAACCGCTTCTTCAAAATTCAATTTAGTTTTTTTTTCAAAAAAAAAAAATTGAGAAAAATGGGTTAAAAAAGTCGAGTTTTGCATTTTTTTTTTTTTTTTTTAGAAGGAGTACATATTTAACCTTTACCTACATTCACATATTTTTTTTTCTTTTAGAAAACGTCAAAAATAAACTTTAAAAGTGGGGTACTACGAAACCCTTGCATGCTCTGTTCTAAACCCTCTTAAGATAAAAAGTGGATCTTATATACAGAAAAGTTGGCCACCCCTGATGTAGAGGTAGTCCACAAACATCAGTACTAGTACTGATTTTTCTTGAGAAATTATTTTAAGATATTGTTAGACAGCAGTATTTTGCAACCTGATCCGAGCTTTGTCTCTTTTGGACTTCATATTTTAAAGGGATTGGGTTATTAGGTTAAACTAAATAAAACAAAAATTAAATGTAATTATATTTAATTAAATATTCAAGAGAAATAGGTATTATAAAAAAATTAAGTAAATTAAATTAATTAACATTTATTTCTCTATACAAATTGCATTTAAAACTCAGCTAATGGAGTTTCAAAAAATTCTTTTTGCAATTAATGCTGATTTGTTTTCACCCATTAGTTTTTTTATGCGCCTTGTCTATTGCTTAGTAGGGTGAAATAAGAATAAGCAGCTTTCATAGACTAAAAATAAATAAATTCAGACATGCATTGATTAACAAAAAAAATAACCCGCTACCGTTATTGCCGTATCGATTGTTAATATGAAAAACGGACCAACAGATATTTTTAAAGGCCGTTGAGCTCTTATCATTGCAATCCATAAAATTCGTTTTAGTTTTTCCGGAATATCGTGCCATCCGCTTTCATATACAGCCTGCGATACTTCCAAACTCTAAAAAAAATGTAAGAGAGTTTTTTTTATTTAAAATTATCATACATTATATTGACGATGAGGCGGCGATGAATCATAGACAAATTAATTTGATCTGCGAAAAGCTGAACTGGAAAAGGTTTTTAACATCACTCGGAGAGGGTATGGTAGTAATAAAGGGTAAACGAAGCTTTGAACACCAAGTAAGTCAGGCTAATAACCATTTACAAAAAAAACTGTCCGGTAAAAGACAATAAAGAACGAGAACAGTCTCTGGTGGAATAGGCACTTGAAATAACTTAGAGGTGAAGTAGTATAAAAGCCAAATTAAATGAAGATTGTGCCCTTATGCAGTATATTATAGAAATAAAAAAGGTAAAAAGGTAATGGTGTAGAAATTTATGTCAGAAGGCAGCTGAAACTCTTAGTTTTTCCAGAATCCACAAGGTATTAGATCGGGAGGGTACTACACAAACCAGGTAGGTTTGAAGCATAAAACGTTTTGAGGAAATCTTTACGCTGCTCATAGACGCACACTTTCAGGTTTCCGGCCACAGGAATTTAAATTGACCGTTAATCGAATGGACTCTAGCATGCAAACAAGCCAACTTCTTTGGACTGAATTATTGATGCCGAACAAAATCACTTTGTTTGGAATAAAACTTTAAAAAAAGGCATCTTTGTAATTCCAATAATCCCTTATTTATTTCCCAATATAGTCTAATTTGTACGCTTTATACGAGGGTTGATCACATGGAGGTAGTAGGGAGAGGAGTTGCTAAGCATGTACTGAAACGATCAGGTGCATAGAAAAACTAAAAAGAGAAGGTTTGAATAATAGGCGGGAATTGTTTCCTTGTTTGTAGTTTATCATATCGCGCTTCACGCGCTGCGAGCATTAAATAAAAGCCGTTTTTACACCCATATGATAATTAAAAAATGAATAAATTTTAAAGAAATCAATAATTTTACTAATGCAATCTTTTAAATATCACTTTAATACAATATAATGATCAAATACAGGGATAATTGTTATAAATTTATAAAGTTAAAGCTACATTTGAATATTATGAGGTGGTGTAAATCTGGCTTTGCTAATAAATTAGGTTATGTTACACTAAAACATGACAGTCGTGGAAAATGTAGGTGAGTAAAATTTAATTAATCTTATTTTTAATTTAGTTTTAGTTAAATTTAAGTAATTTATAGGTGTAAAAATATACTGAGGTCCTTAACGATGTCATTAACTTATAATAAATTCATATTATCATGTGCTGCTCCAAATTGCAGAAGCAAATATTATTTACATTCACTTAATAAGAATTTTTTTTACTTTTCCGTCCATTATTACACTTAGAGAGAAATGGTTTGATATTTTAAATATTCCCTACACATCTAAAAAAAACTATAGTGCGAGGATCATTTTGACGAGAATGCCTTCACCAGCACTTTGCCTACTAAGCTCATTAAATTTGCCTTGCCTTTAGCGCCTTTAGAAGAGAATATTACTACTAATAATAATATTACATTAGATGAAAAATTTTCAAAGCTACCTTCATCAAATTCTCTTGCAAAAATAAATGTAATTAGTAATGTTTTGATTAAACCTTCTGTTTCGAATATAACTTCAGCTAAAAGAAAGCTAGATTTTTTTAATGATAGAATTGAATGTGTTGAGGAACCTTTAATAAAGAAACCACGTGTAAGAACTGGTATTTTAAATCAAATTAATGCAACTACAATTGGTAATTTAACTCCTAGAAAGAGAAAATTTTATTATATTAATCGAGAGCAGCAAAACAAAATTTCAAGATTAAAAAATAGTTTATTAAAATCTAAAAATACAATTAAGACTGCTTTAAAATTATCAGAAACAAATTTATTTAAAAATTTTAGTTTAATTTTAAGATACACACTGCGCCTTTATTTTTTTTTGTTTTAGTTATTCCTGAGTATGGAGATTTTTGGAATGGATATTGCAACTACAATGAACCGAAATAGATGGGTGAAGGGATAGTAAAGTGGTTTAGAGCCAGAGTTACCTAACCAACAAAATTTCAAAACAACTGGTCTTTGTTATTGTTTTAAAATCATTTCTATACATGCCAAAGTTACCTATTCCTTAAAATTATGTAGTTCATGACAAAATTAAATACTTATTTGATAAGTGACTATTTTTAAATTTTTCTTAAACTTTGATCTCAACTTAATTAATTAATTTTTAGCAACTCTGGCACTGGAACACCCAATAGAGCTTAAGAATAATAAAAAAATTTTCAGGTAGTAAACTCAATTTATTTTTAATGTGTACTTTTTGTGATAATGTGTAATTTTGTGATATTAGGTAATTTTATAAATATAAAATAATAATATTAATAACAATAATAATCGTGATTAGTGTAAACGTATATTTTTAAATTAACTTCAACCCTTGAACATTTTTCAACATATTGTGAATATGATGTTTAATATAATGTAATGATATAGTTACCTATTCTAAATAAAATAAACTTATTACAAATGTTTTTATTTTTCATTTAAAACAAGTGACATTTTCCGTTTTTCAGCATTTACTTACAATAAAAATTCATTTTACTTATTGATTGTTTCAATTATTGTAAGTAAAAGCTGTAAAATAGGAAAATGTTACTTGAAATTCAAATTTCATAAATTTTAAAGCCCGCCATTTTTTAAATCGCTTTACCTAGTATTTTTCTACTTTACAGACTGTACCGAATTATAGTTCATCATAACGCGGTCAGCGCGCCACTGTCGAGGTCAAACAAACTTGTTACCAACTATTTACAGGGGAACTGGCTACCCTGATCAGGTGCGTCCTATTATAATCATTTTAATGTCATTTGTATGCTTTATTTTTCTGTATTTATGTATACCTTTGAAGCATTTGCGACGATATTGATTGATTTAGATAAGTAATATCTTTAAAATTTATTTTAATATTATTTTAATTTTATTTTTATTATAAGAATTTATTCTTCACTTTTTGATGAAATCTGAGTTTATATGTTTAAAAGAGCCGGTAAAATGTTTCTTTTTACAATATTTTGTTTATTATATAATAAAATGTTTAAAACGATCTCGTATTTTATTTAATGTTACAATTTTTGTAAATATTGACTCTAGAAAACATTGTTTATTTTTCTAGTGTACCAAAGTAGCCCCTCGTTAGATCTAAAATATTGATGTTTCTCTCAGTGCCAAAGTAGCCCCACAGATACCCTATAAAACAATTTTTTTTGAAAACCTTTGAAGGTACGTAAGTCATTTTTGGTATATTTAGAGACGAATGTCCTAATGACAACCGATAGCCTACATGTAACATAATAGGTAATAAAACCTGTGGTTGACTATCTACAGAATGAAACTAATATTACAAACAATTATTCAAAATTAATTTCTAAATTACCGACACACTTGAAATGCTGGAGCATCGCTGAAACAAGTGTATTAGAATTAAGAGAGTATATATGTCGAAAAATAAAGTAAAAATAGTAATTGCACTTTATTATAAATAGGTAAGGATCAACCCTCGCATGTATTTTTTAACATTTTTACCAATTTACTTAAAATTACTTACCTGGATCATTATTTCATTTCCATGATAAGCTAATAAAAACATTTGCAGTAACATACAAACGAAATATGATACATTAAATAAAATTTTACCATCTGTTTTTAACTGAAAAATAAAGTAGATTAGTTATAAGAGTACTGATACAATTTCTGTCAAAGACACTATAAAAAGTAAATTTTTTTTAAGTGTCCGAGTCGTTTGTTCAAAAAAATTTATTTTTCTGTAAAAATAGCATGTTTACTTCTTGTATCGAAGCACCCAGGGGTGACAGACCTTTGCACCTTAAACCTTTCTGGAAAATCAAATCATACCGCTCGTGAAAGATCTACCTAAATATTACTGGTAGCTGATGCTATTAAATAAGAAGAGAAATTATAATATTATTGTCGGAACTAAGATTTTTTTAATTCAAACCTACGTAGGTAATTAATTGATTCTTACAAATAATATTTCGTACAGCACTGACGTTATTATCAAAGAGTTGATACTAAATTCCAGCAAAATAAGATATTTCATATTTTCATCCAGTTTTTCTATGTATCTAAAAAACAAATAATATATATAGAATGGTACATAAAAATTATACTAAATTAGCTTTATATTATTAGACATTCCAAACAAAATGGTTGCCCGTAGGTAATGACAGGCCACTCACACGGACATAATAGGTTATGATATGGCAATACTGCGGGCCTGGTGATTTGACAGGGTCAATGATATAGTTAGTTATACAGATTGATTATTTATGTTTTTAAAATTAAACACAAGTTTATGCCTTCAAGTAAAAATGTAGGTAATTATTATTTTTTTTATATTTAAAGGCTAAATATTAGTTTTAAAACACATTTTTGCTAAACCGATTCAACTTAACGAGCACTTGCCAGATAATATGGTAATCCATATAACTATATATGCATCATTGACCCTGTCAATGACAACAGGCCCACAGGGTTGCCATATCTAAACTGTTAGTTCGAACTGGTAGCATTTTGACAGGTCGTTGGAATGCCTAGTAGCTGTAAAAAAGATAATACGAGTATGTGAGTATGGAAAAAAAAAATTTAAATACCCTATGGCAGTCTTAAAATTTAAAAAAAAATGTTGTTTTAATAAAATATAGCATTTTCTTCGATGTTAGATTCGCGTGTCTTTAACCAGTTGAGCCCCGGTATACATAGAATGTTGAAGTTTCTTCGGACCGGCATTTTTTTGTTAATATAATTTTGAAATAATACCAGATAATATTCGTGTAATTTATGTTGAAATATGATGTATTTTTGACACTTATTTTGACATTTGAATTTGAGGTACACGGAAGTACCACGCGAGCAATAACGTTGTTGGTCCGCTGAGGTATTCACGTGCAGTATTGCCAGAATATATTTTTGTAATGTACCAGATTTATCTAAAAAATGTACCAGATTTCATAAAAATGTACTAGATTCTGTAAAATTACCAGAATTTTTAATTATGAAGTATAGTAATTAAAGAGCAAAAAAAGGTTTATAGAGAACATGAATACAACAATTTTAAATAATATTTTATCTCTCGACAAATTTCTGACACTATTTTATCTCTCGAGCAGTTTTTGAATAAGATTTTAATACCTTTTGATACTCTTTTATCTCTCGAACAGTTTTTAATTCTTTTTTTATCTCTTGAGCTATTTTAAAACAATATTTTATCTCTCGATAAATTTCTAACAGTATTCTAACTCTCGAGCAATTTTGCAATTTTTAACAACTTTTTTATTTCTCGAGAAATGTTTGTATAAAATTTTTTGTACAATTTTTAACACTATTTAAACACTCGAGCAATTTTTATCAGCTTTTTTACCTTTCAAGCTATTTTTGAACAATATTTGATCTCTCGAACATTTTTATTAACATTTTTTATCTTTCTAACAATTTTTAAACAATGTTTCAACTCTCGAGAAATGTTTAACAGTATTTTTTAATTCTCGAGTAATTTTTGAATAAGATTTTAATGACTTATGATATACTATTTTTATCTCTCGAACAGTTTTTAAACCTTTTTTTATTTCTTGAGCTATATTTTAACAATATTTTATCTTTCGATAAATTTCTAACATTATTCTATCTCTCGAGCAATTTTTAACAACTTTTTTATCTCTTTAGCAAACTGCACAATATTTTAACTCTCGACAAATTTATAAAAATATTTTAACTCTCGAGCATTTTCTAATAGTATTTTATCGTTCGAGGAATTTTTAAACAATGTTTTATCTCTCGAGAAATTTCTAATAGTAGGTGTCTCATGAGTCAATTTTGAACAATATTTTGTTTCTCAACAAATTTTTCAATAGTATTTTATCCCTCGAGCAATTTTTGAACAAGGGTTTAACATTTTGTAATACTATTTTACCTCGAGCAATTTTTGAACACGATTTTAACAATTTATAATACTATTTAATCTCTCGAAAAATTATTAAATATTTTTATCTCTCATTAAATTTCTAACAGTATTTTTATCCCTAGAGCAATTTTTGAACAATATTTTACTACTACTATTTTATACTTCGACCAATTTTTAACACCCTTTTTACCTCTCAAGCCATTTTTGAACAATATTTGATCTCTCGTGCAATTTTTAAACAATGTTTTATCTCTCGAGAAATGTCTACTAATTTATCTCTGAAGTAATTTTTAACAACTATTTTAATTTCTCTTGCAATTTTTGACCAATATATTTTACACTTCAAATGGAAACATACGCTGAAAAAAGTACTAGATTTTGTTTCAAGTGTACTAAAGTACCAGATTCTCAGAGAATGTACTAGATCTAGTACAATTGTACTAGACTGGCAACACTGTTCACGTGTACCTCATATCATGACGATGCCGATGATTACTTGTCAAGTATATCTAAAGCTCTGAAGCTAAAGCGTCGAGTGTGAGAACATTTCCCAGTCGCATTTAGTATTTAGTGACGAACGGTTCGTATGTACTATGAGCTATGAGTGAGTACGAGCGAGAGCAAAAGAAGCTAGAAAATCTCTGGCAAGAAATTTTATCGGGGGAGGATGATTGCGAAAGCGAGTTTGGGGACGTTTACTCCTCTGATGAGTATAAACCAAATAGTGAATATAGTTCTGATGACGAGAGTGAAGATCAAGGAATTTCACAAATAAATAAAAAATGGGAGCCAAAACCTAGTACAAGTGGCTTATGCAATTTGAGTAAAGTAGGAAAACGTCGTTTACAAGAGGTGCTTAATACTATTTAGTAACATGTTTTGTAGACTTTTATTATTTATTATTATCATTATTATTATTATTTTTTTGTGTCGTCGGCATTATTATTATTTTAAGTGTAAGGGGTTAAAGAAAAGGTCCTTTATTTCTCACAAGTCAATTTAATTGGCGACCGGTTTCGAAGCTGTCACTTCATCATCTGGCACACCTAAATGGAATGTCAAGGAGTCAGTTGTAATAAAAAACAATTATAAAAGCATGAACGGACTTTAACATATACAAAATAACAGAAAAAACACAAAAGAAGTTAAACAATAACCTTGACTCACCTTGACTATTTCCATAAAGGAAGCGCTACATAAAGTTTAACAAAACGAGTTAAAAAAGTCATATGTAATACAATAGTATTTTTTTTTAAAAATATTGTAGGTTAGGTTAAACCGCGAGATGTCTGTTTGAATAAATTAATTAAAACACATGTAAGACAATTAATAACTAAGCAACACAAAATAGTTTTTACAAGCACAAACAGTTTAAAAATTTTTTTAAGGATATAACGTCAATTAATAAAAAATTGTCTCATTGTAATGAACAGATTTTATTATCTTTATAAAGTTTACAACTTCTTAAATACTAACGATTTTACAACTATCAATAACCCACTAAATAAATTTAACACTAAATTTAAGAACGTTCTTAAGAATAGTAAGTGTTTGATAACTCCTACTCTTTTCAATAAATTCAAACCAGATCATAAACTTATTCCTCGATTATACGGTCTCTTAAAAATACATAAGTCGGATGTTTATGATGAAATGCCAATAAGGCCTGTGGTGTCCTTCGTCAATTCCCCAACATATTACACCTCAAAATGGCTTAATGATATTCTTAAAGAACACTACAAGGATTATTTTGTTCATACAGTAAAGAACAGTGTGCAATTGATAGAAAAAATCAAAGATGTTCATGTCACTGACACAGATTACTTAGTTTCGTTAGATGTATCAAATCTTTTTACTAATGTACCTATCCCAGAGGTTTTAGAATACATCAAATCTTACTTGTCTTTATCTACCTTACCAGATGTAGAACTGTTGGAACGTATGAACTTATTAACAATTAGTCTTGAACAAAACTTCTTCCTCTTTAATAATGAAATTTTTACACAAACAGGATTAGCTATGGGTTCGCCTTTATCTCCTATACTTGCAGACATCTTTATGCATAATTTTGAGAATAACAATATATTAAACAACAATCCTTTTTGCTCAGCTATTAAATTCTATCATAGATATGTTGATGACATACTGATACTATGGACTGGTGATCTGGATAAGTTAAATAACTTCCTAAATTATATAAACACCATACATAGTAACATCAAATTTACATTAGAGATAGAAAACAACAAATCTATCAACTTCCTTGACTTAACTATATCCCATTGTACAGATCTTAAGTTGGATTTTAACATATTTAGAAAACCTACTCACACAGGGGTTGTTATTGATAATTTATCCAATCACCCAGTTAGACATAAGTTAGCAGCTTTTAATTGTTACTTGGAACGTCTTCTGAAAGTACCTCTATCAGTAGATAACCTTAATAAAGAACTCAATGTTATCAAACAAATTGCTAATAGTCACAATTATGATCAGAACTTAATAGATAAAATGCTTCATAGAAAACAGAATAAACGTAATCAGAACAATAGTTACATAATTGACCCCCTTCCCAATATTGAAGCAGATAATCGTAAGTATGTTTCACTTACTTTTATTGGAAAATTCTCATATCGTATAGCCAACTTGTTCAACGATTCTTTCAGAATTAGCTTTAGAACGTCCAACTCCATCAGTAGCCTATTTGTTAGGAGTAAGGATAAGATTGATCCTATGGATCAGTCTGGTGTTTACAAACTTGTTTGAACTGTCCATGCTCATATGTGGGAAGGACCTTTCGTAATTTTAAAATACGCCTGAAAGAGCACACACGCTGTCTTAACACTAACACTACTGGTTTTTCTCACTTTGGTGCTCATTTGTTAGACACTGGTCACGATTTTGATTCTAGCATTGGCTTCGACATTTTGCATATGACTTCTAATAAATTCCTTCTGAATAACTTTGAGAACCTGGAAATTTTAAAAAATATTAAATCTGGCCCCTCCTGCTCTCTGAATGCACAAATTCAATTTATTAGTACCCCAACGTTCTCTGCGCTTATTTAAATTAATTTTAGACTTATACCCCCACTCATTTGATCTTCAATCAGTTACTTACCACAAATTAATTAACTCTCCCAATTTAGATTCTCTTCTCTGTTTCCATTAATTTTTTGCCCACTCGCATCTTATTAAATGTTTTATTAGTTTATTCAAATTCTCCCACGTGGTTGTCATACGCCAAAATTTGACTTTTCTTTTTTGACATTCGTACTTGTCAACTTAGTTTCCGTTTCCTGTAACAGTAATTTTTCTTTAGATTATCTGCTTCAAATTTCCCTTTTACATATGAATTTTCATATTTTCTTGTTCAGTGTTCTAATTTTCTTGTTAGTATTTTTTGCTTTCTCATTTCCCAGATTAATATTTTTACTTTCAATAAATTTGGTCACCGCCACCTATACTCACTTTCAGTAAATAACACCTTTGTTAGTACACTATTTATCCGCTAAATTTAAAATTTACAGTTTACTACATTGATTCGTTAAAAATCTAGATAGATGTCTTGAGAGTCTGATAATTTTTACTTTTTACTTTTATTAATTGACGTTATATCCTTAAAAAATTTTTTAAACTGTTTGTGCTTGTAAAAACTATTTTGTGTTGTTTAGTTAATAATTGTCTTACATGTGTTTTAATTAATTTATTCAAACAGACATCTCGCGGTTTAACCTAACCTACAATATTTTTTTAAAAAAATACATTGTATTACATATGACTTTTTTAACTCGTTTTGTTAAACTTTATGTAGCGCTTCCTTTATGGAAATAGTCAAGGTGAGTCAAGGTTATTGTTTAACTTCTGTGTTTTTTCTGTTATTTTGTATATGTTAAAGTCCGTTCATGCTTTTATAATTGTTTTTTATTACAACTGACTCCTTGACATTCCATTTAGGTGTGCCTGATGATGAAGTGACAGCTTCGAAACCGGTCGCCAATTAAATTGACTTGTGAGAAATAAAGGACCTTTTCTTTAACCCCTTACACTTAATCCCTACTACTCACATATGGCTACCCTCACTCCAAATATTATTATTTTATTTTTAGATGTCTAATTTGGAAAGTGACGATGATCTATCGCAAATAAAAAAGACCAAGAAACAAGATTATGGTTCTTCTACCTCTGAAGAGCGTATTTTGAATGAAGAACGACAGTATAACCATAATAATGTAAATGCACTTTCCTTCATTCCTATTGATACGGTAAATTTAATTTGTTATCATTTATTTTTATTACAAAGATAACTTTTTTCAGATTGATCAAGTTATGGAGGACGTAATCGTTGAAAATATTTCAAATTCTCCTGTTCACAGAGATACAGTAAATGTTTTCTCGTTATTATTTTTATTTATTATATAAAATTTCGATTTCTAGATTGATCAAGTGATTGATGATGTAATCGATGCCAATGTGTCCGATACTGAGGAATTAGATGAATTAGAATGGGGACCTGTAGAGAGATTGAAGCTAAAAACATTCAATTACAATTTGAGGGATACGGGAGTAAAACAGAATTAATATACTTTATTTGACAAAAGTCCGTACGATATATATAAACTTTTTATTTCGGATGATATAATAGATTAGTGGAACAAACGAATCTATATGCTCAACAAACTGAAACGATCAGACGAAGTAAAACTAAGTCTTGGGTTGACACTAACCATGATGAAATGGAAAAGTTTTTAGGTATCTTGGTTTGGATGGGATTATTGAAATTACCTCAACTTAGAAATTACTGGAGTAAACATTTTTTATATACAACCAATGTATGTAAGATAATTACAAGAAATAGATTTGAACAGCTATTAAAGATGTGGCACTTCAACAACAATCAAGACAATTTGTATGCTAACGACGACTTCGGAAAGTACGACCATTGATAGAAAAACTAAATACAAAGTTTCAAGAGATACTAATTCCGGGTCAAAATGTATGCATAGACGAAACTATTGTTCCAATTCGAGGAAGATTAATTTTTCGTCAATTTGTCAAAAATAAGCGACACAAATTTGGTATAAAGCTATATAAATTGTGCACAGAAAAAGGCTATACTTACAAAGTTCGGGTATATAGCGGATCAGATGCCGCAGAACCTGGTGGTACTACTCAAAAACTTGTAATGGATGTGAAGGATAATCTTTTAGACACCGGGCGTACTCTATTTACCGGTAATTACTATACCAGCGTAGCTTTAGCTACAGAATTACTACAACGCAACACGCACTTAGTTGGTACAATTCGATCTGATCGAAAGTACAACTGCGAAACTGTGGTTGAGAAGAAACTGGCACAACACGAGGTTTTTGCTCAAGCATCAAATAATGGAATTGTATTGCTAAAGTGGAAAAACAAAAGATATTTTGATGATTTCCACCAAGCATACAGATAGTACACAAAATATCCGCAAATGGGGTAAAGAAATCGCAAAACCGACAGCTATTGTGGATTATAACATGTCAAAGGGGTACGTAGATCTAGCAGATCAATTGAAAGCGTACTCTCACTGTCTTCGCCGAGGAAGTAAATGGTATCGGAAATTAGCCATAGAACTTCTTTTAGGTACAGCTTTTATAAATTCTTCCTTGGTGTTCAAAGAAGTCACACAAAGTTCTATGAATATAACATCTTACAAAGAACAACTAGTAGTGGGATTACTAAAAGTGAAAGAGCAAATTTTCGATGAAGAAAAGGAAAATCAGCAGGAAGACCACAATCTAATAGAGGCCGAAAATTCTAGAAAACGGTGTGCAGAATGCTACATAAAAAAGGGCAAAAGATTATGGCAGAAATATGGCTCAAAATAAATTCACAAGAACAAAATACATATGTACAGCCTGCAAAAAACATTACTGTGTAACATGTTTCTTTGTGTCACATATATCAAAAAAGAATTAACTTTAGCTTATTTTATAATGTTTTGATTTGTTATTTTAAAGTTGGTTGAATTAGTTTTACATCATATAAATTTAAAAATAAAACTTTTTTCAAGTTTAGCAATTATTTTTCAATTATACCTAAGTATGCACCTTATACGAGACAGGTTCGAAAAGACAGTACAAAGTAAGAAAATTGGCAACACTTAATATGTACAACTTTGTGTGTATAGTAAGTAGCCCTTCTTGGAAAATTACATAATTTTTTAGTAAGATCAGTTACTATCTGCTTAGCGTACGGATAAACTAATAAAATTTTGTCTTAGCGTGACAGCTCTTTCTCTTTTTCCTGCCAAGGGAGTCCGAGGAAGTCCAGCCTGAAGAGTAGAGAGCAAGTCAATCGAGTTGAAATTCTGGTTCCTTGAATTTTGATGCCCGAATATGAGCCCCACGCCAAATTTAGGTACCTATATTATTTGGACTGATCTTATTAGGTTTGTTTTGGTTCAAACAGAACCATTGATTCTAGTTCTCAAATACAGCTGACGAAGAATACGTCGCGATAATATAATAACCAATTGAGCTGAACGAGTGTAATTCACTGATTCTGAACTAGTTCGTGAAAGAACCAAAACAAGCGTAATGAAACTTCTTATGTATTATTCTAGGAAGTACTGCTAACAACACAAGGTCATAACTCTCAATTGTTGCCCGTTTTCCTACTTTGCACATACTTTTCAAAACAACCTCGAGTACTAACAATTTTTAAAACCCGCTTGTATATGATATACCGTTGGGACCGGCTTTGTACAATTCCTATGTATTTAGTAGTGAGCTAATTTTG
Source organism: Psylliodes chrysocephalus (assembly GCA_927349885.1). Classification (NCBI taxonomy): domain Eukaryota; kingdom Metazoa; phylum Arthropoda; class Insecta; order Coleoptera; family Chrysomelidae; genus Psylliodes; species Psylliodes chrysocephalus. Next base: position 18,765,099 of record OV651829.1, on the reverse strand, counting down.
ATAAATCGATATTCTTAAGTATTAGACCCTTGTGGGCAACGCATGTACCTCGCGGTCCCAAGAAACGTTCAGGGGGTCAATTCTCGACTTTTATTCCCATGGGAAAATAAAATTTTCCCATGGGAATTCAGTTTTCGTATTCTCGACATAAGCGGTGGAATATTTTCCAATGAGAAGTATGGGAAAATATTCCCCTGCTTACGAGCATTGGAAATTGTGTTTTCCAATGGGAATTGTACTAGAGTTTGCGCATTAAAGTCGAAAATTTGACGAAAGACCACGCGAAAGTCTAAGACATAACCAAAGATTATTGGATATCTTGGATTTTTAGTGAAATTGTAGTTAAAACATTTTTTTGGCGTATTTATAGATTGATATTATTTTATTTATGTAGGTATATTATTTTTAATTCTCTTTCACTAAGAAACTGTATAAACTGATTTTCCTAAATCATTTAGAAATTGTGGATGCTGCTAAGGGACTGGCAAATAACACAAATTGAGTGTAGTAAATTTAATAAGACCTTTTCGAAAATTTTATTATTTTCGTTAATGAAAGAATTTCTTAGTTTCTCAAAACTTTCGTTGCTCTTCCATACAAAAGCTACCTTTTCTTTTTTCAACATGAGAAAAGAAAAACTAAGAATAACTCGACAAGTTTTAATTATTATACGTAATCGAATATTTTCACTTATTCTCGATCATGATAGCGATTGCTCGGCACGGCACGGCACCTGCTCCAGCGCGGAGGCTCGGCAGGTAATCGGATACCCAAAAACCACAACAAATACAAATATTGCCAACAGTAAATTTTAAAATATCTTTAATGTTATTGGTTGTTTCGAAATATTCGTGAACTTAATATCAGACATACGTGAAACTACTATTTTCATGGGAATGTCTATTCCGACACGTTCGAGAATTGCATAACCTATTACCATGGGAATATAAGTAGTGGAATATTTTATCATGGGAAAATTTTCCAATGATCTCGAGAATCGAGCCCCAGGTGTGGGTCGCGTTAAACCCACCCGGGGCTAAAGTGGTTGGGGTTCGAAATTAAAAACATCTGATTCTGAAAGAGTTTGCCACAGGCAGAAACTGCAGAAAATATCAATAACAGATATATTATGTAGTCCAATCTACTCAGCGCCTGGGTGGCTACCACAATATATCCCCTATAGTAGTGCATCTCACTTGTTAAAGAGTTGGCACTAAGTTTGCAGTGCAAGAATGCGTCTGTGTCTGGCCGCTCAACTAACTCGATATGGCGGTAAATTCAAATATAATTTAAAGGCGAAATTTAAATTTCCCGCCAAAATTATAAATTTTCAGCCGCAGAATGGCGGGAATTTTTAAATATATTCATTCGGCAATAATTATTGAGAAGTATATTGCATGTTCGATTAAACGAGCTGTAAATACAGGCGCTATTTTTATTTTGATAGCTAAAAATAATACTAATTCTTTTATTATTAGCTATTACAATAAGAGCAGCATTTGGATTAACAACACATTTAAAAGAACATGTAATATACTTTTCAATTTTACCTAAATCACTTATTTTTTACCTATAGAGGTTAGATCTGAAAAAAAATTGGCTCTGGTAAAAAAACAAAAAATTGTATAAAGTATTTTATTTGAAAAATTATAAAACTTATTTAATATATTTTAAAGACGAAGATAACTCTAGCCATATGCATTTTACTGAAAAAAAAAAAAAGAAACTATTAAATGAAATCATTTAGTTATTAAGAGATGTTTGTGATAATACAGTGACAGCTATCGAATGTTGTACAATATGTTTTGCTAATGTCCAAGTAAAAACTACAAAGAGTTAGCATTAGTGGGAGAAGGAATAGAATACTATGAACGTAGCCAGCCGGCTACGTGGGGATGCATCACACCGTGTGCCTGTTCATATTACACAGCACACAAGGCAACATTCATATTATTCGTTTCCTGATCGAACTAATGCGCTAACTCTTTAGTTTTCTTTTTGATTCTAGCCAAGCGTATTGGAAAGTGTTCATTAGCCGATACTGTATATAAATGCTAAAATCAATAAGTGAAATAAAAAAATTTAGTTTAAATGGACATCTACTTCGAAAAAAGTAAATTATTATACTTGAATTTTAAAGGCTGTTGCCACTGGAAAACTATTATCTAGGGCTTGGATGACAGCCATAGGACTCCCTCCTTGAATCGTGTCCATAGGAAAGCATAAGATTATAGTTAAATTATAATATTAAGAGGGTAGGTATTAACTGAAAAAATATGAAAAATTATTACAAACTTACCTCAAAATTGGCACCTACATTAAAAGAAGAGAAAACGGAAACATAAAATTGTTATACTTGAATTTTAAAGGCTTTTCCCACTGGAAAAGTATTATCTAGGGCGCAGACCCTTGGATGACAGCCATAGATAGCAATCCATCCTTGATTCCTCTTTTTCTGAGTTTGTTGTACGTTTTGTTTCCCATATAGGCTTGACAAAATAAGCGATACGCCACCTACAGTTTTAATTTGAAACCTTCCAGTGGGCCATTAATGTTTTGTTTACTCATGTGATTCAAGCATAATATAGGTTAATCTTACGGTTTCTGTTTGTATGTGGTGTTTTAAAGACGTTTAATTGATAAAATTATTGTTTATTTTATCAAAATGAACCATCACTGTTGTGTTCCCATGTGTCCCTCTTGGGTAAAACTAAATAAAGAACTTAGTTTTCATAAATTTCCCAAAAAAGGACGTGTTTTGGTAGAAACAAAATTAAGGAAACGAGAAGCTGTTGATCGGAGGGAGGAATGGATAAGAAAATTAAAAATTGGAAAGCCTGTGAGTCCGTACATGAGAGTATGTTCATTGCATTTCTCTGAAAACGATTATTTTTATAGAGGTTAGTATTTAGTCGTTTTTTGTGTTTCCGTATTAATAGTTTTTGTTTGTAGGGGACAGCTCTAAATTACATAGATTAAAATTTAATGCAGTACCGTCTAGGAAGTTACCTTTGGAAGATAAAATAGTATTATGTATTTAGATTATGGGTTAATGTAATATAAGGTAAACATACCTTTGCTAAATAAATACACTGCCACTATCTATAAAAATGTTTAATTAATACATATATAACCAACACTAAAACTAACAAAATCCTTTACACACTTTAAAAACGAAAAATTCAACACCTAATCTTACGAAAAACCTATGGCATATCATATGAAAACAAATGTAAACAAACTATAAATGGCCCAGCGGAGGACGAAAAAGTGACCGGTAGAGGCGCTGGAGTCTAAGCTTTTTTCGCTTATTAAATAAGAAAGCACTTAATACAACAACACAAATCACAATAAATATCGCTGAAACAAAATTAATATTAAATTTCGTAGAAGAAAAAATCAAAAAATTATCACTTGTCAACACTGACACTTCACGCTTCACTTATAAAAACTCAACGCTAAAGAATGAAGGATGATTCGAAATAGGAATTATTAACTGGTATCTCTTTCTTTTATAAGTATCTAAACAAAGAGAAGGAGTGGGAGTGAGTAACGCTCCGATCAGATTGTTTTGAATTCGTCGTCAACCAATGAACGTGCCGATGTCAAAAATCAATAACGATACTAGCGCCATGAGACCTGTGTCTGGCCGCAGCGTAACTCAAAGCCATTTCTTGAATCCCAGTAACATTACTATAGGGGATATATTGTGGTGGCTACTGAGAGTGTGAGAGCGTCGGCAGGTGGTGGAACGGTTCGCAGCGATTTCTCTCTTCACTTACTTTTAGAATGGAAACGGCAATGTTAAAATCGAGACAGTATTGATCAATGACAAATGCCACCACTCTTTTCACCATCAGTTGTAGGATTCTGTAAATTGTGTGTACAGCGCCTTAAGAGCTAATTCTTTGAAACTAAAACATGGTTTCAGTTCGGGGTATACCAGTTACCGATACCTGGATTTCTCATCCTGCAAGTTATTAGCGAATACCCAGTAATATGACACTGATCAACCTGCCAATCCAAAGAATTACTACGGTTATACGGGGCTCTGCCACCCCTCCCCTAGATACTCATGGGATTAGAATGAAGAACCATTCAGATGACAATGAAGGGAACAATCCCATCAACTGCCAGAAAACCAGCGGAAAAACGATGGAGTTAACCATAACCTCATCCGCCAACCTCATTTAGAAGGAGTTAAAAGAAGTGCTTTTTACATCACTCAACTCCAACGAAAATAATACTTCACACACACATTAACAATAGGCTAGGAAGCTCTTTCTTCGAGCAAATCACCACTACGCTAAGGCTGCCTTGTATGCAGAGCTGTTCCAAGTACAAGAAAAAAGTACTTAAGTACAGAGTAAAAGTACTCTTCCAAAAAAGTACTCGAGTACCAAGTACATAACGTAGAAAAGCACACTTAATGAGTACTCGAGTACTTTTGTAAGTACAGAGTAACAAGTACTTTAATAATTAATTTGTTATTGTATAATCTTATGGCTTTTGTATACTATATGTATATACTAGTATATGTTTAAATATATTAGATATCCACAGTCGGGCAACTAAATACTAAGTACTACAGAAAATTTTGTGTTGTATTTAGTTGATTAACTCTGGATATGACCACAATAAAACAATAAAATCTATACCTTTCTAGGAACCAATTTTATTTGCCTTTAATATTACAAGTTTTTCAAAATTTGCATCAGTAAGAGCATGGAGATGGTAGCAGAAGATGGTAAACATGTATTATACCGTTTAAAAACTTTTTTATTGTTGGGTAGTCATCCAGCATGGACAGATCGGTTCTCTTATCCTCAAGATAACGTAAAAGCTCCAACTCAACTTTTGATCTTCTTTTATCGTGTTTGTTTACTTTCTTAGATTCTGATGTTTAGATTTCGTCAAAATCAAAAAAACCGTCATATTCGTTTTCAGCATCGTGTTCATTACTATCATTGCTGTCATTGTCATTATCAACATTTTCAGAATCTAACAGCCGTTCAGCACATGAAATAAATGTTTGTTTTACACGACAAAGATTGAATAATTTATACGATAAAGTTCACTAACTTAACTTCGGCTGATCGGCACATTTAAAACATTACCGTCTCCGGCTACCGACAAGTCGAATCAAACATTGCACGTGGTAGTTGGAACAGACAGACTAAAATTGACACAAGTCTAAATAAATATGAACTGCGCAATATTTGTATTTGTGTGAAGTACTTAAGTACATTTAAAAGTACTTAAGTACATTCAAAAGTACTTAAAGTACTTATTTGTCTAAAGTACTTAAGTGCATTCAAAAGTACTTACAGTACTCTAAAATGTACTTGAGTACAAACGTTCTCAATACAGTGAAAGTACAAGTACAAATAAATAGGATCCTAATGTACTCTGGACTGAGTACCAACCCAGCTAGCACATAACGTTACCAAGCCTTTCGGCGATGTTGTTTTAAGGGAACATAATAACATACCCATACAACGTAACTGCAACGTTAATGAGAAGTTGTTGAGGGAAATCAAAACCTCGCGAAACATCTATTTGTTACTTACGTATTTAACCTGCCTGTTATGATAACACAACGTAATTAAGTAACTTGCTAAAAAAGTTTCCACGAGAAGTACTATGGACTTTCGAACGTAGCCATTCGTTTGTCATAACCAACAAAACATAAAAAATGTCACTTGTCACTTTTTCTTGTACGTATTTCAGATTTTAAAGAAATTGGAAACTATACGTTTGAATAAGTTTGGTAAGTTGTTTTCTTCTTTTCAATAAATTTTCTAATTTTCTAATTTATTGTTTGTTGTTTTAGATGGCAAAATTTCAATTTCCAAATACAATCAAAAATAAATCATTGTAAACAAGTAGATACAATTAAATGATGAAATATTTATTTTACACGATAATAGGGATCTTATTGATGCCTTAATACTATAGAAGTAACGATATTAAACAATGAAAGTATCGATATTTAGGCACTGAATTACCAATACTATCGCCATAGTGATACTTAAAAGCAAGTATTGTATCACTATGTGTGTGGTCAGAGATTATAACGTTTGTTCAAATATTTGTACTGAAATATTTTAGTTTTTGCATGTGGTGAAACTTGGTAATATGATTAAGCGTTACCACTGTTTTTTGGTTATTTAATTATAAGGTAAATTGCCAGTTATTGACACTATAACTTGTACCAGTAGAGAAAGAAAAGGTGTCGACTACAGAATATACTTTACTGATGCACTCTTGTTATTAGTTAAGTTCCCTACTCCGTCCTGTTGAATGGGGGTTGCCAGCCGTTTAACAAAAATCTTTTACTTTTTCGATACTTTGTTACTCGAGACTTATAAATATCAATATCTTTAACATAATATCGAACAGTATCGATGCCTCTACCACAAAGTATCTCACATGATACCGGTATTGATACCATTGACCGATTCTCAACCCTACTCCCAATTATAAAAATACAAAAACAGAGAAGTCATATACTGCCATCCTAAAAAGAGAAGTCCTATCTGAAAATTTATATTTATTATCTTTTAAACCTTTTTTTGTGTAACTTTTTAACATTTACCTTTGTTACAAATAAGACATTCCTGTTCAGTATCGAGAAAGATAAAATGTAGACAAATGCACATAAAAAAACTGCTAATTTTGCAGATAAAACCTTTCTTGCTAGAACAGCAGTATAGAAGTGCTCATGTAGTTCACTAAAGATAAATAACATTTAAATTTGTTACGTTGCAGTAAATTAAGTATTACCATTGCTGGACAGTAGTGACGTTTTGGTGGATAAATACAGCATTTCACTGGATATATATACCTATGCCATTTTGCTGTACGTTTGCTGCACAATACCAATTGCTGGACAAACTTTAAAAATGCTTTACAATACAGAAAAATTGCTGTAAGTATGGTCGCCCTAGTGTAATAATATTTTAATCACTAAAAATAAATTTTAAAAATATTGTGTTTTAGGTTTCCTTTGGGCTGGATTATAATTCTAGTAAACATCTCAGGAATTTTAGAAGCTAAAGTTAATGCAGAATTGGTTGAAGAAGAATATATAACATCTGAGATTATTTCTTTTTCTTTCAGAGCAGAATATCATGCTAAAAAACATTGTTCTGTATAAGTTGAACATCCATTATTAAGTATAAAATTTGTAAAAGTCAAAATAAATGTTATTATTTATTTAAAAAAACAACGTAAGTAAAAATCAACTAAAAATAGGTGCAACGATTTAAACGAGCATATTTTTTATTTTCTTTATATATATATTATTTTCTTAATAATAATTAAACAAGTAAATTTATTATCTACAAAGTTATTTTTACGGAAGAAACTATGTAATTAAGTTCACATATTTATTTGTTTACAGTACGCTACTGATATATAAAGTTCTAAATGCTTAAAATATCAAAATAAAATAAAAAAGAAATTAATAAAATTGTCACAGTATAAAAATGAAGTCAATAGTGTAATAAAAGTTGACACTTTAAAAAATAAACCTTTTAAAATGTCATAATTTGAAAAATACTTATTGTAATTGGACATCAGTTGGTCTACAAATAAATTCTGTCCATAGTTAGTTCTATGAGCATTTACATAAAATAGTTTCATATGCCTAGTAAGTCTGGCAGGAACAAGGAATCTAATAAAGTGTACCAGGCTGTCACTATCAATCAAACCGTTCAATAACTTATACAGGAAAACAAATGATGCTTCTCGACATCTGCATTCCAAACTCTTATAGGTCCCTCTCAAAAATAACATCAAGATCATTTATAGTTTGCTTAAAACTTAGTTCAGAACCTGCAATGACAATCATGCATAATGATAGCTGTTTTATTAAACCTTATGACTTTACATTTATCAATATTCAGTTTATATCATATTAAAACTATGATTAGTACCAGTTGTAGGCAAATATCTTTTTTTAGCATCCTACAACTGCCATCTTAATAAAAATCTAGTGACTTTTGAAATATACCTTATATAAATACACTTTTTACTACTTTTGTACAATCGTGCACCATTTTAGCTACCAGTGAACCTTTTCAATATAGGTACCTTATTATACTCTTTCGTGCAAGCGTTCAGTGTTTTCGATTCTAGTGAACCTTTGAGATATTCCTTATATACCCTTTATACCAACTTTTGTCCAATTTGTCAGTGTTTTTTTTACCTATATTATTAATACCTACCTCTACTTGTATGATATTGGTTCTTGATTTCAAAAGCTTTTTAATAATAAATTTATACAATTTTTTATTTTGTTTTCTTCAGATTTTACTATATCCTCAATATACTATTTTGAATATAGTGTATCCAAGGATGGACATAACTATACTTGTAAAGATATTTATTTTAAATTGTTCAGAAGGTCTTTTTCATAATTTCTCAACGTTAATCGTATTTATTTAACAAGCAAAAGAAATTATGAAGAAGTACTTTTAAATTTAAAATAAATATTTTTACAAGTATTTTTAAGTCCATCCGTGGACACACTGTATAATGCTGTAGAATGAATTCACATTATAACATCTATAGAAAGTTTCAGAGCAACTTTCAGGGTAAGTACCGTAAAAGTGCTAGTGTGATGTTTTCCGAACTTCACTTTTTAACTTCTGTGAGATGTGCTATAAAAGTCTTGCCGTTGCGGACATTCGGTGGTTGCAGGGATGATAGGGTTACATTAACAGTACATTGCATGCGAGCTTAAAGAGCCTAAAATTGCAGCTTATTAACGTAGATGGGATGTTTTTGTGCTAGCTGGGAAGTACACTAAATGTACTTAGAGTACAGCTATCGAGTACTTGTACTTGAATACCGTACAGCTCTGCTTGTATGTCATTGACAGGAGGTTTATCAAGAAAAGACTAGACATTGCGTTTATCCAGGAACTTTGGATTTACAGTAGTGGCCGTATAAGTGACCTGGGAAACTGTTTTGGTACCTTGGTAGCTGATAACTCTCCGAATGAACCAAGCCTTTTTATCAGAAATAATAGGAAATTGTTTATGTTGACAGGTTACTGCGGCCCTGCTGAGAGTGTAGCCCAGGTCTCGATCCCGGCAGGAGACAGCAGTAAGAATATCGTCGTCTGCTTTGTTTACTTTTCGTGAGAAGCAGATAGAGACCCACCACCTCCTTCACTGATAGTGCGAGAACTAGTTGCCTGTTGCAATAGAAACAAACAGCTCGTCATTAGTTGCGACTCCAACGTCCACCATAGTGACTGTGCGGCGCGTGAGTAATCATAAATATTAAATAATTTGTGAAGGGTTCAATGTTAACAACGTAGGTTCGAAACCAACTTTCATAACGAAAACTCATGCTGAAATGTACTCTGTAAGTACCAATATTGTTACTACAGACACATAAGATTTGATCGGGTTCCTACTCTCCAATTTAATTGATTCAAATCCCTTCCGGAGAGACTGAAAACGAAATTGCAACTATTAAGAATAGCGCAAAGATTGAAGTGGCGAATGATCAAATTCAAAATGCCCTTAACGGTGGCGGCTCGTGGGCACTAGCGGCAGTGGGGCACACACTGGAAAGGAATCCCGGGATTCGTTTTTCCCTTAGGAAAACAAGTTCTCCGCTTAATGAAAATTAAATATATTTCAAAACAATCAGTTGGGGCAATAACGATTTCTGAATATGACTACAGGATGCTAAATGTGACCACTCAAAACGCATTTAACTATGTATGTGGCTATTTAATCAAAAAATCATTACATATCCACTCTTGCGAAATTTGCATAAATTTCTCAGAAGAATGCAATTTACTTAACGATTTTAAAGCATACGACTCTGAAGAAAAGGTTTTTGGCAATTTAAAATCTCCTAGCGAAAAATTCCTCTTCTATATTTTCAAATTAGAAAAAATATTTATATTTCTATTTGATAGTTTGTCAACTACGCCTGGAATTTCCAACGCATACCTTTTTGAGATGAACAAAATAGAATTTGGTCATCCTTGCCAACAATTTGCGAAAATGTACACCATTAAATTATTTATAAGACTCCTAAATATGCAAACACAGATTTGAAATCCTCGAAAAAGTCAGACAAAACCAAAAGAAAAATCTGATGTGTCCAACACATGACTTTCCTATCTAGTTTTTATAGGCTTTTTCCGGTTATTTTGTACAACCTATTGCAGCATCTCTATAAATGTTTAGAGGATAAACTAAATATATACATTGTCCACATACATCTACCTCGAAACATTTTTCTGTAGATATTCATTGAAAACGAAAGTACTGAAAAATTAAAATTTAGCACTTTTCCATTACGGTCCATTTTAGAAAAATCATGTATAAACAAAAATTATAGAGATCGATATCGCACACAACTTTAAGTTTTCATAAAAATCGGAATTTTGCACATTTTGTCAAATTTCTCGAATACGGACCATTTCAGGAAATTTTGACATAAAACAAAAATTATAGATAATAATATTAGAAGTAACTTTTAATTGAACAATTTTCTTCTCCAAACATAAATAACAGATATACTCCATAAAATATAAAAACGGCCTCCCATAAAGTACCCCCCCAGATGTTCCGACTTTGTCCAAAATCTAATCATTGCACGTCAGGCCGAAATAAACCTTAAGTTTAAAATTTAATGTTTTTCCCTTTATCCGTTTTTGAGTTTTCTTCAAATTTCGAAATTTACACATTTTCTCAAATATCTCGAATACGGTCCATTTTAGAGAAATTATGTATAGGACAAAAATTATAGAGAATTATATTACAAACAACTTTTATTTGAACAATTTTTATAAAAAATTATTTTTTTTACATTTTGTTAAATTTCTCGAATACGGACCATTTTAGGAAAATTTTGTATTAAACAAAAATTATAGATAATTATATTAGAAGTAACTTTTATTTGAAGAATTTTCTTCTCCAAACGTAAATAACAGATATATTCCATAAAATATAAAAATGACCACCTATAAAGTACCCCCCCAGATGTTCCGACTCTGTCCAAAATCTAATCAGCTCATTGGACGCTGAAACAAAGCTTAAGTATAAAATTTGGTGTTTTTATGTGTATCGGTTCATGAGTTATGCGTTATACAGACACACACACACACACACACACACACACACACACACACACACACACACACACACACACAGACATCATCGCGAAAATAGTCAAAACGGATTCAGGGGACCTCAAAACGTAAAAATCCGTCGAAAACTCGAAGTCGAAAAAAATCATGATTCCTATACTTTCCTTATATCTGTATACAGATAGGAAAGTAAAAATCTGATGTGTCCAACACATGACTTTCCTATCTAGTTATTATAGGCTTTTTCCGGTTATTTTGTACAACCTATTGCAGCATCTCTATAAATGTTTAGAGGATAAACTAAATATATACATTGTCCACATACATCTACCTCGAAACATTTTTACTTTCCTATCTGTACACAGATATAAGGAAAGTATAGGAATCATGATTTTTTTCGACCTCGAGTTTTCGACGGATTTTTACGTTTTGAGGTCCCCTGAATCCGTTTTGACTATTTTCGCGATGATGTCTGTGTGTGTGTGTGTGTGTGTGTGTGTGTGTGTGTGTGTGTGTCTGTGTGTGTGTGTGTCTGTGTGTGTGTGTGTCTGTATAACGCATAACTCATGAACCGATACACGGAAAAACACCAAATTTTAAACTTAAGCTTTGTTCCAACGTCTAATGAGCTGATTAGATTTTGGGCAGAGTCGGAACATCTGGGGGGGTACTTTATAGGTGGTCATTTTTATATTTTATGAAATATATCTGTTATTTACGTTTGGGGAAGAAAATTCTTCAAATGAAAGTTACTTCTTATTTTATTATCTATAATTTTTGTTATATACAAAATTTTCCTAAAATGGTCCGTATTCGCGAAATTTGACAAAATGTAAAAAAATATTTTTTTTTATAAAAATTGTTCAAACAAAAGTTGTTTGTAATATAATTCTCTATAATTTTTATCCTATAGATAATTTCTCTAAAATGGACCGTATTCGAGATATTTGAGAAAATGTGTAAATTTCCAAATTTGAAGAAAACTCAAAAATGGATAAAGAAAAAAACATTAAATTTTAAACTTAAGTTTTATTTCGGCCTGACGTGAAATAATTAGATTTTGGACAAAGTCGGAACATCTGGGGGGGTACTTTATGGGAGGCCGTTTTTATATTTTATGGAATATATCTGTTATTTATGTTTGAAGAAAAAAATTGTTCAAATAAAAGTTACTTCTAATATTATTATCTATAATTTTTGCTTTATGTAAAAATTTCCTGAAATGGTCCGTATTCGAAAAATTTGACAAAATGTGCAAAATTCTGATTTTTATGAATATTGTTGAAATAAAAGTTGTTTGCGATATCGATCTCTATAATATTTGTTTATACATGATTTTTTTAAAATGGACCGTAATGGAAAAATTGTAGGAAAAGTGCCAAATTTAAATTTTCAGTATTTTCATTTTCAATGAATATCTATAGAAAAATGTTTCGCGGTAGATGTATGTATGTGGACAATGTATATATTTAGTTTATCCTCTAAACATTTATAGAGATGCTGCAATAGGTTGTACAAAATAACCGGAAAAAGCCTGTAATACCTAGATAGGAAAGTCATGTGTTGGACACATCAGATTTTTCTGTAGATATTCATGGAAAACGAAAATACTGAAAAATTTAAATTTAGCACTTTTCCATTACGGTCCATTTTAGAAAAATCATATATAAACAAAAATTATAGAAATCGATATCGCAAACAACTTTTAGTTCAACAATTTTCATAAAAATCAGAATTTTGCACATTTTGTCAAATTTCTCGAATACGGACCATTTCAGGAAATTTTGACATAGAACAAAAATTATAGATAATAATATTAGAAGTAACTTTTATTTGAACAATTTTCTTCTCCAAACATAAATAACAGATATATTCCATAAAATATAAAAACGGCCTCCCATAAAGTACCCCCCCAGATGTTCCGACTTTGTCCAAAATCTAATCATTTCACGTCAGGCCGAAATAAACCTTAAGTTTAAAATTTAATGTTTTTTCCTTTATCCGTTTTTGAGTTTTCTTCAAATTTCGAAATTTACACATTTTCTCAAATATCTCGAATACGGTCCATTTTAGAGAAATTATGTATAGGACAAAAATTATAGAAAATTATATTACAAACAACTTTTATTTGAACAATTTTTATAAAAAATTATTTTTTTTACATTTTCTCAAATTTCTCGAATACGGACCATTTTAGGAAAATTTTGCATAAAACAAAAATAGATAATTATATTAGAAGTAACTTTTATTTGAAGAATTTTCTTCTCCAAACGTAAATAACAGATATATTCCATAAAATATAAAAATGACCACCTATAAAGTACCCCCCCAGATGTTCCGACTCTGCCCAAAATCTAATCAGCTCATTGGACGCTGAAACAAAGCTTAAGTTTAAAATTTGGTGTTTTTTTGTGTATCGGTTCATGAGTTATGCGTTATACAGACACACACACACACACAGACACACACACACACACAGACAGACAGACATCATCGCGAAAATAGTCAAAACGGATTCAGGGGACCTCAAAACGTAAAAATCCGTCGAAAACTCGAGGTCGAAAAAAATCATGATTCCTATACTTTCCTTATATCTGAATACAGATAGGAAAGTAAAAATTAAAATTTTGTCCCATTTATAAATATTATTGATTTTTTTTTCATCATATTTTTGACTGCTTTTTAAAAAAAGTTATTTTTTTTTGTAGTTTTATTTCTTAACTATTCGAATGGTCCAACTAACGTTTTTTTCGTAATCACAATAAATAAATTATTATCATAGTCCAACAAACTCGCACCTTAAGCCGAAACCGGCGTCGCCTTTGTGAGTGAGCCGGTAAAGATGCCGCTGCGTACGTTCGTATCTGGTCTAGGTAATCCGTGCCATGGGTACAGCACGTCACGATGAGGACAGCGCCCCGCTTGTGACGTATAATACATCGTATGTGTTCATCTCTTGCTAAGCGATATTGTCGTTGTCCTTGTTTTTCGCATCATAATGAGAGAGAAAACAACAGAGGCACACATTTACTGTGCTCTGTGCCGATCATCTTCCACTTAATTTCGGAATTCTCGGAACGTCGCTCAACGCCCGGTCATCCAGTGTCGTGCCAACGCGGTTTGCACTGAATATTAGATAAAATATTAATAGGCATTCAGGAAAATATAAATTATGTAAGTTTTTTTTGGTTCATTATACTAGGGAGCGTGCCCAAGTGCCATTACGGGCAAAAAGGTAAAGACGTCTTACAAAGAATACTCTTAAAAACGTCTTATTTATGGCTTATTTTAAGCTCTACAGACCAATAAGACATCTTAAAGATATCCCCTTTTGTAACATTAACGTCTTCTAAGACGTCTTTCAGGAAATAGCAGACGCCTTAAAGACGTCTCGTATGTCTTATGTTGGACGTCTTACAGACGTCTTCAAGCCGACTTTATGCTATCTGGGTCATTAAATGACCATAACTATATTCCAAATGCAATGTTTGTAATCACTTTATGGCTTATTTTAAGCCCTACAGACCAATATAAGCCATTAATAAGACTTTTTAAAGATGTCCCCTTTTGTAACATCGGACGTCTTCTAAGACGTCTTTCAGAAAATACCAGACGCCTTAAAGACGTCTCATATGTCTTATGCTGGACGTCTTAAAGACGTCTTCAAGGCGACTTTGTGCTATTTGGGTCATTAAATGATCATAACTTTATTTCAAATGCAGTGTGTAATCACTTTTGTGAACCGTTGGATTTGCGTGGTCTTCGACCTATTTACGATTGTCTGAACTAAAATGTTGGTAAAGTAGGATTTGCCTCGTATAATATTTAAAATTTCGGCTTTTATTTTGATTCTTAATTTTCTTCGTTATTACATTGATTAAAAAATATATTTTAACGTGATTGTAATTGGTTATTAATAAAGTATTTTAGTATGAGAGCCCACTGCAAATTTCGACCGTCATCTGATAACGAAATGAAATATGCTCCAAAGGCATGTAACAACATTGTACTTTACCAAATTACACCTGTGCCAATCCCTATCCTGAGCAAAGTGGTTAAAACAAAAATATTTTATATTCAAAAAATCACAAAAAACGTGAGAACGACAATTGTGTTCTCCCTGAAAATTACAATCCTAATTCATTGTGAACCTATCTTTTAAACTTAAATTATTAATATTTTTACCTATCTTTTAAACCATGTTTATGTATGAAAGGAAGAAGGATGTCATTGTATAAACTATTTGCAGAGATAGTCAATAATAATTATAAACTCTTGTCAGACAATTATTTTAAACCATAATCATAGTAGTTTTTTTGTCGTTTCTATGGCAACCTGTAAAAATTAATTACAACAATAGGCAAACAAATAAATTTTTAAATCAGCAAACATTGATTCATATTTTTAATGATTTTTACCTACTAATAATTGTGGATAGATGTTTTTGTGCGATGTTAAGAGGAAGAAAATGTTTCCCTTTAACGATATGTATCAAGTTATATTTGAGTGTTATTTTCTGGAAAACTTTAGGGGCAAACAAAATTAGCGTTGTCATGCCTTATGTGATTTTTTTAATATAAAATAATTTTTTCAAGCTACTTTGCTCAGGATTAGGATTGGCACAGGTACCATTTGGTAAAATACAATGGTTTTCCATGCTTTTGGGGTATATTTCATTTCATTATCAGATGACGGTAAAAATTTGCAGTGGGCTCTTGGGCTATTTGCTTAACTCCTTGAAAAAATATAAAATTTTTGTTTAATTGTTTAAACTTTTATTTTTATAATTCACAAAGTTGCATTGTTTATATTGACGTCAGCAACTGTTCTGATTTATTTTAAAAATGTTTACCAAATCTTAGCTCCTTATCTTTCATAGTTTTCAAATTCATTTGAAACTAATATTAGATGCAATTAAACTTTCGCTCTAAGAAATACTTACGCGATAATTTGCTGATGTTCCACTATTAATTTTTTTAATATATCGAATTTCTTTTCGAAAGTGTTATGTTGAGCGCATAAAGATCCATAACGTCTGAATTGTGCTTGCAATATCTCCAATTGGCCAGCTATAAAAGTCAAAATCGAAAAGAATATTAACTGAGTAACTGTATTAAAGCTGCATCCCAAACTTAGTGATAAAGTGTCTAGACAAAAACAAATGAAATAATGATCTTTTTCATTTATTGGTCGCCACATTGGATTCGGTAATGGTTTATCCATTTCGCGAATAAGTTCATCTTTGCTGTTCACCTGTTGGAAGTAGAGAATAAGCGTACTGACGGTTTGGGTAATGCCACACCAAGTTGAAATTGAGAGCAGAGTTATACATATTTTTTTTGTATACGAAGCGTAACTTTTGTATAAAATGAAACTTTCTGTGTCTTGTTCATCGATATTTTTTTCGTAGTTTACAATATAACCAATTAATTCAGTAAATCCTTTTCGTTGACAAATATACATTTTTATAGCAATAATTGAACACAGAATTATTATCTCTAGTCCTTCCAAGGTTACTGCTATGCTGACTCTTCCAACTAAAAAACATCCAATACACAGAGCTACGAGATAGTATATAAAATACAATTGCATACAGATGGAATAACATTTATAGGCTAATTTCTTGTTGTTAGTTGAAGAATCCAACGGTAGCCTCCACATTCCAACCGCCAACATTGCAAATTTGGTCAGCCGCAGATGGCGCATTCTAAAAAATAAAGTAAATTGTTATACCTATAATACAAACTTTGTAATTACAAATCACTGTTATACAGGGTGTCTGTAAAAGGTCTTTACAAAAACATACCACATATTTTTTAGACCAAAATAAGTCGATTTAAGTAAAATTACCTTAGTACAAAGTTGCTTCGTTTGGACTCCAGAGGGCCTTGAAGTTACAATTTTTAAATCGTTTTTCCCATATAAATTTAAAACAGAATATGCGATTTTGCTGAAATTTGGTATATTGGTAGAGTTTTATGTGGCAAAAAAATGGTATTAAAATTTTGTCCGATAATAATACATAGGCGTAGAACTTGATTTTTTAAATAATTGCACCTTTAAAAATTCTACGCCAATGGAAGAAAAGGAGTTTGAGTATAAAATTTAGATTGCGCAACTCATTTACTTTAAAAAAGGTACTCTTGATAAGACTCGATTACTCTCATGGTTTTGACGAAATTTGCATTTTAGTAATTTTATAACATAAACAATAATTATTAAAATACAAACTTTGTCAAAACCATGAGAGTAAATCGAGTGTTATCAAGGGTACTTTTTTATAGTAAATGAGTACCCAATCTAAATTTCATACTCAAACCCCTTTTCTGCCATTGGCGTAGAATTTTTAAAGGTGCGATTATTTAAAAAATCAAGTTCTACGCCTATGTATTATTATCGGACAAAATTTTATACGATGAAAAACATAAAAATGTACTTTTTTCATATCTTCTTCAACACCTCTAATCGAGACTTTTAACAAAAATACTCGATTCTTGCCATGTACGATTTTTTGAGGAATATTAATTATTTGCCTGCAATACGTATACAAAAACATTTATTGCTGGTTTCCATAGTTTCATCTAAATAAAAATATTGTCAAGTTTTAACACCTAATCTCTTGTTAACGATTGAAAGTATTCTATCTGACTCAATAATTAAAAAACAAATGCGTGGTTTATTATTATGGCTGTACAATATACCAATGCAGAATATACCGATATGTTACTGACATTAGGATTTTGTAAAGGAAATGCTCGAGAGAGTGTCAGGGTGTACTCTGAAAGGTTTCCAAATCGTCGTGTACCTAGCCACCCAACTTTTGCTGCTGTTGAGAGACGTCTTCGGGAGACCGGTTCCTCTGCTCCCAACACTGTTGATAATGGAAGAGAATGTTTTGTAAGGATTCCTGAAGTTGAAGAAGACATTTTAGAACGTTTTAAGGTGAAGGGGGAGAAAAAGTCCTTTATATCTCACAAGGAAAGTCAATGTTTAATTATTTAACAAAACATTGAGTGTGACCGGTTTCGAAAAGTCATCACTTCATCTTCAGGCTCGCCTAGTGGAAAGGAGAATATGTGGTGTAAGGTGTGTTAACTTGGAGCAAACGATATATAAAATAGTAAAAAAGAGAAAACTCACCATACTCTCCATCCACTAGGGAATACTACAAAACAAGTTTCATCAAATGTGGGGTGAAATAAATTGTAAAATGAACAAAGTTTACAAGTAATAAAAAGTTAAAAATATTTGAAAAAACAAATATTAGTCAATTGAAATAGTAAAAATTTAATATATTCAAGACCATACAAAACAAATCACATACATTAAACAGATTAAAAGATAAGGCTTATTTTAAACAACCTTGTTGTTTTTTCAAAAAACTAACATTTTTGAAAGGAGACCGGTCAAGTTAAGGCCTCTACAGGAGGTGGCAAGTATTAACAAAAAAATTCTTGGGTAAACCCATGACAGGGTATAGGTAATAAGATGTAAACCATTAGTGAAGAAATATTTATTATTTATTATATAAGATTTGGGCCATGAACCAATCACCAAGTGTATGTGATGTTGTAGGAAGAAGAAAGAATAAGAAATGACTGGGTTAACTGTTGTGAAGCAACTGAAGAATAAAAGAAGAAAATGACGGATGTGAATATCACACAATCTAACCTAATCTTTAAACATGCTCGTTGGTTTCTTGTGGGAAAAAAATTACTTACTGAAATGTACCCCTTGCAAGAAAATATGTGAATAGAAATAAAGGGGGAGATTAAAAAGGAAGTTAGAACGATAAATTTAGATTAGTGTTGAGAAAACAGGAGGAGTTTCTGACATTATCTGGGCATTTAAGCAACCAACAGGATTTAATTTTAAATTTCTCAATATCTCGAGGCTTTCGAAGCTATTAAGAGTAAATCTATGGTAGGAACTATGTAGGATTTCGAAACCTTCAGTTGAATCGAAGTCGTGATTTGAGTCCAGTAGGTGGTTGGCAAAATGTGAAAAACCTGTTGTATTTTGGTTAAGACAACGCAAATGTTCTTTTAAACGGATCTTGAAATTTCGAAATGTGCGTCCCACATAGAAAGAATGGCAAGATTTACAAGTTAATTTATAAATTCCAGATAAATAATTAAACATTGACTTTCCTTGTGAGATATAAAGGACTTTTTCTCCCCCTTCACCTTAAAATTACCTCAACTCACACATGGCTACACCCCTTGTCAATTTTAGAACGTGTTGAAGAAGATCCAGAATTAAGCACCAGACGAATTGGAAGGGAACTAGGAGTAAGTAAAGATGTCGTTCATAAAGTGCTTAGAGAACAATTGCTATATCCATACCATAAGAAGCCAGGACAAGAATTATTAGTCCATGATCCTCAAATTGGTTTGTGTTTTTGTCGTGTAATGTTAGGACAGGAGACTATCTTCTATTTATTTAATGAAACCAAAGTCGAATCGAATATATATCATCATTTATTTTTAACTTGAATATGGGTTACATTTCAAAGAATTACTCCATTCGTTCTTTCATTGAACCTTGCAGTCTATATAGGAAAAACTATTTAATTAAACAAATTACCTCATATTGCTTAGGTGTCAATACAGGTAACCTACTTAATTGCATAGTTCTTCGTTAACAATAATTAGTTACAATATTATGATTTATATTTACAAATATTAAAATTATACTTAAGCCTATTTTAAACTTAATAACTAAGTCCGGCATTACATCTTCCTCGAGGATTTTGAGAAAAAATTTAATTTCCTAAATTAAAATTTTTTCTATTCATAATACAACTTAACTCTATTTTTATGAACTAACTTTTCATTTCCTTCTATTTCTAAAGCAAGATTTGGAGATTCTTCTCTTATAATTTTATATGGCCCCAAAAACAAAGATTCCCTTTTATTCCCAGTTTCATTTCTTACAAGTACCTTATCTCCTACCTTATAATTTATACTTTTAGTTTTCTTATCATATGTTAATTTCCGTTTGTTCTTTGACTCTAATAAATTTTCATGAGCATCTTTCCATGCTTACTGTAGCCGATATTTTAATTCAGATGGATAATTTTCAAAAGTGTACAACGGATCTATGCTGCAAGAAATGTTTGTTGGTATATTACACTTCTTACCAAATATTAGCTCATAAGGAGTATATTTCGATTCTGAATGTACCGTTGTATTGTACGCGAAACACCAATAAGAAATCCAAGTACTGAAATTTCCAGGATTGTTCGCTGTTTGAATTCTTAAAAATGCTCCAAAATGTTTATGATTATTTTCGATTTGTCCTAACGTTTCGCAACTGAATTTAATTTTTGAATTTTTAACATTTTACAAATCTCCGTAAATACTGTGTTCATAAATTCAGTTCCTTGATCGGTTAATATTTCATGAGGTATACCATAACGTAATATAAAGTTTTCTACAAAAGCTTTTGCAACTGTTACTGCTTCTTTATTAGGTAATGCATACCCCTCTACATATTTACTTAAATCACATTGCACCGTTAAGATGTATCGGTTATTTTCATAATCAGCTTCAAACGGACCAACTAAATCTAAATGAACTTTTTCAAATGATGAGGTTGCTGTAGTTGTGATTGTCATGGGTTCTTTTGCTAAAATAGAATGCTTAAATCTTTGACAATCATCACATTTTCTTAAAAATTTAACCACATCCTCATATAAACCTAACCAGTAATAATATTGCTTAATATTATTATACATTCTTTTTATTCCAGCGTGACCCCCAGTAGGTAAAATGTGAAAATCATTTAAAATCAACTGTCTATTTTCATAACTCGTGACCCTTTCTACCCCTTTTATAATAGGTATACCTATTTTACATTCCTCGAATCCTTGCTTGTGCAGCATTATATCTTTTATAAGTGAAGACGCGCCTTTTAAATTTTTTATAATATACATTTCAGTAATATGATATTTTTTGCATATAGTAAAGAGTTCTCTCGACGATGTCCCTAGAGCGCACGTTGATCGAGATTCTCTTTTTACATAAATAATTTGCTCTTTTAAATCGTAAATAAAATTATGTTGTCTATGTATATGTTGTTTATTTGTAACTTTCTCCAATTGTTCGCTGCTAATTAATTGTAATTCTACCGCGTTTTTATTTGGCTTTAACAATTCCACCAATCCAGGGTGATCAGACCTAGTAGAAGAATTATTATTCGCCGTTTCTAACTCTGTTAATTGTATTTGTTTTTTCGTTTGAGATCTTGTTACTACGTTTACTAACTCATTTTTGTTACCTATATTTTTTAGCTCTTCAGATGACATTTCTATCCTAGACAAAGCGTCTGCTTCCACATTGTCTTTTCCTTTTATATAATTAACTACAAAATCATATTCTTCTAATACTAACCTAAATTTAGTTAATCTACTCGAAGGGTTGGTCATCCCAAATAAATAAATAAGTGGGCGGTGATCTGTCAAAATGACAAATCGTCTAGAATAAAGATATGGTCTGAAATGTTTTACGGACCACACAATAGCCAATAATTCTTTTTCAATTGTTGCATAATTGACTTCTGCTTTATTTAGAGATCTACTTGCATAAGCTACAGGACACCCATTACCATTACAAAGAATAGATCCAATTGCTTTACCTGAAGCGTCTGTTTTTAAAATAAATGTATTACTTGGAGAAAAATCTGGATATTGCAAAATTGGTGGGGATATTAACGCTTCTTTTAGGGTTTCAAATGATTTTTGACATTCTGGAGTCCACATAAAAGATACCCCTTTTCTTGTGAGTTTATTTAAAAGATTAGCTATATGTGAAAAGTTTTGAATATATTTTCTATAGTAGTTAGCAAATGCTACAAACCTCTTAGTTTCTACAGCATCTTTTGGGATGGGATAGTTTTGCAATACTTTAATCTTCTCAGGATCTGGAGATACTCCTTTTGCTGAGATAACATGCCCTAAATACAACATTTCTTTCGTTAAAAATTCGCATTTATTAGGATTAAGTTTCAAATTGACTTCTCGCAACCTCTGTAATACTTTTATTAAATTTTGATTGTGATTTGATAAATTATTCGCGAATACACATATATCATCAAGATAAACTAAGCATTTTGTGTAATTTAAGCCTGACATCGCTATACTCATGGCTCTAGAGAAAACAGAAGGACTTATTTTGAGTCCCATAGGCAATCTTGTCATCCTAAATTGACCCTTTTCTGTTGTAAAACTAGTTATAGGCCTACTTGATTCA
Organism: Psylliodes chrysocephalus; assembly: GCA_927349885.1. Classification (NCBI taxonomy): domain Eukaryota; kingdom Metazoa; phylum Arthropoda; class Insecta; order Coleoptera; family Chrysomelidae; genus Psylliodes; species Psylliodes chrysocephalus. The sequence goes on along the minus strand of OV651829.1, from coordinate 18,742,725 downwards.
TCAAGCTCAATTTGAAAATATCCTTGTGACAAATCAAGATGTGAAAAATACATCGCCCCTGATAAGGAATCTAAGATATCTGTTATGCAAGGTAGAGGATATTTGTCGTCTTGTATTTCTTTGTTAACTAATCTATAGTCTATACAAACCCTAAACCGTTTATTTCCGTTTAAGTCTGCCTTTTTTGGAATTAAAATTAATGGACTAGACCATTCTGATGTATTTCTTCAATAATTTTTTCACGTAAAAGATTATCAATTTCCCTATTTAAATCCTCTTTTTGCGCATGTGGTAATCGATACTGTTTTACATAAACAGGTTTAACTGACATTTTCAAGTGAATTTTTTGTTTATAAATATTTGTTACTGACAATGGGTCGCTATCTAATAAAAAAACATCTGAATACTTTGCACAAATTTTTTGCAACGCGTCTTTTTCTTCGGTATTTAAATGCTCCATATGAATTAAATTAAGTAATTTTTCTGTACGACTAACTGATACATTTTTTTTTCTTGATCACCAACAATATCATAATTATAAAGTGCTTCAACTACTGGTTCAAAATTTTTTATATTAACTTCCTTTTCTCTAACATTTAAAATTTTAACAGGAATCCTATTATTTTTATCTGGTTTTACCACACTGCTTGCAATAAATACACCTTCACATATTTTACTTGGTAAAATTACGCATTCATCTTTTAATATAGTTTTATAATATTTTATTATTTCACACCGTGATGGAATAATTGTGTTATAAATAACCTGTTTAGATTGCATTTTTAATGAAATTTTATTGTGATTATGATAAAAAGAAAATACAAATGTCTCATAATTAATAGTTGCGGCATGTTTCGTAAAAAAATCGGATCCTATTATGCCATGTACTTCGTTATCAAAACTATTAATCAGCAAAAATTCATGACCAACATTACTATTTTCTAGTTGCAAGGTCAGGTGTACCACACCTGTTGTTACTGTGGATCCTGATATTCCATTAATATTAATTTTCTTTGAATAATCTATAAACTCATCTGATTTCAAACATTCGGTAAATAAAATACTAACTGATGCTCCAGTATCAAGTAACATTTTTAACAAAGTATTTCTATAAGAAACGTATATAAAATTTAATGAATTAATATTTAAAACTGTATTTTTAACATTTGTTTTCTCTTTGGTCTCGAAAAAACCAATTATTTGACGTCGATGGATTACCATTATCGAAATTATTTGTGTCCCTACTTTTACTAGCATAGTTATTTGTATCGGTACTGTTACTAATATAATTTACTCTTGTATTATTCCTATATCCTGATTTAATAAATATTCCTCTATTTGAATATTCTTTTCCATTATTATACTTAGAGTGAGGCTGTCTATTATTGTAGTAATTGCTATTATTATTTTTAAAATAATTCTGAGAGCGAAAATTAGACTGTTGATTATTCACTCTGTAATTATAATTATTATCTCTAAAATTGTTGTTATTAAAATGTGTTCTAGGTTTCGCTCCAAAATTATGATATGTGTTATTATTAGTACCTCGTCTTATCTGAAAAACTTCCCTTGTATTCGGTAACATTTCATCTTTGGCTCCTTGAATAGCCTCGGCCAATGATGAATAATTTCGCGCTTTTATTATAGTTCTTAGTTCACTATTTTCTAAACCATTACTGAAAGAATTTATTGCAATTTTTTCATTTACTGATTTAAGAACTTTTAGTGAATTTTCGTCCCCATCAGCTTGAGCTATTGTGAGATTGACAAACATTTCTTCTAGCACCCTACCAAACTGTTCAATAGATTTTCCATTTTGTTTAAAATTATTTAATTTAGTAGATAAAGCAGGCACTGACTTTTTACTAATAAAATGTTTACGTAAATCTGTAATTAAAGCTAAATTTGATACGTATTGTTTATTTAATCTAACTTTTGCACTTTCTGAAAGTCGCGTTTTTAAAACAAAAGTTGTTAACAATTTTTTACCTGGCTCATCTAATAAAGCGTCATAGAGTTCAATTGAATCGATTAATTGTTTTGTATTATTCTCAGTACCATCCATTGACGGTATCAAGGTAGATGCCACTCTTAATTCAAATTTTTTTAGACATTTCGAAAATTAATATTTGATTTCAATCTATTTCTCCTAATCTACTTTCTAATGTTTTCTGAGCTAGACAAATAGTATTATTTATTTCCTGGTAATATTCTAATATTTTACTATCTAAATCTTTATCCTTAACAATATGCTTTAAAGAGTTAAAATCTTGTTTAAGTTTATCTAGCTTAGCTAACTTGTTTGTAACAATATTTATATCCTTACGTCTACTATTACTATCCTTAATTAAATTCTTGTAAAATACATGTACTTCTTCATTTAATTTTTCACATAGTTTAATTACCATTTCTTTATTAATGACCTATATTTAGCTGCCATTCGTTATATTTAACTTTTCTTTAATTCCCATTTCTATTTTTGCATTCCATTCCAATAATAATGTACCATATACCTAAAATATACCTAAAAGAAAGCTTAAATATTTTCTTGGCTTGCCCTTATTGTCGATCTTGTTACTTCTGTTCTTATTTTCCTTTCCAACTTCTTCTTAAGTTTTTGATAAAAGTAAACTAGTATAAGACTTAGCACCGCTATTACAAAAATTCCTTCGCAAACATCCTTTACTGACCAATTTCCAATTTTACTACTTGTTTCGCTAGTTTGACCTCCACTGTTTCCTGATTGTGCTATGATAATTTCTTCTTTTTGTTCCTTTGATTGATTACTTCCAGCCATTTTTCTTCATCTAACTAATTTCATTTTTATACAACTTCAATTTTTTTAAGCAGGATCGCCATGTAATGTTAGGACAGGAGACTATCTTCTATTTATTTTATGAAACCAAAGTCGAATCGAATATATATATCATCATTTATTTTTAACTTGAATATGGGTTACATTACAAAGAATTACTCCATTCGTTCTTTCATTGAACCTTGCAGTCTATATTGGAAAAACTATCTAATTAAACAAATTACCTCATATTGCTTAGGTGTCAATACTTAATTGCATAGTTATTCGTTAACAATAATTAGTTACAATATTATGATTTATATTTACAAATATTAAAATTAAACTTAAGCCTATTTTAAACTTAATAACTAAGGCCGGCATTACAGTCGATTTGTTAATTTGCAAAGAGAAAGAGATCCAAACTTTGTCAAGAAGGTTCTCTTTACCGATGAAGCGGGTTTTACAAGAAGAGGTATAACTAATACCCATAATGAACATGTTTATGCCGTTGAAAATCCGCATGCAATAAAGGTAAACCATTTTCAGCACGAATTCAAAATTAATGTGTGAGCTGAAATAATTGGTAATTTCATTGTTGGTCCTGTCATACTTCCACGAAGATTAACTGGAGAAAATTATTTGGATTTTCTACAAAATACGTTGCCAGAATTATTAGAAGATTTACCTCTCCAACTTCGGAGAGATATGTGGTTTATGCAAGATGGAGCTCCACCACATTTTTCTTTAAACGTTAGAAACCACTTGAATGAACAATATCCACCCAAATGGATAGGCAGAGGTAATGACGCACCTGTAAACTGGCCACCACGTTCCCCAGACCTAACACCGATGGATTACTTTTTATGGGGACATCTGAAATCCACAGTTTACAGGGAACCTGTAGAAAATGAGGAACAACTTTGGCAACGTATTCAAGATGCAATAAACAATCTTAGAGGTGATGAAGAAGTTATGGAAAGGATACATTTTAATTTTCTTCGACGTATAAATCTTTGTATGCGTGAAAATGGTGAACATTTTGAACAATTTTTGTAAAATCTCTATTTTGATTATGTTGTAAATAAATATTTTTGTGAAACCTATACACTCTAAATTATTAAAACGGAAATTTAGCGAAAACCATGAGAGTAATCGAGTCTTATCAAGAGTACCTTTTTTAAAGTAAATGAGTTGCGCAATCTAAATCTCATACTTAAACTCCTTTTCTTCTATTGGCGTAGAATTTTTAAAGGTGCAATTATTTAAAAAATCAAATTCTACGCCTATGTATTATTATCGGACAAAATTTTAATACCATTTTTTTGCCACATAAAACTCTACCAATATACCAAATTTCAGCAAAATCGCATATGCCGTTTTAAATTTATATGGGAAAAACTTCAAGGCCCTCTGGAGCCCAAACGAAGCAACTTTATACTAAGGTAATTTTACTTAAATAGACTTATTTTGGTCTAAGGAATATGTGGTATGTTTTTGTAAAGACCTTTTACAGACACCCTGTATATCGTCATTTTTAGATATCTTTCTCTCTCTTAAAAAGTAACCGATTTAGTATCATGACACTAGGAATATTATCACATGGAGGAAAAATATTATCTTGCGTTGATATTTTTTCACAATTCGAATCTCCACAGAACACTTAAAATGAATCAGAGGCCACCTAGAATGCTATTCTCTTATTAAAATTGATTCCATGCGTATCTTGAAAGTTGTTGGTGCTCCTGCGCGATACGCGTTAAATTCTAAAGAGGACCGGCTTTAAAAAAAAATTATTAGTTTACGTTGTGGTAAAACATAATACTCAATCTGCTTAACAAATGTATTGCAGATAAAAAAATATTAGAGATAAGAGAGTGTGAGTTAATTTATGCAAATTTAGAGTTGTTCATGAACACTTTTTGCTTCAAAAATAATAAAAAATGTCGTTGACTGTTTTTTTGTCGATCGGCTATATCTGTCAACTTTTATATATCGCACACCCCATTCAAAGCCGTATTAAGTCAAAAATGTGAAATTTTACAGGAGAAGCAAAACAAAATTTTGATACATTGTTTTTTTTATTTTGCATTCAATATTAGACTTAGATATATCATGTTTTGTTTTTATTTGACTTAGTATGCTTTCAAAACCACACTCTAAAAAAAAATCCTCCATTTTTCCTAGAAGTCTCAAAAGTTAAGTTTGATTTGAGATGATACACTTTTCTCACAAAATATTCAAATACTTTTTGTGTTGAGTTTTATAAGTTCTTTATTTTCTATGCATAATATTGATTATGATAATAAACTGAAAAGAAATTGCTACATTTTCTTAAAAAATATGAGAAATAATACAAATTTCTTGAAACAAAACAAATATATTTCTAAAAAAGAACGTAAAAAAAATAAAATCTTGGAGACTAGCTACCAATTTAATACTAATTAGTTATTGATTAACAAAAAATAAGTAATTAAAGTAACAGTCAACTAACATAACTAAAATATTGATTCGTAAAAGTCTTTATAATAGTTTGGTATAAAATTTTTTTCCAATAGAAATTTCAAATCTTTTTTTTTATTTTCATTAATTGTAAGCTTAGATTTGTAAGCTTTCTTCAGAGTTGGCAAGGTGTTGAACCGAGTGCTTGCAGATTCTGAGCGTCTGGTAGTTTTATTCACCATTGCATTTCCACGAACATCCACCGATTTCCATTCCTCAGATTCTGTATACGACATTTTGTAAAAAAACAGAAATGGCTGGTTTTTCTCAACTCTCACAATTCGAAGGTTACTAATAAAGACTTGCTCTCCCTTGGTATTTACATTAAAATTTATCCCAGTATCAGCCATAAGCTGCTTCACATCGACAAAATCGTCGTGTGACAATTCTTTCACAAAATATGGGGATCCTTTTTCCTTTGCTACTCTTATCAACATTACAAACTGATCAGGAACAAGGATAGGTCCTGATTTTAATGCTCTGCCCACCTGAAATTTAAGAAACAAATGAAAGCTAATGGAATAGCAGCATCATAATACTGGATAAGCCAATTTCCCGCACGATGTCATTCGATGATAGTTTTGACAGGTGCTTATGGCGTTCTGCATTGGGAAGGTGGAAAATTTTATTGTTGCCGAATGATGTTATGCAATGAGCTGGGAGATTCTAAAATCACGATTCGGTACACGATTCGATAACGAGAGGTAATTCGATATCGGCATTGTTATCTAGACAGATGTGCAAAAGTGAATTTAGAATTACTAGAATCGTCTAATCGATAACAACTTGTATCGAATCGTGATTTTAGAATCCCACCCGAGGTCAGCTTACCTTATGAAATTTTTAGAAGTAGGGAAAAGCTGCGAGAAGGTAAAACTTATTTAACCTAATAATGATTAATGAGAAAAAATTGAATTACCTGTTTTTCAATTACAGAATGGGTGGCATCTCCCTCGTTTTGTGTATGTCCAACAATGAGGTATTTATGGGTAACTGCCTTAATTTTATATTTCTGTACCGCATACATAAGAAGTGCTATCAAGTATCTGGAACAAATTGGAATAAATCTTATACCTAAATTATTGAATGAATATATTTCTTTACCTATTTTTTTGTTGTGCTCCACAATTGTCGCTGTAAAGAACTATTTCTAGTTCTTCACTGTCGCATTTGCTTGCTTTTTCTTCCAAGTATTTCAAAATGCAAGACCCTACTTCTGTGGCCCCTTTTCCTCCTTCGCCTTCATGCCAAACATAGCACCAGGTTGCATCATTCCCAATTTCAGTAACTGACAAGTTCATTGTGTTAAGCTTTGATTTATAATAAAAAATTGAGATACCCCTCTTAGGAATTGGTAGGACAGCTTGCATGTCAAAGCAAGCCACAATAAAGTTTTGATTTACTTTGGCTTTATCTTCTTCCTTATCCTTTCTCGATAATACTTTTTCCTTTAACTGTTCATCATACTGCAACTTCAAGTTTTCTTTGCCTTTTTCATCAGCGGTATTGTATTGAAAACAAAGACTACATTGGTCCTTTTTGGGAATAAAAAACGAAATGTTAAATTCTGTGTTGAAAATATCTGCGTACATGTGATAATTAACTGTCGCCTTGCCTTCAGCCTCACATGCAAGTTTGTAGTCTCTATAGAGGTCGGCAATGGTTTTGCTACCATCAATAAATTCTCTTGATGTCTGTGCCCGAAGGTAATGGCTTTCAATTCTTGGAATTGATTGAATATGCTCCCTGACATCATTTTTCAAATTAACGCTTATTTTTTTATGGTTTTTATGTTTTCCTCTTCCATCTGCACTAACAATGCCCGATAACAAAGTTTTATCTCTTACTGTAAGTACTGTCCTATCATTTATGTCAAGCGTATTTTTGAAAAATTTCTTGCAAACTCTTAGTTTTTTGCCTTCAGAGGTTTTGAAATAAAAAGCAAAATTTAGTCTTCGGTTACTGGCAGCTCTAACATAACGATATTTTGGTGTAATTAATTCCATATGCTTTGATAAGAAATCACGCTTTCTATCAATATTCTCGAGGCTGTAATAAGCATTGAATAGTTGTGAACGTTGTTCCCTGTCAAATTTCTTAGAACACTGGTGTTGGCATTTTTCACCACAAGGCTCTTTTACTTGTTTAGCAGCGACGACTCTTTTGGATTTTGCTGATGAAATATACTCCTTGCCAGCATTTCTTAATCTCTTTATCTTGTTTTTGTTCCACTCATTTTCGATTCGCATTCTTTTCCTAGATTTCTTTCTATTTGCAGCATTATTTTCCAAGTCTTCGGGTAATTCTTCAGTGTTTCTCGTCGCAACTATTTCCCTCAAGACTTCTCGACCAATTTCTTCATCAGACGACGACGAAGAAGAAGAAGAAGAAGAATCTGAACTTGACCTACTTGAACTTGAAGAACTTTTAAAATTGGAATCTTTAACACTATCGTCATCATCTTCGCTTTCAGTTCCACTTTCATTTGTGTTTGCAGTCATATTTTTTAAGGTGTTAGTCTCAGTCTTTCTTAGAGTGTATAAATTTGAAATTGGGGTATCAGAAGCTCCTTGAAATTTTTCATGATTGATTGATAATGAAGTGTATTCGTTCGATTCAGTATTTAATGGCGTATAGTTCTGAGGTGTAGGCCAAAATTCAGATTCAGCATTTATCACAGAGTTATCATTTAACCCATTATTTTCGGTCAAAGTTTCTGGATTATTATTAAGGCTAGAAGTACTGACAGGTATCGATGTTAAATTTTGTTGGATTCCATCAATGTGTGTGGGCTCAGCAGGTTGCAATTCAGTTGCAACTACTTCAGCAGCAGCCTTGAAAATTCTAGAAGTTCTTGCACTGATTGACATTCTAAAAGACACAAAGAAAAATGTATTTTTAATAGTCGTACCTACGTTATAATTTTTTTCTTGAAGTAATTATGATTTTCTTGATTAATTTTCTTGTTTTTCAGTAGAAAGAATTGAATCAAAATTCAACCTCGCTCGAGAAAAAGCATAATAAATCGAAAAAGTGTCCTTTTATAACCATAATAATTTCATAAAATAATACATAATTTCGAAAAAAACTGTATTAACTCAAAACGAGGCACTTTTCTCTTAACGCAATTCTAATATTTTGTATTATTCTCGAGCAAAAGCGTCTTAAACCAATATAATACTCCTTTATAAACCTAAATATAATAATGATATTATTGCGCATGCCGAACAAAACTGTATTAACTTGAGATGATACAGTTTTAATCCAAAAAATTTCCCACGTACTTACCTTGCTTTTAGAAGAATAGAATAGTAAATTGGATTGATGCACTTTTCCACTAAAAAATGATTTCCAATTCTTATTTTATAACCGCACGTTTTAAGTTAATACTCTTTTGAAGGGGAACACACGTTAAACTTACTTAAATACGGTTTTGCACGGAGAAAGTTTCGGTGTTTTACTACATGCTACTGAGATAATCCCGTTTTATGTTTTTTTTACTTGATACACTTTTGAATGGGATGTGCGATATTATCAAAATAATTACAATAGCTTTATTTGTGGAGCCTGTCGCCGACGAGTCCACGACTCATATGAGCATAGGCATTTCAATTCCAGGTGTGTGTGGAATCGAAAATCAGGGATTTTGACAAAATGTTCAGCGTTCGCGAAGGACTTATCTAAACAAATCAAAACAATCAGCAAACAATAGCAATTTAGCTATTTTACAGGAGACGCAATTAAACTTTTGGTGTATGATGTATAATATATTGCATATGCACATAAGGGAGAGTGGTGGAATTGCGCACACTTTAGAGAAAATCGTTATAGCACTGATATAGCATTGTAGATAATTTAAATACCGTAATGGGGGTGCTATTTAGTCTACTCTCAGCACGTAAATCAATTTTAGGAAAAAATAAAATATTTAAAGTACAATACTGCTGAAAGTACAAAAGTGCTCTTGCGCACCATTCCCCGCTGTTGCGGGTAATGGTGCGCAAGTGTTGAGGAATCGTGCGCATTAAAAGTATTAAGTATAAGATAAAACCAACACTAACTTTAAAAACATTTATTGAAGTTGTGGAACATAAAAAAACATTATACTAACTCCTAATTTGGGCATAGGTCACATTTATAATTTTTCGGGGTATCTGGTCCAGTACATTCGGCGTGGTTTCAAGTTGAGCGAAAACACATATGTACCATAATTCTCGTTGTTTGCCAAATTCACCGCAAATACCACAAACTTCGGTTAGTTTCCCTGGCTGATTCAAAGGTGGCGATACGAAGCTTAGCCCAACATCATCTTCAATATCATTCAGCTCATCGTCATCACAAATATCCGACACATCATCTTCCGATGAATCAGATGATTCAGGCGTTGGCGGTCTCTTTTGTTTGCTTTTGAATTTCTATGAAGACGGCGGATTGATAATTCATCGTCCAAACATTTACGAATAACTTCTTTACTATTCTTATCTTTCAGTTTTTCTTTGGTTTTGATTGAAGGCTGACGTTTTTTTTTTCACTGATTTTTAAATTCCCAAGATTGAATTTCACCTTGATTGTCATTAGTATGAATTGCATTATTGATACGTATTTTATCATTAATTTGTACTGTATTTAATTGTACTTTATATTATTCTGAATTTCAATTTCAATGTGAATATCATCATTGATCTGCGATTCATTAGCATCTACATTAACCTCAAAAGGTCTTCAGAAAGCTATCTCGTACAACACAAATCAAAATTTAACAGAAACACCGAAAAATAAAAACTCTTTGAGAAACCATGTATTTTTTTCTGACCGTGCACGCTACTGAACAAAGATCAACTGAACAGGAGCCAGAAGTGCCCAGTGTTGCCAGGGTGCCAATGAAAAAATCCGCTACAAAAATTGAAAAATTCCGCTACGTTGCGCTACGCGTTACTGTCTCTTGTCATATGTCATAAGTCACATTTTACTTGTTTTATGTTCACAAAACTAAAGGGTGTTTGAGTTTATTGTTTTAATTTAACATTTTTGTGACAAGTGAAATGACGAAATGATGGAAAATTAAGAAAGAAGTAAAATCTTAACATGGAAGAAATATTAGCTTTGTTTGCGGAGCCTGTCGGTGACATGTCCACGATAGATTAACATTTCCATTTCGATTTTAGGCGTTCGATTTTTGGCTCTACGAACGCTTAAAATCGAAATGCGCATGCTCATCTGTCGCCGACAGGTTCCGAGAACAAAGCTAATATATGTTCCGTGATTTTATCTTAACGATATTAAAAAAAGGCTCACAAAAATTACCTGTTGATGTTGATATTAAAAAAGGCGTACGATATCGCAACCATGTTATGTTATGTTGAGAATGGGGTGTTAATACACTGCGACCTAAAAGATCTATTGTGCTGTCGCCACTGCACTAAGAAAATGTCTCAATGCCTATAGCGACCTTTCAAATCCTATTTTCTCAAGGAAGTGTAGGATTTGAAGTGGCTTCAAGTTAGGTAAATCTCCCTCTTCTATTTGATATCCTCCTAGATATAGTGCCCTTGGATTCTGGAGTGCTACACATTCAGTTAGGATGTGAATGGAGGTTTCGTTCTCCTCCTCACAGAATCTGCACTCACTATCCTCTACTACTCTCAGTTTATTTAGGTGTCCTTTTAGTCGGCAATGCCCGGTAAGGATCCCTGTTACAATACGTATACAATGCTCAGGCAGATGCAGGCTTCCGATCTTTTCTGGTTATATTCACCCAGAAGTATCTTGGCCTGTCTCAGCCCCAAAAGATTGTTCCAATTATCGGTTCTTCTACTACCCAATTCTTTTTTAATCTCTCCTAATATTATGTTACTACTGATACCGCAGAACGGCTCAGGTCCTGCAAAGGGTGTTTGAGCCCCTTTCCTTGCAAGACTATCTGCAATCTCGTTACCCTGTACCCCGTTATGTCCCGGGACCCAAGTGAGAGTAACTCTATTTTTCTCGCCTAGCTCATTCAATTGTTCTAGGCATCTCCAGACCATTTTTGAGCGTAAGAACTCAGCGCTTTGATGGCTGCTTGACTATCGGACATGATGATAATCTCTTTTTTATGATAGTTTCTCTCGATGTTAAACTGTTTATTATTTTTTGTACTGTGACTGATTTCATTTTAAATTCCGCTACGTTTTAAGGTATTTTGAGCTTCCGCCGCTACCTTGATGAAATTCCGTTACGAATAGCGGAATTCCGCTACGTCTGGCAACACTGGATGCGTCAGCAATTTTAATAAATCGCGTGACCGCTCACTTGTGGAATTTACATGATGCATTGATGTTTAAAACTTAAGTGGGCCACATCAGTACTATACCAAGACAATTCGTGCTTATTTGCAATGTGAGGGTATAGAATTCGTAGCATTCTCAGCGCTTATAACGCGAATTATCACGCACCCCGGGTACAAACGCCTGTGTTGAATTGAGTCTAGAAATTGAACAATTTTGGTGCTTGATTTAATCACTCATTACAGACGATTGTTTAGAAAGCGCACTTAAAAATTTCTTAAATAAAGATTGTGGCATAGTTGGCTCAAAAACAAGCCCGAAAATGCTTATTCTTTGCTTAAATGAGCATGAATTTCTCTGTGTAGAAATGTGGTTTGCAGAAGTCCGATAAAAAAAATTTCCAAGAGACTGTTGAGATGTTAGAGCACCGATGTACCAAGTGCATTAGTGTAGAGGGACACTATGTGGAAAAATAAAAAATATAATGCCACTGTAGTTTTACTATATAGGGGTTGCTGGTGCAGCATAAAGATCCACCCCCCTTAGATTATTTTTTGGTAAATACAATTTTAATATTTGATAATAAACACGTTTTACTCATTGTTACTTTTTAAAAAACATCAGTAGAAGATGACTTATGTAGACAAATTAGTTGATATTAAAATATTTGAAACGTGGCTCACAGAAACTTATTATTGGTAATTAATTATGTAAGGAAAATGTTTAAATTTATTAAGCCTTAAAAAATATAACGTACGTTTAACATATAAAAAGCATTTTGGTAGGGGAGCCGGTGACCCTTTTAGGTGTGTTATTTGCATAAAGCAAAATGATAAATTTTTCGATTATTCTTACCTTGTAGTAGATGGAAATTTGAAATACTTACATCGGTGGAGTGCTCAACGATGACGTTTTTAAAAAACCTTTATAGAAAATGCTAATGTCATAAAAGCACAATCTTAAAACTTTCAGATAATATTATTTATATCAAAAGTTAATAGAAAAAGTTTTCTGCCACCTTGGTAGCGGTGGAAAATCTTGCTGCTGCAACATTCAAGGTAATAAAATGAAATTGTTACCTTATAGTATGTTGTATTTACGTTAGACTGATTTTTTATTCTAAACTAGATTAATATATGTTATTAATGAAAATCGTTGAAGAAATCGATGTGGCAGTGGAAAGCCCTGGCAACAAAGAACATTATAAATGCAGCAATGATTGTTTCTACATAAATTATAATTTATTAGAATTTAGAGAACCATTTGACGCCAGTTATTAGCTGGTGAAAAATCCAGGCAGCAAGAAACTTAAAGTGGTGTGACGGCGGCGAAGGTATTGTAGATAGAAACTAATTTTAAATAACTTTTTGTTTTTTTAATACATAAATTCTATATACAGGGAGTTTTAGAAAGGTTGGTTCATAGCTTAACACTCAGTCTGTATGATGTGGAGGGTAGATTGCAGCCCTCGGTACTTAGTCGTTACTAGGTTCTTTGTTCATCAACCTAAATATGGTTCCATGACAAAACAGCGCAGGACAAAATAGCACAGGACCAAATAGCGCAAGGACAAAATAGCGCACGATAAAATGGCGCAAGGACAAAATAGCGTAAGGACAAAATAGCGCATAAAAAAATTGCGCAAGGCAAAATAGCGTAGGGACAAAATAGCGCAAGACAAAATAGCACAGGACAAAATGGCACAAGGACAAAATAGCGCGTAACGAACAAGATATGTTTTTTAGTTAATGAAATTAATTAAAATAATGAGTAACAAATACTAAAAATAAACTTTCAAATTGAAAATAGCTTTTTAATAGTATATTATTAAAGGAGCAATTTATGGTAGCCATTATTCACGCAGGCGAGGGGCGCAAGTCACCCAAGTGAATAATGGCCATAAATTGTGAGTCTAATACTATACTTTGTCCACGACAATTACGGTTTTTTATTAAATAAAAGTTAAATGTAGAATGGAAAGTTTTTATTAAACATAGGTAACTAACTAACTGTTGTTTTTTCAACTTTTCTAATTTTTTGATTTTCTGATTTTTAGATTTTTGGATTTTACAATTTTTCGATTTTTAAAATTTTTGATTGTTTGATTTTTCGATTTTTTGATTGCCAGAATTACAAAAGTGTGAATTATCATAATTTACTCTAGTGATATATGGGTATCATATGCTTTTAGTTGATTTATTATTAGCTGGTCGTGGACAAAAAATTTAATTATTTTTTTATATGTTAAAATTATACAACTACGATCTGTACTAATAGAATAATGAATGTATAATGATGTTAAAAATGAAAAAACTAGATAAAATGCATAAAGTCCTAATCAGCGATTTCCTAAAAACTGGTAACTCTGATAACGCCGACATCTGCAGGATCTGTTACTAGGGCTAATATAATTTACTGGTCCGACGACGCCTATGTAGAGAATGTTTGAAGTGAGACCAATTAACGTTTAGTCTAATTATAGTGAGTCAAGTTAGCGATTTTTCAAAAAAGAGTGAAACAAATTAACGTGTGACAAAATATGCCAGCATACGAATTAAAATAAAAAAAAATTAACTATTTACCTATCCTGTGCGGCCTAGAGCCATGGCGATGCTCTCTATGGCTCCAGGCCTCACAGGTTAGGTAAACTAGTTACTATGTTTTTAAATTGTTTTCAATTTTATGTCAATTTTTTTCTCAAAGCAACCTACGATGGCTTTAGGCTGCTCGGGTTAGGTAAATTAGTTAAGTTTTTTTAAATTTTAATATTTGGACACGGTCTTTTATGTCCTGCGCTATTATGTTCTGCGCTATTATGTCCTGCGCTATTTTGTCATTGCACTATTTTGTTTTGCTCTATTTTGTCCTACGTTATTTCGTTCTGCGCTGCTTTGTCATTGGGCCTCTAAATATATAAGCCCCTATTAGCTCATCAGCCAGGCTATACAGTTGTAGTTACCGACACACAGTCACCTTTAACTGTGGAAAAACTATTAGAGGCAATTTTTATTTTATTTTTTCTCGCTATAATATTTCCATTTAAGCCTAAGCAAGCTATTTTGATAGATATTTTTCGTGCGAACCTTCGAACTTGACAGTTTGTGCGAGAAAGGAAACATTTTTATTGATTGTTTTAGATAAACAAAACATCACAAAAATCGTAACCTACAGAACTGAAGTAAAAAGGACCTGATGAGACTAAAAGGCTTGAACTAGTATTATCGATTACCATTTGCGTTTAAAGGGTTGCTTCCAGTAGTTCGTGAACAAATACTGACTTTAAATCCCTTTCCACAAGTACTATGCAATAATGAATATTTTGTCAAATGAACAATATGGTGAATTTTATTACATTCATGAAAATTAAAAAACCTTATTTAACTTTATGAAACCTTAAGAAAAAACTAATCAGAATCACTCTCAGATGAAGAATCCAAAAGCGTATTTGGTGAATGTGCCTCTAAAAGACTAAGAACTTCTAGAGAAAAACACTTCTTCTTAACTACAGTTTTTCTTCTTAGGCTGGTTATAACTGGATCGAATGAAATACATAGACTGTTAAACACATCTTTGTTTGTTAAAGTTCTGTCGCATTTCCGTGAATTATGCGCCCTGTACCACCGATATTACTTATTGCGCGCCTCTTGTGCTTCTTCAGAGAGCTGGCCAATGGGAACAGGTGAAGCATTTATAATTGCAGGCCCATTTAAATGAATTTTATGGACACTCACAAGAATTCTATAACAAGGGTAAAGAAATATACACATCTTAGCGGTATCTAAACAGTAAGTTTTGAATTTTTCTGAATTAATCATTGAAACCGCTTGCTGAAGGATCACGTAAAATCTGTATATTAAGCTTTCCTCCAATCCAGTAATTTTTGAGGATAGAACATAGTTTAGGAAAAAATCACTGACACAATTACCATCATTCGAACTACCAGCTCCTTGCTTTGGTTGGTCCACTATAATCCCCAGTTGCTTTTTATATTCAGATTGAACATGTTTTTGATTTTTTATATCAGAATTTTCGTAATCACCACGAGCCTGCCATTTCTTTATTGGTAGTCGGCAGAGCTGTGATAAGTATTTAGCAAATGTACTTCAAGTAACCAATATTAAGTAATTTAAATTCCAAATCTACTTACAATATTAAGTATAAGTATTTTAGGAAAGTACTTGAAATATTAGGTATTTTACTTAAAACGAATAATTCAAGTATAAGTAGCAAGTACATACCTTAAAAATACTTAAAGTAAATTCAATATACTAAAGTAATTCTATGTACTGAAAATATGTTAAAAATACTTAAAGTACTTTTAAAGATTCAGTATTTTGAAATACTAATTACTTAAATCATGTTTTAAGTATATATTAAATTAAAGATTCCTCTTGAGTTATCAACTTAAAACTTAACATATATAGCTTTGTATAAATTAATAAAGTACACCACTATTTTGTTTAGACATGACCAATAAAAATGGCCATCCAATATGTTTGTATGTGTATAACATACAATATACCATGTATAGTTGGTTTATTAAAATAATTGAAATCTTGAGTTTTACTCGGCGTTTTTGTTACATCGTTACTTGTTACATGATGACATGATGAAATAAATTATATATTTTCCAACAACTTCATAGAACTTTCCATCTAAAAGAGGGTTGCTTTGTATTTTTTAGGTAAGCAAATTATCTTGACCATCGCTAAACTGCTTTGGTTTTTGACTTCAATTTGTAAAATTTGACTTATGAATTCATTCCTTACTCCAAAATAATCCGACAAAAACTTTTTTTTGGGTATCTTGGAGTCTAACTTGGGTCATCGTCGTCTGATATTTGGAACGGGTCCTCTGGCGAAGCCGAAGTCACCTCGAATAAATCATGCTCAACTTCCATGATTCCTATAAGTTGTAGATATTACAGTTCATCAAATTTCTAGAGGTCGACGCCCAGACGGAGAACGCGCTACGTGTGACTAAGATAGCTATTGTACAGTCTGCTAAACAAGTTATTTTAAATAGTTTTTAATATTTTTAGGTAATTAAATTTTAAAAGTGTGGAATAGTTTAGGGATTAAATTGGTCTGATTGGACTTTCTTAGAACGTTTTTAAAAGCAGCTAAAGATAGTATGTAGAATTGAAAATAATTATTATGCCATAAAAGGTGTTTTGGAATTCCTTCAACCTTTTGAAATTGAGTCAGAAAATATAAATTTAATAGGATAGCGGAAAATACCTATAATTTTTTTGTAGGCCTTTGTAAATAGTTTATATTTTATTTCTACCTTATTAAGGAAAATGGTACCTATTATTAATAACGGTTGTTTCTGAAACATTACTAAAATTTTCGAAATTTTGTTTTTCTACAAAATAATAAACTATACTATTTAGAAAAAAATTTATTTCTCTTATAATTTTATAAAAAATAACAGGAGAATATTTACATTTCTTGACCTATTGAACAAAACGATAAATTATCTCGACGAATGACACCATGTTCTAGTACGGAAGCTAGCTTTACATTTTTGTTGGTGGTTTCACGGGTTTCATATCAATTTTTTGTAATTGTAGTTTACACGTACATATACCTCTTAACACTTGTTTGCTTTATTAAAAAAGTGTGTTGTTGTGATTTACGTCGAAATAAGTCAAAAACAACTTGAAACCCCATATAAAATCAAAAAGGAGAAACGGAAAAAAATTGAGCCTGTAAATGAACACAACTCAGAAACAAAAATAGCTATCTAATAATAAAAAAATAAAATTTGATTCTTGTGCAGCTTCATCTATATCATTAACTGTTTTTGGTTTTTTAATGGTTTTTCTTGGTGATGAAAATTCCGATATCTCACGGTTATCGATTTTTTTTCTCTCCAGAAATGCGGATGACAGTGTTTTTAGATACTCCTGTGGCTGCAGCAACACGATCATTTACATTTTTAAATGGTATTGAAGGTGAATTAAAGTTTCCTTCTCTTTTCATAAACTCTATAACATTGGCTATTATTTCGCGAGATTGACTGTTAATCACGCGGCCTCTTAATTTGCTATTAAACTCCATACTTAGGTTCTATTAAACTGTAATGAGCAAAAAACACAAACGAAAATAAAAGAAATGTTTTAGCGAAATTTACATCTGACATTTACGTCTGAATGAAATAGTGAAATACTTGATGCGCAGAGTGTACTTTCATTGCGTAAATCCGTCGGGATGCCTGTCAGTAGTACTTTCTCTGTCTAGCCGTCGAAAGCCTCTAGAAATTTGATGAACTGTACATATATACAATAATTAAAAGTACCATACCATAATGCCGTTTACCCTCGAAGTAAACCGATTAAGATTCTTGATTTTATAGAAAAATTTATAGAATTCTGCAATAATATATTTTTCCTACTTGCGTGCGGAAAAACGTTTTTTACGCACGTAAATGCGTGCTGGAAGTTGAATTTTCCGCACGCTGTGTGGAAATAGTAGTTTGTGCAACAAGAGTGGATATGATAGAGTGCTCAATTGTCTGAGTGCGATATGGACAATCCACTCGAGTTGTACAGAATATTTTTTCTACCACCCACTAACGAAAATATGAACTGTGATTGGTGGATATCATTTTTTTTTGCAGTATTCTCACTACCTAGAATGGATATGAAATATATTCGTTCGGTTGAACGCAATGACAGACCTTTTCATTTTGTAGTCTGTGCGTAGATAAGCTAATATCCATGTGAGTGTAGAAAAAATATTTTTTTTTACAACTATTAAAAAAACATTTTCATATCGTCATAGATACACAAAACAGGTTTTTTACACATGTGAAAAATTAATTTCTCAAAGCATTTCGCTCACAACATTGAGATACGAGATAGAACCCAACAAAAAGAGAGGTATCATATTATTTGACTTATCTATCTAATACACAATTATTTTCAGATACTGTCTGTACCTGTAGACTATATACTATCTTAGGACTGTATGCTTATTACTCTTATTACGAGTAGTATTATTAGTACCTAGGTATCGGTGAACTACAAGTCCGGCATCAGCACACGTTAGACGTCGTGTGTCGTAAAGATTTGATTTATTTGATCGTGTTTACTGTACCTACTGTACTATTTACTGTCCGGGTAATATGAAATGCGGGTCCTAGCTTGTTTGGCGTTGCAGTATTTTTAATACAATACAGTGCAACCTCGATAATCCGAACCCACGCTAATCCGAACGCAAATCGTGATGCGAGATAGTCCGAACGCCGCCTTTGTAATCCGAACGCTGACAGGAAAAGACCTGCAGCACGGCCTGCATCGCCTATATGTAGTTTGATAATGCATTTAAATGTACAAATTCAATATACATACTTAGATCTAAAGGTCTAAAAATGTGTAAGAGGTGTTTTATTATATATTCGTTAATCCGAACAATTTTATAATCCGAACAAGGTCTGACAATTAGGTGTTCGGATTAAAGAGGTTGCACTGTACTTCAAGTAAATATGTACTTAAAATAGTTTCAAAAGTACTTTAAGTATTTTCCATTTAAGTACTTACTGTTAAAAATTACCTACTTAGAAAAAACTTTAAGTAGATTCGGATTTTCCAGTACATTTTTCAAGTAACAAGTAATACAAGAAAAGCGTTAATTTAAGTATAAGTACTTTTTTCCAAATGTAATAAGTACATTTCCAAAAGAATCGTTAGTTCATAAATACTTTAAGTAAAATACTTAAAGTAAAAAAATACTGATTATTTATTTCAAGTACGTTTTTGTACTGAGTACCTCAGCTCTGGTAGTCGGTAGCAGTGGGAGTACTATCATGAATTAAACCATTTAATAAGTAGTTTAGATCTTTTATTAGAGATGAAACATCTCTTCACTTAATATACATATTGCATTTATAAGTTAACTAAAATAGTGTTGAGAAATCCTTGTCTATTTATAGGTGCTATTTTGATCCATGTCCCAAAAGAAAATCTTTCTAATAAATAAATTTATCAAACAATTTTTATAAATGTTATGGCTTTATTTTCTTCCTTCGCCATTTTTCAGCAGTGTGAAATACGAATAAGCAGCTTTCACTGACTAAAAATAGATCGAATTTTAACATTAGTAATTATTTCACAAAAAAAAAATAAACCTACCGTTACTGCTGTGTCAGTTGTCAATATGAAAAATGGTCCAACAGATATTTTTAACGGTCGTTGAGCTCTTATCATTACCAGCATTAAAATACGTCTTAGATTTACCGGAACGTCATCCCATTCGCTTTCGTATACAGCTTGCGATACTCCTATACTCTAGAAATTTATAAGAACTTGTTTTAAAAAGTTTAATTCAATAAATCGATATAGCGTTAGTTTTATAAAGAAGCATATAGATATAACGAGCCGGGCCCAAACCAACAACGGGCCCAGGTTCGTCAGATTTGTAGGGTGTCGTATATTTACCCCACGGGTGAACCCTTCAAATATAAACAAAATGTTTCGGCACAAAATTGTCACAAGTTCTTTAAACTATAAAATTAATTACCCCAAATTGCAGCTATAAAGTAATTAGTCTGAATGAAAATTACATTTCCGAGTTGTTGGAAAAAGTCGAATTTTAATTTAAATCTTCAAAAGAATAAAAGTGACAAATTTTAAATTAGTAACTAACAGAAAAAAAAATACAAAGCCTGCTGTAGACTAGAGAAAATGCTAAAGTTAATCGAACAACTTGTAATGTATCATAGTAGTCCAGTAAATGAAAAACTGAAAAGATCGAAAGCTGTAAAAAAATCGCTGATGAGTTCCCACATAGCTCAATTTGTAGGTCATCGCAGGTATCCAGAAAATCCTTAACGCGTTCTTGGTACCGAAAGGGGCTGAAAATGGACCCCTAAACTCTGAAAAACGGGTTTCCCGCTAATATCTGGCTAAATATGCCAATTAGAGAATTTTTGTTCAGACAAAAAATGAAGATCAGCTTATTCTCTACAAAAATATCCCTACCAATTTTTTCGCAATGCCAATATTTTTTTCAAAATCAGACTTCGAAAAATCCATAATTTTCATATTGAATAGATATGATAATTTCTTGCCGAATTTCCGCTCGATGGGGTTGGAAATGCATTGATCTTCATCTTTTGGACTTTAGAGACCAATTGCAGATGGCGCCCGCACCTTTGCTCTTCTCGCTAAATTACGGAGTCCCGTAAATGAAAATCTCGGAAATAATCATTACTGGCGGACTTCACCTGATTTTTTTCTGCAAAGTAGCGCTTGGGCTCTCTCAATTGTATTAGCGAATGTTCTGTGCAATTTGAGTTGCAAATTTACCAGAAAAATGCAAAAATTTATTTTTCCTTGTGCCAAGGTCTTGAATCCCGTTGTTTTGGCTAAAAGCAAATGACAACTTTTAGAGCGTGGTGAATATTAACCATACAACCATTCTAAACATTTTTCGCATTTTTGCGTTTTTTTGCAAATATTTTTTTGGAATAATATAGGTGCAGGATTTCAGTAAAAATACGCAAGTCTTTGAAAAATTACAATTATTTGGAAGAATTAGTTGGATATAAAACATACATAACAACCTTTAGGGTGTGGTCAACCACTCCAAGTCATCAGAATCATATACATATTCTTCATCGTCAACGGAATTTTCATCGCCTACTCCCTCTTGCTCCATTTCTACCCTTCCCCCTGTCGTCCTTTCTCTCTTCCTCCAGCTGTATTTCCGCCTCCTCGCTTGGCAACCCTTCTGTCTCTTTTCCACCTCTATTTCTACTTTCACCTCTAATTCTTCAGGAAATTAAATTTTCTAAACCACGAGTAACATTTACACCGTCATCCACAATACCCTCCTTACAAAGAAAGCATTCTGGAACGGAATCCGCTTCCATTTCATCATCACCAAGAGCTACCAAAAAATATATGATCCAATCGTTAGAACAATTACACCAAGTTTTTAAAGTTGAGGCAAAATTAAACAAACCTTATTTTCTGCTTCCAACAAAAAAATCCTTGAATACTTTTTTGTAGTTCTTCTTTTTTTATAACTGAATAAATTTAATGAAAAATATTTATTTTATTTTAAATAAATAATTCAAACTAAATAATGAAAAAATATCATTAGTACATCAATAATTCGGTCAAGCCTACAACTCCAAAACAGAGATTGTATACAAACACATGCAGACAACTATCGCCGCGTGGGTACACGAGGTTAGGTTATATACAATATCATGGATCTCAGAGAAAGAGTGTAAAAATGAAGTATATAATTGTCACAACCTTTTAGAACCAAGAACGGATATGGGGATTGACTTATATCAATGGAAAGGTCAGAATACAACCTTTACTTTGATCTAGTTATTAATCCTCAAAAAATAAAGAGCGGGAAACAAGAAATGGTTAAACAAAAAAAGGCCGTTTTTCACTCGTGTGATCAATTTTCCTCATTTCTTGAAAATTATTAGACTCTATTAAAAATAAAAAAATATATTCAAAAAGTAGACCATCTAAGCTTGAAAATGATGTACATTGGGAATCAATATAACGGATCATAAGATTATAATTCGCGCTTGTTCCGAAGATTCTATGGAACTCCGAAATCGGCTAAAACATGTAAATAAACAAATCAATTTTGTATTAAAACGCAAGAAAAGTATTACAAAAAAATTTCTGAGATCATTCAAGACCCCCAAGGTCCCATTATAAAGGCAAAATTAAAATATATGACTATTTTTAAAGAAAATATGAATAAATTAATGAAGCAGCCTCTAAATATTGTTGAAAAAAATTTGACCGCTTTTTTAAATATTTTTGGCAAATACGAACTGACTTTAAGTCACATGGAATTGTAGCTACGGGTTTTATAATAGCGATGAACTTTGAATCATCGAAAAATGTCAATTTTTTCCCGAGGTATGGAACAATTCGTTCGCCCGCTTTCACGTTAATTCATATAGAAAGCGGAATTCCTGCAGGTAGAGCAGCAGCTGAAATGAGAGGACTTTTGAGTGCCATTATCTCGAAAACTATTGAATTTTCGAAGAAAATCATAGGGGCTATTTTTGTAGATAATGGACTGATCTTCATTTTGTGTCTGAACAAAAATTCTCTAATTGGCATATTCAGTCAGATATTAGCTGGAAACCCATTTTCCAGGTTTTAGGGGTCCATTTTCTGCCCCTTGCGGTACCAAGAACGCGTTAAGGATTTTCTCGTTTAAAAACACCTACGATGACCTACAAATTGCGCTATGTGGAAACTCATCAGCGAATTTTCTACAGGTTTGACCCTTCAGTTACTGGACTATAGCTGAAAAGGTCCTACTTAAACCATTGAGCTACCCTCCAAAGAGTATACTTTAAAAGATATACCTATTAAAAATGTACATGTCTATTGGGTACTATAATTGTTAATGATTTTTTAAAATTCGCCAAAAATAATGGTTAAAACGCCTCTTTAAGTGCTATCTTCTAGTGTAAACTGGTGTAAACTGGTGTAAACTGGTGTAAACTGGTGTAAACTGGTATAAACTGGTATAAACTGGTATATTCTGGTGAAAACTGGTCAAAACTGGTGTAAACTGGTGTAAACAGGTGTAAACTGGTATAAACTGGTATAAACTGGTGTAAACTGGTGTAAACTGGTGTAAACTGGTGTAAACTGGTGTAAACTGGTGTAAATTGGTGTAAATCGGTGTAAATCGTTGCAAGAAACGTATGATGATTGAGAGTATACGATTCGATAGTTAAAGACGAGTTACACCAGGAAGCAGCACTTAACGACGCGTTTTAGCCACTAATTTCGGCGAATTTTAAAAAATCATTAAAAAGAGATTAAGAGCTTAAATTTAAGAATTATATTAAGAATAGTTCTATTAAGGAATGCATTCGTTTTCATTATGATATTTCAAAATTTAAACCTCTTTCATTTTTTTATTGGAAACTGGAAGGAATTAAAACTTAAAAATATATGCATATTCTAGATATTTTTGTCTCATTCCCAGACAACACACCAAATCCCAGAGATATCCACAGAATATCTTTTGTGCATATCCAATATATCCACAAGTTATCAGAAATATTCCGTGGATCTTATATGGATATCCAAATGTCCGTCTATATCCAGAATATAGAAGATATCCTTATGGTTATCCAGCAAAATATCTAATGGGTATCTTTCAGACAATACAAGAAATCCCAGAGATATCCACAGAATATATTTTGTGGATATCCAATATGGATATCCAACCAAATGTCCGTCTATATCCCAGGATATAGAAGATATTCGGATATTTAGCAAACTATTTTATGGGTATCTTTAGTAGAGGTTCATAAGTAACCAATGATTATTGAATAACGTCGAAAGAAAATAGAAATAAAAAATATTTTAACACTCAAAATATTTTTCACACTCTGCCTTTGATTTTGCCCACTAAGGAGAAAGTCATCCTTATTAGGACTCTTCAGCAATAAATGGAAATTATCGACTCCAGTCTCTAATGGAGTCTGACTGATCTACAAATTTCGATCGAACTCAATTACGGCGGGTTGAGCATGAGCACGAGCGAAAGTGGTATCGCCATCTATACTTGGTAAGCAAAATCAAAAATTACATCTAGTGGATATCCACGATGGTTTGCGTTCGCGCTTATACTTTGATATATTTACTGGATGTCCATGGGATATTGAATACACCTTAAAAAAATTAATTTTAAATATCTGAACGGTACTATTAGCCACAATGGCGAGCACAATGGCGTTATTTTTTAATAATTTGCTATATAATTACTATTATTTATTTGCATATTTATAAATTAAATCTCATGGATATAAAATATATATCCACCATGGACTGGACATTCAGTGGATATTGAGATGTTCAGTAGATATCCAAAGGATTTGGTGTGCTGTCTGGGTTTATTTTGCCAAAATTTTAATTTTTTAAAAAATATATTTTTTGAGATATGATTGTCCGAAAATAAGGGGTGCTATAATCACCTTAATATTTAATTAAAATTACCTGGATTTTTATTTCATTTCCATGATAGGCTAATAAAAACATTTGGAATAACATACAACCTAAATATGTTACGCTAAATAGAATTCTAGCATCAACCTTAAACTGAAAAATAAAATATATTAATAATTGTGGAGACAAACGAACATAACCAACAAAGTTTTATTCTGTTTAATTTATAATTTTCAAACAGTCTCTTTAAACCGTTCAGTCACCGTGTCCACCATTTTCAATCAACTGTATAAAGATCAAATTTCTATATTATGGTTTATATTTTACAATGGACTGAAAAGGCATCATTCATAAAGATCATGGTTGACGTTTCGCCATCTATTGCTTAAACGACGAAATTTTGTCATTTTATGAATAGCGAACGTTCTGGTGTATTAACTGGTAACCAAAACATTTGAATTTGAATCGCAGATTCTTCAGTAAATAATACCTATTATTTTGTGAAAAAGTGCTTGATTTGTTAGGTAAGATTATAATTAAATATGTGATTATATACTTCACAACAGATTTTGTATCTGAAAATGTAAATTGTCCTCAAACGTGGGCAAAGTTACCAGACGTCACCTAGATTTTTATATTTCCATATTTTATTTGCAGTTATAATCAATCAAATATGGGGGATAAATATATATCTCGATTTACTTAGTCTATTTTTATGTATGAGAGAGTAAACAGCATTTCTAATGCAAAACTTAGTACAGTCATTTTAAATATTTTTACAGAATAATCTAAATATTTCCTAAAATTGTAATAAATGTACCTGAGCTATTACAAGTTTTGGGTCTTTTATTGGTCCTTTATAAACATAAGCTATACAGAACAATCAAAAAAGGTTGGGACAGGCCAAAAGCCCTGTGTATTAAAGATTACATAGCCGTATCTTAAGACTATTTTCAATAAGTACCTATTTGCCAATTTTGTTTTATTTTAATTCCAAGAATTTCTTACAGTAATCGAATTATAAGTAGATAAATACCTTCCCAACAAATTTCACCGAAAATGCGATTATAGGTTTTCCATTTAGTAAGGAGGTCCAAGTTGTGTATTCTTGACAGTTTACTAAATGTCGTTTAGTTGCAACTTGCAAGGTGCAGTGTGAATTCTAGTGTGATCATGGAAAATTTGGAAGGGCCGCGTAAACGACAAAAAATCGGTCCTTTAACAGTTAATGAAAAAACATTAATATTTAATTGTTTTAAATCATTTACAGACAAACATTTATGTAAAAGTGTTGATGACACAGTGGAATTAATTAGTAGTACGCTTGGTGTTGGGAAATCTACGATTTACAGAGTTGTTAAAGAAGAGAAATGTGGCGAGTTTCAAAGAGCACGTAAAGCTCCAGGAAAACCAAAATTTCAATTAGAAAATCTTTTGAAAGATAGACTTCGAAGGAAAGTGCATGCGTTCTTCTTTAGAAAAGAATTTCCGACAGTAGACAAAGTTCTTGCCACGGTTCGAGATGATAAGGATTACCCTGAAATGAGTCGAAGCACACTATGGAAACTTTTAAAAGAAATAGGTTTTCTATGGAAAAAGCAAGTCTATTTTAATAGAAAGAAGCGATATTGTAGTATGGAGAAGAAATTACCTAAAGACTATAAAAGAAATGAGAAACCAAAGAAGAAATATATTTTATTTAGATGAAACATGGATCAACGAAGACAGGCTTTTTTAAATAATTTATCTACTGGTTTAAATCCACCATCAGGAAAGGGGCGCAGACTAATAATAGTACACATCGGTAGTTCAAACGGTTTTGTTAAAGGTGGTTTATTGACTTTTGAATCTACTCGTACCGGTGACTACCATGAGGACATGAATGCTGATGTCTTTAAAGAGTGGTTCGAACAAATTATAGATCTTCTTCCTCAGAACTGTATAATAGTAATGGATAATGCAAGTTATCACTCGAGACTTATAGAAAAAGTGCCCATAACCAAGTGGTTAAAAAAAGATTTACAGAATTGGCTAAATTCAAAGAATATTAAGTTCCATTCCGGTTCTGTGAGAAAAAAACTGTATCATTTGTGTTCCCATCATAAAGAGAAATTCAAAAAATATGAAATTGTTTAAATTGCAAAAAATCGTGGGATGACGGTGGTTAGATCACCACCATATCATTGCGAAGTAAACCCGATTGAACTGATATGGGCACAGATAAAGGGAGAAGTTTCAAGAAAAAATAATTCTTTTAAACCCTTATACCTACATAACCCGTTTGACACAATGTTCTTAACATACCTTGTGGAAAAATAAAACATTTTAGAAAAAATTGCACTTTTTAACCTTCAGCTGTTTAGAAGTTATAAGCAGGTTAATTAGGTGAAAATATAAGTGTATACTAAAATAAGTGATACGCCTATGGATTACGAACGCTCTATTATTTTAATACTCTCTCATACATAAAAATAGACTATAAACGAGGTCTAACCGATGATAAAATTTTGGAGATGTTATTAGCAGATGATGAGTCTGTAGTAGGGGAAGTTGGCCTAAAATGGCATACTCGGCTAAAATGACATAGATCGACTATTGCCGTACACAATCGTGTTAGACACTAGCAGATATATTGTGCGTACTCAAGGGCACGCTCCAGTCAGCCTCTGTTAGTGAGAGATACTATATCGGAAGAATTATACTAAATCTTGACGGTTATAACAACCTAAGTTTTTTGTGTGCATGTGTTATTAGTTTATAATTAAATGTTTCTTATCAATAATTGCATGAATTGTTACGGAGTTTTAAAAGGTAAGTTTGTTCACTAGAGTTTAGCAGTTTTTAAAAAACTACGTTAATAGAAACTTAGTGTTGTTGTTTTAAAAAAGATGACTTTGCGGGTAAAATGACATACCTTTGGTCCGGGTAAAATGACATACTATGTCATTTTGCCCCGAAATGTTGTATTCTGCTGAAGTATTTATTTTATAACAATTAATAATGTTTGTTGTGGTTGTCGTAGTTACTGCATTTGCACAGTAGCTAAATGTCATTCATTTGTCATTTATTTTATAGAATAAAGCCAAATTTAATTGTTTTAAGCAGAACAAGATCAGGTTCTGGTATTTCGACAAGTGTGCTCCAAAAACTCTGGTAGGATCAGTCCGCAGTAGCAGTGATTATTTACCACAACCACAACGGCTGTTAAAATTATCAAAATTTTATTTGACCTATAAACTCCCTAATAATTGTTTACTAAACTGTTGTTTCTAAAGAATTGAAATTTTCTTACAGATGGTCAACAAATACAAAAGAAAAACCAACAGACAAAGTTGGAGTGAAGAATCCATGAGCCAGGCTATTCGAGCAGTAGAGAACAACGAAATGGGCTGGTTAAAGGCAGCAACTCAGTTTGGCGTACCGCAATCAACGTTACGGAGGCGGTATAAAAATGGTAAAAACAAGATTGTTCAGGGTTGAAATAAAGGTCTTGGTAGATACTGAACAACATTTAGTGCCGATGTTGAAAGGGAACTTATTGATCACGTCAAACTCTTAGAATCTCGCTTCTTTGGGTTATCAGCTACAGATCTCCGAAGGCTTGCCTACCAATCTGCAGAACGCTATAATTTGGAGCATCGATTTAATAATGAAACCCGAATGGCAGGCTGGGATTGGTTAGCTGGTTTTCGGAAGCGTCATCCAGACATAAGTTTGAAAAAGCCAGAAGCGACCAGTGCTGCCCGTGCAATGGGTTTTAATAAGCCGCGAGTACAGCCCTTCTTTGAAATTTACACCAAAACTATTTCTGAGAATAACATTAATTTCACTAGAATATATAACTTGGATGAAAGCGCATTTTCTACTGTACAAAAGCCGCCAAAAATGTTTGCTACCACCGGTAAAAAGCAGGTTGGTGCATTAACGAGTGCGGAAAGGGGATTACATGTAACAGTGGTGGCCATTTTGTGCCACCGGCGCTGATATACCCCCGGAAAATTTTTAAATATGAGCTATTAGATGGAGCTCCCCTTGGAACCATAGGACTTGTGCAAGAAAAAGGTTGGATGACCGGACCTTTGTTCTTAAAGTGGTTGCAGCATTTTTCCCAGTGTGTTAAACCTACCATACAGGATAAAGTTCTTCTTATCGTCGATGGTCACGCAAGTGATAAGTACTTGGAGGTACTTGAATTCGCCAAAGCTAACGGTATAGTTCTTCTTTGCCTACCCCCACACTGTACCCATAGGCTACAGCCACTTGATATTTCGTTTTTTGGTCCAGGAAGAGTCGTTACTCAGTATCAAATTGGTTCACTTTTTGCAGTAGTCTATGGAAAAGCAGCCAAGATAAAAACAGCAACAAGTGGTTTTGGGAAATGTGGACTTTTCCCTATAAATTCTGACATATTCGAAGAACATGAATATGCTCCGAGCGAAACAACGAATTATTCCGTCACCAATGATGCTCAGATGGAAAATAATGCTCCCATAGAAAACCAAGCAATAACAGAAGATTTTATTCCTTCTACTCCAGAGAAACCAATTTCCACCATTAATAAACCCATCACCCGTAGCTCTCAGCCTGGAACGTCAACTTACTATATACCTGAGCGTCTTAACTCTAATATTCCAGTTCAAGAAGTCTCCTCGACTACAAGAGTAAATCCTACTACATCTACTAGACAGGCTATAGCAGAAATATTCCCAATTCCTGTTGGAACTCGCGAAAAATAAATCAAAAGAAAACAGAAAACTCAAGGAGCCACTAATATGACAAGCACTCCGTTTCTTGAGGAAACTCGAAAGAAAGTTGAAGAAAAGTTGGCAAAGGAAAGGCGCAAGTCAGCCAGAACTGTGAAACAAAGAGTAAAATTCGATACTGAAGATGCATATGAAGAGTCTGACCCATTTCATGACTACAGTGATGATGACGATGCTTCTTGCATCTACTGTACAGAACTCTATTGTTATGTTAGTGTCATATTAGTGAAATTCCAGAAGCGAAAGAATATGGTGTCTCATTTAAAATTTTCTAGAAAGATCCTCATTTACTGTTGATATAAATTATGCAATTAATTAGGTTAAATTAATTTAAAGAATTAGTTTTTGAAATCAAATATTCGCAATTAATTATAATTCTTACAAACAAAATTTGATACAGCACTGATGTAATTAACAAAGAGTTTATACTATATTCCAGCAGAATCAGGTACTTCATATTTTCGTCCAGTTTTTCTATATATCTGAAAAACAAATATCTATTAGATATAAACGAAAATAAAAATATTCAAAATCAGTACCACACAATATTTTTTATTAAAATCAAATATGTAAATGGAGGCTACCGGTTTTGTCCCAAGGGCCGTCATCAGGTCTTTAAATTGTACATATTAATGTTAAGAATAAGGCCAGAAAACATCAAAAAAACTAAAATAAACTTTTATAACTACTTTTGGTGTCTAAAATTGGGCGTATTATAAGTGGGGTCTAATACTAAGAATTAAAATATAATTTACATTTAAAAAAAAATAAATGGTGTATATATATATACATATAGGTACTTATATTAGTTAAAATAATTTAAGATGGAATGAGACGAATAAGGGCCATTATTTTCTGTGGTAAAGAAGTATTAATGTAGACGAAACTATTCCAAACACTTGTTTCATAACTAAAAATAAGAAAGTGTCATTTGTGACAGATAAGAAACGATTTATTGTCTCCTCTTGCCTCCATTTATCATTCAGTTGTCTCATCTGGAAGACATATATCAGACTTAATTATTTTAACTAATATAATACTTGTCCACATACCATTTCTTTCTTTTTCTAATGTTTATATTACACTTAATACTAGATCCTACTTTTAGTCTAAAAGAAAAAGCTTAAACAGTTGGAGGAACACTCGAAGAGAAATACTGGAAACAGACGATGAAATGTTTACAAGTTAACCAATGTAGAATCAAACTTGCTCACGACTTAGTCTCTAAGCAATGGCAAAAGAGCGAGGTATCGATCTGAAAATGATTACAGAACCAAACAGAAAGATATCTAAGGAAGCAAATTATATATCAAATAAAAACCAAGATGTAGGGGAGCGCGGTGAGGGTCTGGACGACGGGAGGGTATGGACACTTCAAAATTTCCTGGTCATAATACACGTGCATTATCTGTGTAGCGTCAAAACATTTGATTTTTAGTCGAGTTAGTACTCGACTAGACGCCGTACGAATCACATTTCGCGTTTGACTTTAATAAACATTTTTTGATTTGGGAGTGTTGGGACCAGTGTTGCCAGAATATATATTTGTAATGTACCAGATTTATCTAAAAAATGTACCAGATTTCATAAAAATGTATTAGATTCTATAAAATTACCAGATTTTTCTAATTATGAAGTATGGTCATTAAAGAGCAAAAAAAGGTTTATCGAGCACACAAACATAACAATTTTAAACAATATTTTATCTCTCGACAAATTTCTGACACTATTTTATCTCTCGAGCAGTTTTTGAATAAGATTTTAATACCATTTGATACTCTTTTATTTCTCGAACAATTTTTAAATATTTTCTTATCTCTTGAGCTATTTTGAAACAATATTTTATCTCTCGATAAATTTCTAACTGTATTCTATCTTTCGAGAAATTTTTAATCACTTTTTTTATCCCTCGAGCAATGTTTTACAAAATTTTTTGTAAAATTTTTAACACTGTATTCACTCGAGTAATTTTTAACAGTTTTTTATCTTTCAAGCTATTTTTGAACAATATCTGATCTCTCGTGCAATTTTCGAACAAAATTTTAACAATTTCTAACACTATTTTATATCTCGAGCAATTTTTAAAAAAGATTTGAATACCTTTTGATAATATTTTATCTTTAGAACAGTTTTTAAAAAACCGTTTTTTATCTCTTGAGCTATTTTTAAAAAATATTTTATCTTTAGATAAATTTCCAACAGTATTCTATCTCTCGAGCAATTTTTAACAACTTCTTTTATTCCTTGAGCAATGTTTGTACAATTTTTAACACTATTTAATTACTCGAGCAATTTTTAACAGCCTTTTTTTACCTTTTAAGCTATTTTTGAATAATATTTGATCTCTCGTGCAATTTTTGAGCAAAATTTTAACAATTTCAAACACTATTTTATCTCTCGAGTAATTTTTGAAGAAGATTTAACACCTTTTGATAATATTTTATCTCTCAAACAGTTTTTAAACAATTTTAAACAAATTTCTAACAGTATTTTATCTCTCGACCAATTTTTAACAATTTTTTTGTTCCTTGAGAAATGTTTGTACAACATTTTTTGTACAATTTTTAACACTATTTAATCAATCGATCAATTTTTAACAGCTTTTTACCTTTCAAGCTATTTTTGAACAATATTTGATCTCTCGTGCAATTTTTGAACAAAATTTTAATAATTTTTAACACTATTTTATCTCTCGATCAATTTTTATTAACATTTTTTATCTTTCTAACAATTTTTTAACAAATGTTTTATCTCTCGAGAAATGTTTAACAGTATTTTTTAATTCTCGAGTAGTTTTTGAATAAGATTTTAATAACTTATGATACTATTTTATCTCTCGAACAATTTTTAAACCTTTTTTTATCTCTTGAGCTATATTTAAACAATATTCTATCTTTCGATAAATTTCTAACATTATTCTATCTCTCGAGCAATTTTTAACAAATTTTTTATCTCATTAGCAAACTGAACAATATTTTAACTCTCAACAAATTTATAAAAATATTTTAGCTCTCAATAAAATTTTAACAATGTTTTATATCTCGAGCAATTTTTGTACAATATTTTATCTCTCGAGCATTTTCTAATAGTATTTTATCATTTGAGGAATTTTTAAACAATGTTTTATCTCTTAAGAAATTTCTAATAATAGGTATCTCTTAAGTCAATTCTGAACAATATTTTATTTCTCAACAAATTTTTCAATAGTATTTTATTCTTCGAGCAATTTTTGAACAAGAATTTAACATGTTGTAATACTTATTTACCTCGAGCAATTTTTGAACACGATTTTAACAATTTATAATACTATTTAATCTCTGGAAAAATTATTAAATATTTTTATCTCTCATTAAATTTCTAATAGTATTTTTATCCCTAGAGCAATTTTTGAACAATATTTTACCCTTCAAGCAATTTCTAATACTATTTTATACTTCGACCAATTTTTAACACCCTTTTTTACCTCTCAGCCATTTTTGAACAATATTTGATATCTGCAATTGTTTTATCTCTCGAGAAATGTCTACTATTTTATCTCTGAAATAATTTTTAACTAATATATTTTACATTTCAAATAGAAACATGAAAAAGTACTAGATATTGTTTCAAGTGTACTAGAGTACCATATTCTCAGTGAATGTACTAGATCTAGTACAATTGTACTAGACTGGCAACACTGGTTGGGACCTATTATTTGTGTGCAAGAATATAAAGGATATTTTGATTCCAGCTTGTTATTATTTATTTTGTGGACACACCTTAAGGTAAGTCTATAGGTCATATTGATATATTGTTCATATTTGATTTAATAAACATTTTGTAATACAAATAATTTTTTGTTAATGTGTTCTTGAGGGAGGGTCAGGACAGTTGTCCAGACCGTCCCGTATGTGTCCAGAAGGTCCCACTTCTATCAATGGTTATGTGTTATTTTTCAGAAACATGCCTAGGAAATACCGAAGGGTGACAGACAGATCTTTTCCTGCGGAAAATATGAAAAATGCCACAGAAGATGTTTTGTTGGACGACTGTCTGTAAGACAGAGTGCAATTCAACATAATGTTCGAAAATCAACTTTAGCAGTTTATGTTAAGAAAAGCAGGGAAAGCGGAATAGAAAATGTAAAATTTTCTCCACAATATGTAACAACACAAGTGTTTTCAGAGTTAGAATCCGCAATGGCTAATTACCTTAGAAATTGCTCAAACATGTACCATGGCTTAACGCCTAAATCTACGAGACGGTTAGCTTACGAGTTTGCTAAAAAAAATAAAGTCAAAACCCCACCTGCATGGGAAAAAAATCATCAGGCTGGACGAGATTGGTTTACTGGCTTTTTATCCCGCCAGCCTAATTTATCTTTAAGAACGCCGGAAGCAACCAGTTTAGCTAGAATATCAAGCTTCAATCCAACCACTGTAGGTGACTTTCAGAACAAATTAGAATCTGTTTTAAAACGACACCAGTTTTTGGCATCTGATATTTATAATTTGGATGAAACTGGTGTTACTACAGTCCAGAAAGTACAAAAGATAATTGCGACAAAAGGGCAGCACCAAGTGGGTCAAGTTACCTCTCGGGAGAGGGGCGAGTTAGTAACACAAGTTGGAATCATTGCAGCAAACGGTACAACTCTGCCGCCAGTCTGGATATTCCCCCGAAAAAAATACGACCCACATAGAATGTTAAAAAATGTTCCTGCAGAATACGGTGCCATAAGCTTGGTGCATCAGAGCGGATGGATGACAAGTGACAATTTTCTTAAAGTTTTAGAACATTTTGTTAAACACGTTCGATGTTCTGCTGAACATAATGTCGTTCTTATCATGGATAATCACGAATCGCACCTGTCAGTCGCTGGGATAGATTACTGTAAAGAAAATGGAATAATAATTTTAACGTTGCCTCCCCACACGTCTGATCATTTACAACCTTTAGATAAAGCAGTATTCGGACCTTTTAAGCGTTTCTTTAATCAGGGAGCTGACGAGTGGATGCTTTCTCATCCTGGACAAACCCTATCAATATACGACCTTCCAGCAATATGTTGTAAAGCATGGGACAGAGGTGCCAATCCAAGTAATATTAAATCTGGCTTTAGATGTACAGGGATATGGCCATTTGACAAGAACATATTTACTGAACAAGATTTCCTATGTTCTTATGTAACTGATAGACCTGTATCTACATCGGAACCAGAAAAATCGGCATCCAGTGACATACCAGTTACGAATTTGTCACCAAAAGCTGCTTCCTCCGAAGAAGTTGAAGCTGAAGCTTTGTTATATCCAAAAGCGGGTCCATCTACTGCACCAGACGACGAAAGTTATGTTTCACCTTCAAAAATTTTGCCATATCCAAAAGCACCCCAAAGGAAGTCCCCTACTGTGGCTAATAGAGGTCCTTTCCGAAAAAAATCAATCATTGCTACAGACACACCGGAACGAGATAATATTGCAAAAAAGAAAATGAAGATAACAAAGCCAAAGATTGATAAAAATAAAGTAAAACAGGTTAAGAAAAAGGTGTTTGTAGAATCATCTTCTTCAAGTGACGAAGAATTAAGTTATCAGGACTCATCCTCTGAATTGGAACCAGAAATTGAAGAAGAATCTGAAAACACTGAGAATCTGGAGGTCGGACATTTTCTAATTTGCAAAGTTTGTGGTAAAAAGTCTGTAAGACAATTTGTAGCCAGAGTAGAAGAAGTAGTGTTTGGAGGCTACAATGTAAAGTTTTTAAAAAAACAGTTAGCTTCTAACAGATTTAAATATTCCGAAGAGCCTACATCTTTCGTTCCGTTTTATGATATTGTAGTGCAGCTGCCAAATCCTATAGCTGATAGGAGCTCTAGATACAAAGACATGATTTATTTTAATCGGGATTTAACAGAATACAGTCTTTTTTAATAATATTAACCTGGATTTAACAATACAAATTTTTAAATTTTGATTTAATTGATTTTTTTTTACTTAAACTTGATTTAATATTTTTTACTGTTTCAAATATGTTTGAATGCTCAGAATTATTTATTTTTTGTATTATTCTATAATACCTTCCTAAGTTACTCATTATTGGTATGATTTTAATACAAATATAATGCTTATTTAGTACTGATATTATTAATTTATTTATGTCCATACCGTCCCCACCAGTGGGTAGGGTCTGGACACTCTGCATATAACCACTAAATGGGTTACTATATGTTTTAATATGATTGAATTTATTTGATTAATGCCTTAATTGTACAATACTAATGTATCAATTTATTAATGGGTCAATTCGTTTACTAAACACAATTTTAAAATTTTTATTTTAATTGCTTCATATTTTTAAATTTTTACTATTGTATTGTTATAAGTTTTATTTATTTTATTTTGTCGTGTTTTTTGTCGCACACAATCTGTCATTGTACTTTGTACAGTGAGCAGATTCAGTGACACATTTCTTGTTTATTTACATTTTATTTCCTATTGGATTTTATTTTATTGTATCTGAATGTATATATTGCTGGTAAATAAACATTATTATTATTATTATTAACCATCTGGGAAGTTATAGTAAGTTATATAACCCTGCACTGGAACAAAAAGTTGAGTGGCACAGATAGCAATTTCCTTTCAGTGACCAAAGAAGACACAAATTAATAGAGACCATAAAGGAAGAGTTCATGCAAGTAGTTGAAACGATAAAACAAAGAAAGCACCGGGACCGGATAAAATTATCATCAGAAGCAATAAACATTGTAGTGTTAGGTAAACTTTAAATGGGCTTCTAGAACAGCAAAACTTCCCAGGTATTTGGAAAGAGTCGTTATTAATGTTGTTATGGAAAGAAAATCAGAGCAAATAGCTACTTTATATAGACCACTGTGAAGAATAGACTAGAACAAGAAATTGAAAACAATAATGGGCTCTAATAGACAGTACGGTTTTAAAAAAGGCGGATTGACAACACAACCTATGAAAGGAGTAAAGACATAGGTAAAGAAAGTAACAAGAGATGTTAATAAAGGCTGATTACTGTGGACATCAAAAACGCGTTTAATACCGCCCAGTGGGATATCATTATATATTAACTAAAAGAAAGGAACATATCTCATTATTTAGTAAACATACCTAATAGATTTCTGTAAAACATCCACGGGGGTATCGCAAGGTACAGTTCTAGACCCGGTCCTATGAAACATATTGTAAGATAATGTTCTAAGAATTAAACTGAGAGAAGCAGCTGCTTTCGCGAATGACGTTGCAATTATAGTAGATGCAAATGACGTGGAAAAAATTAACACGCAAACGAATCAGTGGATCGTATTGTAAGTTGGATGGTGAAACATGGGTTAGAGATTTAAAAAAAAAACAGAAGACTTAGGACAAGAATGGAGGTAAATATTAGAATTATGGATAGCGAAATAAGACACAGCAAACAAGTTAATTTAAGTACCTAGCTAAACGACAAGCTTAACTTTCGATGACACGTTAAATACATTACAAAATACTTATGCCAAAAACAAACTAAATGTTTGGCTGGGATTATGAAAAATGTTGGGGCACAGAAAGTCTGAAGAGGACATCATTAAATGGTAGAATACAGTTCACACTTTTGTAATACCAAATCTTTTTATGAACAATTTACAATTTTGCTGTAATACTTACGCGATGAGTTGCTGATGTTCCACAATTAAACTTTTCAGTATTTCGAATTTCTTTTCGAATGTATCATGTTGGGAACATAAAGATCCATAACGTTTAAATCGCCTTTGCAGTATCTCCAATTGACCGGCTATAAAAGTCATAATCGAAAGGAATATTAACTGAGTAACTGTGTTGAAGGTGCAGCCAATAATTGCTGATAAAGTGTCTAGAGAAAATGCAGTAAAATAGTGGTCTTTCTCATCTACCGGTCGCCATACCACATAAGGTAATGGTTTTTCTATTTCGACGTCAAGTTCGTTATTATTTTTTAACTGTTGAGTATAGAGAATAAATTTGCTGATCACAAGAGTTACACCACACAAAGATGAATATGTAAATAGAGTGATACATATTTTTTTTGTGTACAAAGCGTAACTTTTGTAAACAATATAATTTTCCTCGTCTAGATCTTTAATTTTATTTTCGTAGTTCACAATGTAACTAATTATTTCAGTAAATCCTTTTCTTTGACAAATGTAAGCTTTTATAGTGACAATTGTACACAAAATTGTTATCGCTAATCCTTCCATAGTCTTTTCTATGTTGACCTTTCCAAGTGGAAAAATTCCCAAGTATAAGGCGACGACAAAGCATATGAAATACGATTGCATAAAGACGGAATGGCATTTATATATTAAATTCTGAGCGTCAGTTAAAGACTCCAAGGGTAACCTCCACAATCCGATCATTAACATGATAAATTTGGCCACCAACAGATGTTTCATTCTAAAAAATATATTTAGATTTTTTTAATTACAAAACACAAATCAAATCAGTGAGGAACTTATTAATAAACACTTCAAGGAAAAGAAAAAATAATGTAATATTGTTTAATATCCTTTAGAACAGTGGTCGCCAACTTGTCGATCGCGAGCTACCGGTAGCTCGCAGAGGCAATTCTGGTAACTCTCACAACGATTTTAATTTAAAAAATACAAACTGCAAAAATCAGAGAAGCTTCCGAAAATTCTACAAAAAAATCTAATTGTCATAATATTAAACATAAACAGCGGTAACGTTGTGGTGAGCGATCTGCCGCTGACGCCATCAAGCTAGAATCGGCTAGAACCGACCAGCCGGACCAGCGCGTTACTATTCGAGAACGATCAGGATTGCTTTGAACGGGATAAATACGCACGGCGCGGCGACATTGCGCTTAGTTTAAAACTGAACGCGTAACCAACGTCCAGCGGTTGGGTTAGTAGAGAACAACAATAATATTATGGCAAGCAGTTGTAAGAAGGTAAAGACATACCACTTTCAGTCTGAATGGACAGAACAATACTTTTTTACAGAAGTTAAAGATAAAAATGTGTGTTTGTTATGTGATACTTCGGTCTCCGTTGCTAAAAAAGAAAATATTAAGAGACATCATAAAACTGTACATTCTAATTTTGAAAAATCATTCCCACCACATTCTGCGGCCAGAAAGGAGAAACTGAAACAGTTAAAAAAGCAGTTAATTGGACAACAATCAATATGTTTACGAACAGTCGAAAAAAATAAGGCTGCAACTGAAGCATCGTACCGTGTGTCCCAGATAATTGCACAAAAAAAGAAACCTTATGAAGACGGGGAAATGATAAAACAGGCGTTTTTAGAAGCTGCTGATTCATTATTTGCCAACTTTAGAAATAAAGACGAGATAGTTTCAGCTATAAAATCTATGCAACTTTCTGCTAATACAGTGATGAGACGTGTAGAAGTAATGAACAATGATATTTTTTTACAGTTAAGAACTGACTTAGATAACTGTGTTTATTTTTCACTTCAACTGGATGAATCAACAGATGTCGTTGACACTGCTCAGATGGCCGTGTTCGTCAGGATGGTTTTTAATGATTTTACGATTAAAGAAGATCTTTTGAAGTTTATTCCACTGAAAGGACACACTACTAGACAGTAGTTGTTTTCTCATTTAAAAAATATTATTTCTTCCGAGAAAATTCCAATATCGAAAATGGTAGGCTTGACAACCGATGGCGGTCCAGCTATGGTGGGTTGTGATAAGGGTCTAGTGGCGTTATGTCGTAAAGATGAAACTTTTCCGCAATTTCTCAGTTACCACTGCATTATCCATCAGCAAGCATTATGTGGAAATTTCCTGAAACTAAACAACGTTATGAAACTGGTGGTAAAAATTGTGAACAAGATTAGAGCTCAAGCGTTACGAAGAAGATTATTCAAAACCTTGGCCGATGAAGTTGACTGTCAATACGGGGACCTACTCCTTCACTCTGAAGTCCGATGGTTAAGTAGAGGACGGGTGCTGAAACGTTTTAATGATGTCCTATCTGGCATAGTTCAATTTTTCAAACAACGCGATGAACCGACTCCGGAACTAGAAAATTCAATCTGGCTTAGAGATTTTGGTTTTCTCGTGGACATTACAGAGAAATTAAACGAACTTAATTTGCAGCTTCAGGGAGAGACAAAGAACTAGCGGAAATGATTTCTGATATAAAAGCATTTATCAAAAAGCTGGAGTTTTGGGAACAAAACCTAATTAACAGCGATGCCAAGCATTTTCCTATTCTTTCAGAAAAAATATCTCAAAATCCATTAGAACCCTACGACAGCAAATATCATGTAGTAATAGTTTCTACCCGGAAGAATAACTTCAAAAATCGTTTTAAGGATTTCAACGAAATGGCTTTAGTAGCGCAGTTTGTTGTTTCACCCTTTATGGAAATATTGATATTCAACAGTTTGCAACTTGTGTTATGCAGAACTTTGGCGAACACATCGCTGCAACAGAAATAGAAGTAATTGAGTTTCAAAATGATTTAGCCTTAAAATCGTTAGTCTCAAGTACCAAATGTATCTGGCCTATTGTTAGTAAAGACAAATATTCAGTTCTATGCCGTGTTGCCTTGAAAGTGAAAGCATTATTCAGTTCAACCTATTTGTGTGAATCTTCTTTTTCCAATATGAAGTTTATTAAGAACAAATATCGCAATCGACTTACAGATGAACATTTGGATAATTGTATTCGAATGGCTGTATCAAATTATACTGCAAACATTAAAAAAATTATCGATGAGTCTGAGTGTCAGCCTTCTCATTGAACGTGCTTTTTTATTTTTCAATGTTTATGTTCATGATAGTGCGTTACTTTTTTGTTGCTATTATTAACTATTTTTAAATCCTACGTGACATGCCGTTGTGGCTGGATAAAAGTTTGCGTTTATTTTTCAAACACCTTCGTTTGGTAGGTAGGAATGTAGCTATGAACAAGTACGTACTAGTAATATTAGTTATTAGTTTATTATTAGTACCTATGTATTATGTATTACCAGTTAAATAGTAAAATAAATACATATACATATAACTGTGGATTATTTCATTTACGTTGCGTTACGTGGCTTCCGTGTGGGTAGCTCGCTGTTTATTCCAAAATTAACAAAGTAGCTCAACACATTGAGAGGTTGGCGACCACTGCTCTAAACGTATTTATAATTTGAACTTTATCGCTCGGTCGTACATAAAAGAAATTTTTTTGTTAATCACACTATTTTTAATTTAAATTTATTGAGAATTATTTTCTACGTTTAGTTTGCTTTTCTATTAAATCGTGTTTTTTAAACTATTATTTATTTTAACAGAATTCCGGATTTAATTTTTTTATTTCTTTATCTTCCTTGTTTAATTTTTTTTTTTTTTTTTTTTTTTTTTGAAGAAGATGTTCATTTTAACGCAATTGAAGCTACTTTGTAAACTAAATATAAATAAAATGAATTTTACGTTTAATAGCAATGATGGTGGGATAAACTATCATTGGAGGCTGAAGAATAAGTAGATATTCGAGGCTGCTGAAATTAGACCTGAAATAAGCTATTTTTTATACGTAGACGTAGTAATAAATAAAAATTATGACGTTTACAGTAAAAGAAAACAGAATTTGACACACATTAGGTACTAACCTTATGCCCTATTGGATTCTGTTGTAATAATGTCCAATATTTATATTTTTCCTTCAATTTAAAATCTTTCAAACTAAACATTGGTTAGAAACAAATCATTCCCTTTTTATACTTCTACCAAAATATAGATTTCATTTTTACGAAAATTATATACAATCAGAAAATAATTTGAAAAACATAGAAACTTCTTAATTAAGTCACAAATATTAAAACTTTCAAACAAAGTAATTTTCTAATAAAATATTAAATAATTGGTAAAATATTGCATAATTAAAATAACAATTATTGTAGAAAACAAAATGTTGTGTTCTGGATTTAATGATATTTTTAAACATACTCATTTGAGGATAAAATGGCTAATTTTTATATGATTGAAGCGGCTATATATTTTAATATTTAAATAGGTCATAATTAATTGTTTAAAGTTAAACTATTTTGTGAGTGACTTGATAGATAACATTTTATTGTATATCCGGGAACAAATATTTTATTAAATAATTCGAAAAAAATAATTTACTAAAAAACAAAAACGATGCCTTAACAAAAGGTCGAAATCTGTAATATGTACCTAATAATTTTTTTCTATTATAAGGAGTAATTAAATTATAATACCTATTCCTGTATTGTGTTTATTTTAAAACCTCTCTTGATGCTACAGTTTTAACCAAATATACAAGGTGTTCCGCAATGATGTTCCAATATTTTAAAAGGGTGTTCTGCCAACCATTTATTATAAAATTTTGCAATTTCGGTTGTCTCTGTCGAGATCAACGACGTGCAACTACTAGACTAATTTTGTTTACAAAAGCAATTGCAAGCATACACGGTGTTATCCAAGAAATTGCCAAATTATAATGAGAGAGTCTTGTTACAAGGATTCTCTATCTGTAACGTGTGTAGGGTAGGTTGCCCTACCACGGCACTTAGGCACAAATCTAATAACTGTCCTTTTTTGAATTAAAATGTCGTTGTGACTTTTTAATAAAAATGTCATGGTTTGTACAAGAATTTAAGCAGAGGATTTTTTTTTAGAAGCTCGGTAGAATGCTGAGGAAAATTTTTGAAGGATGAGGATCTTTTGTATACCAGAGCCCCTATCAACATCATAGTTCTTTTTTCACTTTTCAAAAAGGTGGCTACCCTAACTGAGAGAGTCGGCTAATCGTAAGAGAATATGCGAGATGGTATTATCTTTTTGTTCGCATTCCCTGCACATTGCAGATTCTGACAGCTCCATGATATGGAGATGATTCCGTACTTGGCAATGACCATTGAGAATACCTGTGATCAGGCGCAGTTTCTATAGTGTTGTTGGTTGTTGGGATAACTTAAAAGCTATGCAGCCTCTTTTGTTGCATCTCATATTTCCTTGAATATCTCACGGGAATATTCTTTAATTAAATTTGTCACTACCTATATGTAGTCAGTCCAATGAAAGTGGAAGGTCCTAAAAGTATTTAGTTGGGCTGGCTTCTTGGCTAGTGAATTAGCAAGACGGTTACCTTTCGATGTGTCGTGACCTTTAATCCATCTTAAGGTGACCATATTGTTGATGGATACTTCGGCCAAAGCTTCATGACATTCTAGTACTAACTCTAAGTAAATTTGTGATCTGTCCAGGATGAGTAGTTCTTGTCTGCTCTCTGTATAGATGAGCATGTTCCTTGCAGTGATATTAACTTATTTTGCTGATATAAGAATCCCCATGAGCTCGGTTTGAACTGAGCTGGCTCAATTGCTAACAGCTCATTTTATGTTAAGGTTAAAGGATTTGGAGTATATTCAATATCCTGATGAGTCTTGTTTTATTTTAAATTCGTCTGTCTAGATATGAATCGTACCTGCCACTTCCGGCTCTTCTATTTGTTTCGTTATAACTTTATGTGACTTATATGGAAGATATATCTCGGTAAAATGGACTCAATGTTCGCTTGAAGCAGAGGAAGCGTATCTAGCACCTCATATCAAAAAGCCACATCTCGCCTCATCAGATCCTCCTCCATTAGATTCTATATCAAGAGGAGTGAGACTAATAATGACTTCCATGACTCTGGTTGGTGTGGTTTTTATGGCTCCTATTTTGTTGAAATACCAGTTCTATGAATGTTTTCTATATAGTTTGCGGATAACAGTTATTTTTGATTTGAATTGGTGAATTAACGTAGTAGATGTTGAAAATGTTGAAAATGCACTCTGCTAACATTGAAGATCTAATAAACAAAATCAGAGTGGAATTAAATAACATACCGACTAAGGCTATTCGGAATTCCATAGACGGGTTTTACCATCACCTGGGAGCGTGCCAAGTAGAAGGCGGAGGAAATTTTCAACATCTGCTGCGTGAATTCTTCAGTTCAGATTTGAACATTTTTCTTTATATTCACATACTAAATTAACATCCTGTATATGAAATAAATTCAATTTAATTAAAATGTTTATTTTCATATGCAGGTACTATAAACTATTCCAATTTATTATAGATGGCGATACCACTTTCGTATCTACTCATGCTCAACCCGCCGTAAATGAGTTCGATCGAATTTTTTTTGACAATCAGACTCCATTAGAGACTGGAGTCGAGAATTTCCATTTATTGCTGAAGAGTTCTAATAAGGATGACTTTTTCCTTAGTGCCCTTTATCACAGTTTATTGCTAAAAAATCAGTTAACCAGTTGAATGTTCCAAAATAATATCCACTCCAGGGATACAAATTCAGGATGCGCAGAAGACTGCCGTTTGAATCTAGGAGGTTGTCATTGGTTATGACTTGATGCTGTATGCGCCAGGGATACAAATCCGAGTTGCGCAGTGTATAAACTGGAACATTGAGATCAAAAGTGCCGACGCAGAGTGAGCGAACTGATTCTTTAGCCATAAACTGTGCCCTTATAGTGGGCAAAATCAAAGGCAGATTGTTGGAAATATTTTTTATCTCTATTTTCTTTCGACGTTATTCAATAATCATTGGATACTTATGAACCTCTACTAAAGATACCTATAAAATATTTTGCTGAAT
The DNA here is from genome assembly GCA_927349885.1 of Psylliodes chrysocephalus. Classification (NCBI taxonomy): domain Eukaryota; kingdom Metazoa; phylum Arthropoda; class Insecta; order Coleoptera; family Chrysomelidae; genus Psylliodes; species Psylliodes chrysocephalus. Next base: position 18,698,811 of record OV651829.1, on the reverse strand, counting down.
ATCTGAATTCTATATCCATATTGGATATCCACAAAATATATTCTGGGATTTCTTGTATTGTCTGGAAGATACTCATTAGATATTTTGCTGAATATCCATAGGATATCTTCTATATTTTGGATATAGACGGACATTTGGATATCCATATTAGATCCACGGAATATTTCTGATATCCTGTGGATATATTGGATATCCACAAAAGATATTCTGTGGATATCTCTGGGATTTCGTGTGTTGTCTGGGTAATCACCCGTCGATAGCACTAAATAGGTATATTTGTAACTTTTCTGTTTTTAAAAGAATTTTTCTCATTTCCCAATAACCACATAAATAAAAGAAAAAAAAAGAGTATGGTGAGATTCCATTTTTCACGAGCTACCTTTTCATTTGAAAAAAAAAGTTGTGTAGTGTTGCAGCTAAGGCGTTGAAGAAAAAAAATTTCATTTTATTGGCAACAAATACGTCCAATGTAAAATCAACATGTGTGTATTCTCTAAACATTTACAGGTGTGGCTACTCTTTAAGACCGTATGCCCAGACAGCACACCAAATCCTTTGGATATCTACTGAACATCCCAATATCCACTGAATGTCCAGTCCATGGTGGATATCTATTTTATATCCATGAAATGTAATTTATAGACATGCAAATGTCCATAAATAATTGTAATTATATAGCAAATTATTAAAAAATTACGCCATTGTACTCGCCAATGTGGCTAATAGTACCGTTGAGATATTTAAAATTAATTTTTTTTAAGGTGTATTCAATATCCCATGGACATCCACTATAAATATAAATATATCAAAGTCTAGGCGCGGACGCAAACCATCGTGGATATCTACTAGATGTAATTTTTGATTTTGCTTCCTAAGTATAGATGGCGATACCACTTTCGTATCTACTCATGCTTAACCCGCCGTAATTGAGTTTGATCGACATTGTTTCACAAACAGACTTCATTAGAGACTGAAGTCGAGAAGTTCCATTTATTGCTGAAGATTCCTAATAAGGATGATTTTCTCCTTAGTAGGCAAAATCAAAGGCAGATTGTTGGGAATATTTTTTACCTCTATTTTCTTTCGACGTTATTTAATAACCATTGGTTACTTATGAACCTCTACTAAAAATAATTATAAAATATTTATCTGAATTTCGATATCCTGGGATATAGACTAGTGTTGTGAATATCCGTATCTTTTTAGTATTCGGATAATACGTATTCGGAACCAAGAGATATTCGGATTCATCATCCGGATACGTATCCATATGTGTGAAATCATAATACGCAACCGTAAATACACCGCGACCTTGGGAATCGGAATCGGGCAGTGTTGTCAACCCTAGCAGAATTTATGTTTGAGAGTGAAGTAACAAAATAAATCTCAAATATTTTGTTTTTTATCATAATATCAGAAACAAAATTTCTCATTTATATTTATATAACTTCATGTTACCTTTAAAATATGCAGTGCATGCCGACTAACCGATTATGAATTGCAACAACGCTAGACGATTCCGAATTCTGATTTCGTATCCATAGTTCGTATCGGCTGCCACCCGCAAAACCCGAATCGGCTCTGTCATAACAGAACTTGCAGCATTCGATTCGTGTATTACGATTTTGTTTCTGTTCTTTTTGATACCGAATTCGTATTCGAATTTACACTATTGATTCCGGAATATCCGGATCCTTTTAATATTCGGATTCAACGGATTTTTGGATACGTATTCTTACATCACTATTGTCAACCCTAGCAGAATTTATGTTTGAGAGTGAAGTAACAGGAGCTTTTAATGTTTTAGAATAATAAACACAAGATAAATCTCAAATATTTTGTTTTTTATCATAATATCAGAAACAAAATTTCTCATTTATATTTATATAACTTCATGTTACCTTTAAAATATGCAGTGCATGCCGACTAACCGATTATGAATTGCAACAACGCTAGACGATTCCGAATTCTGATTTCGTATCCATAGTTCGTATCGGCTGCCACCCGCAAAACCCGAATCGGCTCGTCATAACAGTATAACAGAACCTGCAGCATTCGATTTGTGTATTACGATTTTGTTTCTGTTCTTTTTGATACCGAATTCGTATTCGAATTTACACTATTGATTCCGGAATATCCGGATCCTTTTAATATTCGGATTCAACGGATTTTTGGATACGTATTCTTACATCACTAATATAGACGGACATTTGGTTGGATATCCACAAAATATATTCTATGGATATATCTGGGGTTTCTTGTATTTCTGGAGATACTCATTAGATATTTTGCTGAATATCCATAGGATATCTTCTATATTCTGGATATAGACGGACATTTGGATATCCATATTAGTTCCACGGAATATTTCTGATATCCTGTGGATATATTGGATATCCACAAAATATATTCTGTGGATATCTCTGGGATTTGGTGTGTTGTCTGGGATGGCCGCATGGCCGTGCGCCCTTCCTTAAAAATATCAGAGATACCAGAAAATCAAATCTTGATTAAAAATATTGTTTATTTTATAATTTTTCCTATCATCCCGACACATGCTATGAGTCAATGATTGTCATTTATTATGACCCCTCCCAGACAGCACACCAAATCCTTTGGATATCTACTGAACATCCCAATATCCACTAAATGTCCAGTCCATGGTAGATATCTATTTTATATCCATGAAATGTAATTTATAGACATAAATAATAGTAATTATATAGCAAATTATTAAAAAATTACGCCATTGTGCTCGCCATTGTGGCTAATAGTACCGTTCAGATATTTAAAATTAATTTTTTTAAGGTGTATTCAATATCCCATGAACATCCACTAAATATATCAAAGTCTAGGCGCGAACGCAAACCATTGTGGATATCCACTAGATGTTATTTGATTCTGCTTACTAAGTATAGATGGCGATACCACTATCGCATCTACTCATGCTTGACCCGCCGTAATTGAGCTCGATCGAAATGTGTGTCCTAATCACTCCATTAGAGACTGGAGTCGAGAATTTTCATTTATTGCTGAAGAGTCCTAATAAGGATGACTTTCTCCTTAGTGGGCAAAATCAAAGGCAGAGTGTTAAAAATATTTTTTATCTCTGCTATTTTCTTTCGACGTTATTCAATAATCATTGGTTACTTATGAACCTCTACTAAAGATGCCCATAAAATATTTTGCTGAATATCCGAATATCTTCTTTATCCTGGGATATAGACGGACATTTGGTTAGATATCCATATTGGATATATTGAATATCCACAAAATATATTCTGTGGATATCTCTGTGATTTCTTGTATTTTCTGGAAGATATACCCATTAGATATTTTGCTGAATATCCATTAAGATATCTTCTATATCCTGGATATAGACGGACATTTGGATATCGATATTAGATCCACCGAATATTTCTGATATCCTGTGGATATATTGGATATCCACAAAAGATATTCTGCGGATATCTCTGGGATTTGGTATGTTGTCTGGGCTCGTAATCCTTCCTATAACAATTTATGGGCTCATTGCCTGAACTATCGTCGGTCGCAGTGGGATAGAGCCCCACGTCACTATGAAAACGTGCAGATTTGGGCGCAAATTTTTCGTGGTCGGCCAGCATTTAAAATTTGAAGGAATCGAGCGGCTGTTCTGCTTTTTTAAAGTTGTTTTATAGTTTTCACGAAATTTTTACGAAGCACCATTGTAAATGATAGATTTAACCCCTTAGCTATGATATCAATAAATAGAAATTTAGTTCTGGAGATAAATAATTTCGACGAAAAAAGTTATGGAAAAATGTATTTAATGAAGAATCGTAAAGCGAATTTAAATTTTTGGAAATCATGCCATGAACTTCCTTAAAAATTAAAATTAAAAATAATATAAATATGACGATTTTCACGTTCGATTTTTTTGTAGAATACCTATTTTTTGTGTGTCATTGGCTTCAACTACTCTGGTTATTTCGCCTCGTGTTCTGTGTAGGCTTTGTTACTGTTTCCCGGCGCCACTTTAGGAACAGCATTGTTAATTAGAACCCAACAGTGAATGGTCGAGTGGGAAATCCTACTAATGCATCACAATTAATTTTAAATAATTAAATTAAAAAATCCTGGCCAACGGTGGGATTCGTACCCGGGACCCTTGGATCCACAGGCAGAGACTCTACCACTGAGCCACCCACCCCCTAAGAATTATTTTTGTAAGACGTTTTACTATAAGAAATATATTTCATTCTGTCTATTGACTATTAACATGGCGCAGTGTCTAGTGTGGTGTTTTTACAATGTTAATGAAAGAACAAAAATAAATAAAACAACAAATTTTTCATAAACCCTTTTTCACACTACTTGGGGACATTAAAATTATTTTAAGGGATGCTCAAACGTCGTTATAATTCTTAATCGTTATGAATCTTTATCGTAGGTAAACTTATATGTCCTTTGACCTTTTTTACGTTCCTATCTGTATACAGATATAAGGAAAGTATAGGAATCATGATTTTTTCGACCTCGAGTTTTCGACGAATTTTTACGTTTTGAGGTCCTCTGAATCCGTTTTGACTATTTTCGCGATGATGTCATTTTTATATTTTATGAAATATATATGTTATTTACGTTTGGAGAAGAAAATTGTTCAAATAAAAGTTACTTCTTATATTATCTATAATTTTTACATTTTGTCAAAATTTCCTGAAAAGGTCCGTATTCGAGAAATTTGACAAAATGTGCAAAATTCTGATTTTTATGAAAATTGTTGAACTAAAAGTTGTTTGCGATATCGATCTCTATAATTTTTGTTTTTAAATGATTTTTCTAAAATTGACCGTAATGGAAAAATTGGAGAATAAAGTGCTAAATTTAAATTTTTCAGTATTTTCGTTTTCAATGAATATCTATAGAAAAATGTTTCGAGATAGATGTATGAGGAAAATGTATATATTTAGTTTATCCTCTAAACATTTATAGCGGAGCTGCAATAGGTTGTACAAAATAACCAGAAAAAGCCTATAATAAACGGCGATAAATAATTTTAACACCCCTTAAAATAATTTAAAGGGGTGTTAAAAAAATCTAAGGTTTGGTCAAACATGGTCAAAAATTGGTTAATCTTATGGTGCAGTCAGTTTTAAAAGGGCGCTTTGTTTTAGTTTTTAAACCATGCACAACTTTTTATGAAGAATAACTTTTTTTCATAAAATTAATAATAAAAAGTTTTCCATATGGTGCTGACTTAATTGGACACACTGTATATTAAATTAAAAAAGAGATATACCTACCTACTTGCACTATTTATTTTACTATACCCAATTATAATGAAAAAATAAATACTGAGTTTAAACAAAAATGGTATATTATTGGTTATTAAAAAAATTAAATTTTTTAAAAAAAATAAAACATAGGTAATTAAAAATATAAAATTTTTTAACCACTATTTATTGTTACAAAATGTAATTAAATATTTAAAAAATATATTAAAACTTTTAAATAGATTCTACCTAAGTTGTCACATATGGAAAAACTTAAATATGTTTAAAAAAAAATTAGTAGCAATAATATCCAAATACTGTTCAATAAAATAAAACTTAAATTTTGAAAACAATAGGTATATTTTTGAAAGTATATCCACTTAAAAACTATTGAAAAACACAAAATATTAATTAATTCGATATTTTTGTAACTTCATTCACTCTAAAAACGCATAAATAATCTCTAAATTCTATAAAAAACACAAAATCGCAACGTAAACTCATATACGTTCTATAGTGATTCTGTACTGATGATTACGTCAATGTGGTTTCTTATAAAACTAAAAGTTGAAAAGTCTTTTGGTAGGTAGAGAGGGGGTAAACGTCAAACCACGTCGGGCGGCTCCGAGAATTTCACAGTAATCAGTAATGTTTACCTGCCAGTGTCGTTTCATAGAATAAGTAATTTTAAATTGTTATCGGCGGAACCGGACAATCGCATGTATTTATGGATTATAAATAATTAATAAACATGTATTATAATATTCAAATTATAATTTTACAAAATTTCAACAGCTATTCACAATTTATTAAACTATTTACTCGAAATTGTTATTAACATCTATAAAATAATTTTGTACGCCAATGTATCCCGTCCACTTCGGTGATATCCGCTGCCAACCTGTCAATTTATGTGTATAAAGTGGGAGAACTGGCAAAAGCATTTCCAACTTTTACTTCTGTTCTAGTCATTGGGGAACACACTTTGATTACTATACGAGGCAAGAGAGAGGTCCGACACGCCCAACATAGGGCGCGGCCATTTTGAACCCTGTGACACAGTTTACAGCTAAAGAATCAGATCGCTCACTCTGCGTCGGCACTTTTGATCTCAATGTTTCAGTTTATACACTGTGCAACTCGGATAATACAATATATGACAACCGCCTGTAATAAAACAGCAGTCTTCTGCGTATCCTGAATTTGTATCCCTGGAGTGGATGTTATTTTGGAACTTTCAACTGGTCCGAGTGAGCTAACTGATTCTTTAGCAATAAACTGTGACTTCAAAAATAATATTCACTGACACTGACAGCAGCAAGCAAAATATCAGGTGCGTTTTAATCATCCGCTTCTGCTTCCGGAATTGTCGGTTTAGTCGTTTTAACCTGTCAGATTAAAACAAGAAAACCGACAATTTCGAAGCAGAAGCGGATGATTAAAACCAATGACATATATAGTTTAAATAGACTGCTTATCCATACGTAAATAAAACGATGAAAAGCGGGTCGAACTGGGAGATGTTTTCTCTTTGTCTAGTGCATGCAATGTTTGTGTTTTGTCTCAATTTTGAGTGCTCACTGGTAAACAAAACTTTCACAGGACCGGTTTTAAAGAAAGTTTAGTCTAGTTGAGATTTTGTTCTCATTGTCATTACTCAGTCAAACATTTTGTTGAATTGTTTATTTTATTTAGTTTTAATTATACTTATGTTCTGTTTTTAATTATTTTTTTATTATTTGAGTATAAAAACTTGTTTTGTTTTTAAATTTAAATGGTGAATTGCTCTATAAAGGGTTGTAAGACCAGCTACAGAAATATAAAAACATTTCATTTTTCACGGAAGTATCAATACAAGTATGTACAAGGTAAATACGTTTATAATAATTTTATGAATTATAATTAATTATAATAATAATATTAATAATAAAGTATTTATTGTAAATACAATTACATAAATATTATTATATTCAAAGGCCCGAGTTAGAGCTATCTGGGCTTTACAAGTACATTTTTAAAATTTAGATACAGAGAAGTATCGTATAATAAAAACTCAATATAAATAGAAGAAAAACGGACATAAGTACCAATACAGAGAGACAAACACTTTTATTTTTTGATAGGTTCTTTCTATGTGAATTCTAGCTCTGGCAATTTTGGCATTAAGTAAAGCCTCTTGATGGCTGAACTGATTTTTTTTATTGAGGAAAGGAGGCTGTATAATTTGTATACCTTCAGCTTCTGTTATGTTTCCAATAAGAAAACCTTTGTTAAACATTTTACTATCGAGAAATGATTCACACACTTCAAGTATTGAACTTTGTTAAAAAATGTCTATTTCTGAAGTTCTACTACCATATGCTTCACTTTTGTAAGTAATGAGACCAGTAGGTGACACTCCAGTCAATATTTTAATAGTATGCCTCTTTTTGTAGTCAGAGTAATTTTTTAGCCTACAACAAAGACATTTGGCTTGCTGTATTGGGATTTCGGTACAATCAAGTAATACTCTTACTTACATAGAGGCACATATTTTAATATTTCTTGTTTTGAAGGCCGAATTATACCATACTAAGAACTTCTACCAGTTTTATTAAAAAATGTTAAAAAATTTAATGATAAAAAGTTTCATTCACTCCAAATAAAATGGATAAGACATTATATCTTGCATATCAGTTTTCAACTTTATAAAAGTAAATATAACTTGATCCTTTACAGACATAACTGATCTCCTTTTTCCTATTCTTTAGAAACAACGAATTTCACAATGGTGGCTAATAACTGGAAGGATTGCAATCCTATTAAAGTAGATAGTTCTTTAGCACTGACAATTCTGTTTGAAAACGGATCAACTAAATCACCACTCTTCACTTGTGTTGAACAATCGATCCCAATTTTCTGCTTTTAAACGAAGTTTTGTAAATTAAGCAAAGCTCTTCAGCAGCACACAAATCTTCATTATCTGCTTCAGTAGTAGATATATGTTCATTAACTGCAAAAACACATTAAACATAATAATAATAATTAACTAAACATTTTAAATTATGCATACATACATCCATTGACTGAAGAAGATAACTCAACACTTAACATTCTACTAGTACTGGCAACATATCATTATTTAAAGACAGTAGCTATAATTCTTGTTTTAGCTGGATTACTTTTCTTTTTATTAATAGTCGCTTTCTTTTTACCACTAATCTGAGCTAACTTACATCGACTAAGCTTAGTTGTACGTTCTTTTTGTGATTGTAAGTCAGAATCTTTCTTTCCCCCTTACCGATGCTAAACGGATCTTGACGTCAACTAAGATTGCACTTTGTACCTAGTTCATTTTGCTATGATGTTGATCAGATTTCCACTGGTGGAATCTTATTATTATTCATCAAATCATTCACATTCACCGCCAAAATAATCCTTAATTGTCTAAAGGGAACAAATTTTAGAATGTGAAAAAGCTACTAACTTTTAGTCAAATCTTTAAAAAGTTCATTCAATTTTTGCATAATATCGCTTTTATAATGCGAAATAAATTTTAAAAGAATAATCAAGTGTCCAAATAGTGCCACTATACAGTGGTCGTAATCTAAAGTTAATTATATACACATGAGTGTAAAATTGTTTATATCTATCTTCAAAATTGGTTAGATCTCTTAAAATGTTTTGAAAATTGGGAAACTAGACGTTATGACTCAAAATCATTTTTTAAAATATCTAACGCAAGTCCTGTCTTGAAATAAACATACAGATATTTTTTTTTTAATTCAATTCCTACTTTGATGAAATATGAGTTTTAAACTCATTTGGGCCAGACCGATTCTGCCTGGTGAGCACTTGGCAAGCCAAGCAATATGACCCGCTTTTCGTCGTCTTGTTTATATATGGATGAGCAGTCTATTAATCTATATATGTCATTGATTAAAACGCACTTATTAAAAATATTGCGCCAAGATGTAGGCAACACGTAATAAGGGTTCAAAATGGCGGAGTTTTCTATCTCCTTTTAAAAGGCACTCAGAAAGCTGCGCAGTGCGACCATTCTCCGTATAGTAAAAGAAAATCAAAGTATGTGTTGGGGAACCTCTGATTTATATCGAAAAAAAGAATCGATTATTATATTCATAAAGAAGATCGATTTCGTCTGAGGTCGTTCCTGTCAACACCCTGTCAAAATCGGATTCTTTTTCAATCTTCTTTTTTATTTTTTAAGTTAGATTTTTTATTTGTGGTTAGGTTAGGTTTTAGGTTAGGTTGTCATCACCGTTGCCACTGCTGTTACTTTTTTAGATGGATTTAAATGATGCAATTTTAATAAATTATTAAGCAAAATTACTACTTAAAATGACTGAAAACAAGGTACAGGAAATTCCTCGAGTGCCAGAGACTATCAAATTTCCTGAGGAGGAAGAAAAAATTATAACATATTGGAAACAAATAGATGCATTTAAAACGTGTTTAAAACAGTCCAAAGGAAAGCCCAAGTAAGAAATTTGTTGATTTACCTAGTAAACAAAAAAATGATACCATAAAATTCCGATTTATTATTATACAACTATCTACTTATTTTAAATATTCCTTAAAACTGGCATGAGATAAATTTTTCAGTGCTATTCACTTACAATGTGTTCATTAAAATTTTAAAGTAATTGCCTTTTGTTTGTTAGTAATTCTCAACAATTCAAAACTACATTTTAGGTACACTTTTTATGATGGTCCCCCTTTTGCGACTGGACTTCCTCATTACGGACATATTCTTGCTGGTACCATTAAAGATGTAGTCACTCGTTATGCTCATCAATTAGGTTATCATGTAGAAAGGAGATTCGGATGGGATTGTCATGGATTGCCAGTAGAATATGAAATTGATAAAAGTATGGGTATTAAGGGCCCAGATGATGTTATGAAAATGGGTATTGCAAAGTATAATGAGGAATGTAGAAAGATTGTAATGAGATACAGTGACGATTGGGAAAAAATTGTGGGTAGACTTGGAAGATGGATTGGTAGGATTATATTGTGGTTATATATTTTTATTTTAATTTCTTAACACGTTTGACTGTCAACTACAAGTTACTTAACTTGTAGTTTGAGTGCTTTGCTTGGCTAGGACTCCAACTAAGACATCTCGTCATTTGTTTACTTGCCATATTTGTGCAGCTGGAACTAAATTTCTTAATAGAACAGGGACAGAAGTTGGAAAGGATTTTTGCAGTTGTAACACTTGATACAAAGGATTTGACAGTATTGTCGTGGAGCTAACTGAAGTGAATGTGAAACATTGGCGCAGAAAACTATTTTATAAATGCTAATAATAATGTCTCAATAATAGTTTAATAAATTGTGAGTAGCTGTTAAAATTTTGTATAAATATGATTTGGGATATTACTTTAATAATTATTTCTAGCCCATAAGAACAGGAGACTTTAAATTTTATCTATAGATTATTAAATGGTCTAGTCATATGCCTGTAACTCTTAGAAATGAGTTCTTTCAATATTCCTAATAGAGTCCTTAGCCAATTAAATATGTTCCATTTCACAATACAAACTATGGCATGCATTTACCTGTTGAAAGAACATTTGAATCTTGGGGGTAATAAATTAATTGTATCTTGAGGTTACAGGCATTTCTTTTAATAAATTTAAGGCAATTTGTATGAACTCTGGAGTAAAAATTAAATATTACAGACTGATTTACACTACTTAAAATGCATTTGTTCATCTAAAACTTATTTAACTTTTATTTACCTAAATATAATTTTAACTTTTTTCTTGTATTTTTTAATTTACAATTATTTTTATAAATTATATGTGTTTTGATTTGTAATGGGGTTGATCCCATTTAAATAAATATACATTTGTCTGATTCTACCGGTAATAATTTTAAATGTTTGGTATTATTTTTATTCAATGATAAGACAATGGCGATCAAACATTACCACAAAATTTTCGATGTTTACCACCTTTCTACCTAGCAAAATCATTTCCAACTTCTGTCCCTGCTCTATATCAGTTTAAATTTGAATAAAGTACCTTCTGAAGAAGACAAGACTGGCTTACTTAATAAATGAACAGAAAATATAATATTTTAATTATAAATTTATTCAAAATCAGGAAACAAAAGAATATATGTATCGTTTATTTAGCAGCAAGCTAATACAAATATAACAATGCAGTAGTCTTAATCTAGGTTATAAAAAATTAAAAATTACAATAAAATTTTTAAACCATATACATTAAAATATACAAATAACAACAAAACAATGAATAAAAAAAAGTGTATTAGCAGGTTCCTACACTACTTTTGTTGTTCTAACATGTACCCTTTTAATTTCCTATTAAATATATTAAGGGAAGTAGCATTCTAAATTTCCTCCGGCAGTTCATTAAAGGCTTGAACTCCTTTAATGAAAACTGTGTTACTTGAATTGACACTACTAGCCTGACGTATATGAAAGTTAGTGTGACTTCTTGTATTGTATTCATGAAATTCAAAAATCTTAATTTGTCAGGTAAATATACAGGAACATCACCAGTTTTTATTTTAAAAATAAATATTAATGTTAGAAAAAGAAAGTGATTTTTAACAGATAACCATTTCAATGAATTTAACATTAATGCGAGGGGCAAATCACTCCCGCAATACGTGTACAAAATGTCCGCAATCCCATTGAAAATCGCCGCAGTCTCATCAAAATCAGTGACAATCTCTAAGAAATCGCCGCAGTCGTTCCGAATTCCCTTGCAGTCCCCCGAATTCTCTAGCAGTCACTGAGCAATCACTAGCAATCGTTAAAATCGCGCGCAGTAAGGTGACATTAACCAATTAGCCATTGTTGATGTAGGGTGCTTTGATCTAAACCATTTTGTGTAAAGAAATTGCAGTTTACATTTTGAGGCAAGAACTATTAAGTTAAATTTACATTTTGGAATTTGAAGGTTTTTTTAGGATAAATTTAGACACTAAATCTACTTGTATACAAAATTTTACAAGGTGGTCAAAAATTGTCCCTTTTCATCTAGTTTTTTTTTAATGTATAACAAAATTGTTGGTATTTTATGGGGGTTGGGGTGATACACGTTTTAATTAGGGTTTTAAATGTATTTTTACTTTCCTATCTGTTTACAGATAAGGAAAGTATAGGAATCATGATTTTTTTCGACCTCGAATTTTCGACGGTTTTTTATGTTTTGGGGTATCCTGAATCTGTTTTGACTATTTTCGCGATGATGTCTGTGTGTGTGTCTGTATCCTCGATAACTCATGAACGGATACAAAGAAAAACACCAAATTTTAAACTTAAGCTTTATTACGGCGTCCAATTAGCTGATTAGATTTTGGGCAGAGTCGGAACATTTGAAGGGTACTTTATAGTCATCATTTTTATATTTTATGGAATATATCTGTTATTTACGTTTGGAGAAGAAATTTTTTCAAATAAAAGTTACTTACAATATTATTATCTATAATTTGTTCTATACAAAATTTGGTCCGTATTCGAGAAATTTGACAAAATGTAAAAAAAAATAATTTTTTATAAAAATTGTTCAAATAAAAGTTGTTTGTAATATAATTCTCTATAATTTTTGCCCTATACATAATTTCTCTAAAATGGACCGTATTCGAGATATTTAAGAAAATGTGTAAATTTCGAATTTTAAAGAAAAATCAAAAACGGATAAAGTAAAAAACATTAAATTTTAAACTTAAGTTTCCATATATGATGTAGATAATGAAAAGAGCATTTTTTATGGATTGGAAGATCTTAATATAAAGGATTTTCGAAATTACTACACAAAAAGTGATTCTGATATCTCATTTTTAAACATAATTGTGAACAACAAAAAAATGAAGGTAAAAAAATCAGTTCTTTGTTGGTTATTTTCCACTGAAGACGGGCGCTTGTCAACTGATAGATTATCTCGTGTAAAAGGAACATCCTCAGCAGTACTAAATAACAAAAAAAAACAAGTCCAGAAAAAACAGCTAAAATACCAAATAACTACAATGACAAAGATGTAACAGAAAGTGAAAAAACTACCGGTGAAAACACTTTGCTCCAGAAAAATATCAATAGCATTTTAATTAGGAACGAACAATATTACGCAATTCTTTACGAGTCGTGGTACATAGGTCGGATTTTTCAAATAATTGATGAAACCACTAGTAAAATAAAAATTTTAAAATCTGAACTTGAAGAATATTTATGGCCAAAAAAAGACGACATTCAAATTGTTAAAAATAAATTAATATTTTACGGACCCATCAATTCAATTGGATCTGGTCCATTTAAACTAGAAACAAACATCAATAAAATTTGTAAACGTCTAAAAAACACTTTTATGAAATTTTTATATAAAAAACCTCCAATTACTTAATTACTTAACTTGTTTTATTTACCTGTACCTATTTGTTCGTTTAGGCATATCAAAGATATCTAATAATGGAGGCATGTAGGTACCTACATAGAAGTTTATATTTCGGGTATCACATCAATTAAAACTGATCTTTTGAATGAATAAAAAACGTACAAAAAGTTGATTTATTGATAAATTTGTCGTACACACTTAGTTTTAAATCAATGCATTGTATTTCGCACCTATACACACGCTATACAAAATTTAGTTTTTCTGATGAAACACCTAGCTAATGCTTTTTTTACTGGAAACCAACTGGTAAGCCATACAATATCGTAGAAATCCTTCGGAATGCGTGCAATTTTGCAATAATACTGACAATCCATACGTACGAGTAAATCGCCGCAATCAATAGGGAAATTGCCGCAATCAATAGAGAAATCGTTGCAGTCAATACATAAATCACCGCAGTCACGGGAAATCTGTCGGAAGTCATGTGGAAATCACCGCAGTCGTCCAGAAATCGCCGCAGTCATCTAGAAATCGCCGAAGTCATCCAGAAATCGCCACATGATTGCGGAAATCATATGAATTCGGCAATACATGTACATTTTTACAAAGAGTGATTTGCCCCTCGCATTAATGTTATATGTGTTCTTCTAAGATAATATTACTCTCATTCCTCTATTCTGAAGTCTTCCAATTTCATTTTGGTTTAGTAAATACAAGATGGTTCCACAATAAGTGAAATGAGGTAAAATCAAGCTGTTATATAAAAGTAAAAGCATCCATTGATTTATATGCTTAGATTGCCTACTTAAGTAGTTAATTTTAAATGCTATTGTTTTAATAATGTATGAAGCATGTTCCTTAAAAAACATTCTATTGTCTACTATTACACCTAAGTATTTAATTTTTTTACTAAATCAATTTTATCATTTGCTATTTTAATATCATAATTATATTTATTGAAGTCATGGTATTGCTTGTCGTTTCCTATAATCATGAATTTCGTTTTATTTTTATTAATTTTTAATGAGTTGATGCAGCACCACTTATATTGATACCCCAGTTCTATACTGTAACAACTCAAAAATCATAGTTTTGAGAAAATCGCAATTGAAAATTTTAGTCACAGTTATTTGATTGTACTTCTTAGATTTATCTATTTATGATTAAAACTTTTGGCTCGTTCATAGTTTGAAGGTGTCTATTAACTTCCTTAATCAACAAAATTCATAAAATATCAAAACTTTTGGTAAAAAAGGAATTTGTTCGGACATGTTACACTATTGATCTGAAATACATGAATAACTTCAAGGGTAATAATTCTAATAGTTTTGAAAATTTGTATTATCTAATGAAAAAGTAACAAAACATCTACATAACTATAGTATAAAAAATAAATAATATTTCTTGGTGCTTATTATATTTCTTCATCATCAGACGCTGCTTCAGAATTAACATTCTATTCTTGGAGATTCTCATAAAAAGGCCAGTGTACAACAGGAATTACATTTTCTCTACACATTTTTAGTAAATGTTTTTTCTTTTTGACAGAAATTGTTGGAGGATTAGTGTAAGCTCT
This sequence comes from Psylliodes chrysocephalus, assembly GCA_927349885.1. NCBI lineage: Eukaryota > Metazoa > Arthropoda > Insecta > Coleoptera > Chrysomelidae > Psylliodes > Psylliodes chrysocephalus. Next base: position 18,683,611 of record OV651829.1, on the reverse strand, counting down.
AGTAATTTCCAAACTGGATATATCAGTTTTACATCGTACATTCTTTTTTTTTTCACATAAATCTGTTTAAAGTTACTCTCTGCATACGATGTTTTATAAAAAATCGTGTATGGATTTTCTTTCTCGAATCTGACTATTTTAACGTCCTTCCACACAACTGGTTCATTGTCTTCATTTTTGTTGAAGTTGTTTCGAATCTTTGAAATAAATTTTTTGAAATCAAGAATATCATTAGTTGATATTTCTTCCAATTTGTATGGATGGTCCCTGTTTTTTGGCACTGCGTATTATCATTGCCCATTGCGCGGGGATGTAAATTGGACCGCTCTTCAAGACACTCCTCTTTTCCTTCTCTATAGTGGCATGCATACTATCTCCTTCATTTTGAGTATGCCAACGATGAGAAACTTATGTGAAATGGAATGAATATTTTCAAAATGTTGAACACAATACAAGTACATTCCAAATATAAATTTGTTTTTGTTCTGGCCAACACAATTATCAGAGTAAAAAACCATATCTCCTTCTTTGTGGTCAGCTATAAACTTATACACATTTCATTTGCTCCTCTTTTTGCTATGGCCTCATGCCACAGGTAGCAATATCCTTCTTTATCCTTTAAATCAAAAATGGTGAAGTTTAATGTTGATAATTTGCTTTTATAATAAAAAGCATTCACATCTCCACATGGAGTAGGCAAAACATCTTGTAAATCATAGCTATAAACACAAATGTTAGGGTTTTCCACATCTCGAATTTTCTCTAATCTACTTTGATCTTTTTCTTTCAAATGATTCTCATATTTTTTTCGTATATTTGCCATGCTCTCCTCAGTTGCATTTTTATAATTTTCACATAGTGTGCATTGATCTTTTTTCGGCACATGGAAAGCTATATTAGTCTCAGTATTGAAAATATGCGCATAAGTTCCATATTTAGCAAAGTCTCTTCCTGTATCTTCACATTGTTGAACATAGAGACGGTGCATTATTTGAATGTTCAAACTTCCTTCCAAATATTCCTTATTTGTGCGTGATCGACAGTAATGGGAGCTGACCCGTGGAAATGAGTCAATGTGTCTCATAATATCACTTCTAATATTTTTTGAAATTCTTTTGTGTTGAGTATGTTTTCCTCTTTGATCAAGTTCGATTGTTCCTTGTTGGTCCTTTTTCTTAGTGGTTGTGAAAATTGTTCGATTATTGATTCCAAGAGTATTCTTAAAGAAGGTTTTGCAAACTTGAATACTTACATTATCAATTACGAAGGAATGCTTGTAGTTTTTTGATCTCTTACTCCCAGGTTTAGAATTACGATAGGTGGGATTTATTTCAGACATGCCGGTGTTCACAAAATTTCTTTGCAGATTGATATCCCCTAATTTCCAATAAAAATCAAAAATTATCTGCCTTTCATTATCATTCACTTTAGAAGAACATTTAATTCTACATTTTTCAGAACAGGTAACACCCATTCTTCTTTTTGCTACATTTTTTCCGTTCACTGTGGTGTATACCTGGCCAGAATTTCTATTTTTCTTGCGTTTTTTTTTTCCCAAGATTCTGGATTTCTCATTCTCTAACTAACTTTTTAGAAACACGTTCTGTAATTTTTTTGATCTGATTCATCGACTCTCTCAGCCCTGACTTCAATAAAATCAGGACCTTTGTTAATTCTAGGTGTTTCCCTTTCATCATCTGTGCTTTCATCAGATGGGAAATAATCTCTGTCTCTGATACTTTCGTCACTATGAAAATCCTGCTCCTGCTCGTGTGCTGAACTAATATCCTCCTCTTCATTCCCAGATATAACTTCATTTTCAAATTTTAGAGCCATTTTTTTCTTTGCTGCAGCAAGCATTTGCAGTTTCATTAATATTTATATTTTTTTGTCGTAGAATTTGGCCCTAAAAATGTTATTATGAATGGTTTTGCGTAAAACTCATGACTAAGTGAAATCATTGTTAATGTTATCCCTATGAAAACAATGTGACGATAAGTGTTAGGCACTTCGTGAAAAGCCACGGCAATAGCGAATAATATTTCATTACCCTATATGCCGGCGTTTCATGAAATGGATAGGCTTTTCACGAAAAGACGAATTTCTATATAAGACTACGACATAATAATAAAATAGAGATACGTCAATTTTTGAGCTTAGAATACAATTTATAAAAAATACTTACATCTTTTAATCGATATCTCTGTTCCTGAATTTTGTATTGAGCTATTCGTGTCATATAAACTGATCTGGTCTCAGATCTATCTTTTCAGGTTCTAAATCGCTCATTTTGATCTGTTGTTAGTAACAACTTTGATTGTTTACAAATCGCTATGAAATATTGCACAGATCAAAACCGTAACAAGTCGTGTTGTTACAGTATGGAAATGAATTTTTCTACAGTTCTATAGTGTAATAAGTGCCACCTGTTGGTCGGTAGAAGAACTTTTGGTTGTTTCAGTTTAGAACCATAAAATTTATTAAATTTTGATTTAGATAGCGTGTACAACTCAAAATGCTAATATTTCGAGTTGTTACACTATTGAACTGGGGTATCGATATACTGACTTCAGTGTTTCATTTATTACATTAATTATATCGATAAGATCATTTGATGCATAATAGATTAAAATATCATCTGTAAACAGATGAATGTTGCATCTGTCAATAATAAATGAGATATCAGCCATATACAATAAAAAAGTAGGGGACCTAACACGCTTCCTTGCGGTACACCACACTCGTTTGTAATTTCAGTAAATAAAATGTTATTTAATTTTAATTTCTGTTTTCTATTATCTAAATATCCTATCATCCATTTTAAAGCACTATCAATGATACCAAAACTTTATAGTTTTCTAATAAGTAAAGAACGGTTAACAGTTTGATATGCCCGCTGAAAATCTAAAAAAAAACAGCGCCTGTTATTAATTTATTATTATGGTTTTGTTTCCACTTGTCTAAAACATACTGAAGTGCTGTTTCACAAATATCTCTACCTCTAAATCCCGACTGTATATTATTTAATAAATTATTTCCTTCTAGATATTCAACAAGTTAACTATAAACTACTTTTGATTGGTCTAAGATCAGCTGCCTTATTGAAATTACAGTCTGTTCGCTATACTTACGCGGGTTTCGGATTAACAAAATTATGCAAATTAGTCATTGACAACCAGTTCCTTAATGTTATTTTAATTTAAATTTGACCATTAGGGCAATTTTACCTAATTTCTTGGGAAGAGGCTTATTGGAACTGGTTGTCAATGACTAATTTGCATAATTTTGATAATCCGAAACCCACGTAAGTATAGCGAACAGACTGTAGTAACTTTAGCAATTGGTGTTATAGTTAAAACTTTTAAGATTGATGGAATGGTATTGGTTTCTATAGAAGTATTTATGATGTTAATTAAGGGCAGTGCAACATTATCAAAACAATTTTTTAAAAATTCTACATTTATGTCATCAGGACTTCCTTTATTTGTCATTTCAAAAATAATTTCCTTTGAAGTGTCCATATTAATTAATTTAAAACTTTAAGAAGACATTGTTAGTTTTATTTACAATAGGAAAATCTGGAACATTATATTCTATATTATTGACTATTTCTTTGATACTGTTAACGTAATATTTGTTTAAAACCTCAGGCATTTCACATATATCTTTTACTACTTGACTTTCACTCCGCCTCAATCTCCATGAATCAAAGTTCTTTATTGTTTTTAGGTATCATTTCCTTCAATATCTTCCACAATTTAACAGAGTTATATTTGTTCTCAATTTGTTGTTCATAGTATTTAGTTTTTTCTTGTTGAATTACCTTAACTGCTAAATTACTTGTCTGTATATCTCTAGATTCCTAAGAGATTTAATTAAAATATAATCCTGATAACTAATATCCCTGTCAAGTGTAGCTTTTTTAACAATTTCATTCCACCAATTTTTATACATGGGAAACATTTTAATATCTTTTACTGGTGCTACTTCATCTAATACCTTTATATGCTTTGAATAAAAGTCATTGTATCTCCGATTTATATCCAGCCTATAATTTCATTGGATTTCAGCTAGTTTTTCATTTGTTTTAGAATAGTCAATGTTTCTACCACAGCTTCTTATTACTACAGGTTCTCTATTATATAAACTGTCATTTGTATAAATCAATATATTAAAATGTGTACTTATTTTGGGTATCTTTTTAATCGGTATATTAAACTTTTCAGAATTTGTTAAAACTAGCTCTATAATTGAACCACCGTTATTATTATTAGAAGGATGAGTAATATCATTGACTATTATTCTTTAAGCCATTGTCAGAGATAAAAATCTTTCAATTTAACACTAGTTGCGGTGTCTGTCAGCCAATCAATGTTAAAATCATCTGTAACAACTATATTATAATTACTGTCACATAAAAATGTTTCTACAATGCTTTCAAAAAATCTAGAAATATTGAAATAGACCCATTTGGTGATCGATACAAACTAACCATAATATAACTTACATTTTGAACATGAATTTAATCGTTATAAGCCAGTACTGCTTTGGTTCGCTAACTGACCTCTATTCCAAACCACATTCACTTGTTTCTCTGCATATATGTATAATAGCCCCTCCAATATGTTGGCTATTACTGTTAACTCTGTAATTATCATAGTTAAGGATTGTTATTTCAAAATCAAATACATCATCAGTGAGATGTGTTTCTGACAAACATACCAGCATAGGTTTTTCATTTAAAATTAGTGTTTAAATTTCGTCAAAATGGTATGGCAGACTTTGAGCATTCATTGATAAAATAAAACATTGCTTTCTTCTTATTTCAGCCTACCCCCTGAAAAATTTGTTCATCGTTATCTTTAACTAGATCTATCTCCTGAAAATTTTGTTCAACATTATCTTTTATGCCTACTACTGTATTAACTATTTCCTTTATTGGTATATTTCCATTAATCATTTCTTTATTATTACCTCTTAAGTTTACTTCTAGTGTATTTATAAAAATTAAATTACTAACTTTACTTGATTTATTAATTTCTTTTAATGGGGCTATATTATAATTACTTATTTTTCTAATAATCGAATTAAATTACGGGTTTTGAGCTTACATTAAATTGTAATTAGATGGAACAAAATGGATTCTATGTATTTTGAGGTGATCTTTTCGAAAAAAGGCAAAACAAAATGTAGCTGTTTTTCGAAAGTGCCGAAATTTTGGATTTTGTCAATTTTGCGCAGGCGCATGTCGGAAATAAATCAATATTTTCAAAACGAAGCTTACGACTTTTGAAAGCTTAGGAAAAATGCTAATTTTCATGTCTCTTGAGAAATGTTGATCCGATGCACCGTTCTCGCGGTATGGACGATTTAAATTTGTTTAGTATTTTAATGCGGCGAAGGTCGAACACTAAATTCTTCATAACTTTGTTAAAAATTAAGATATTTGAAAAAACAAAAATACGTTTTGAACTTAAGGGATGTGACTATTGATTCCCAGAAGGGGGCATATGGCGAAAGGACAAAGTGTACCGCGGGCCTAATTGCATTGTTCATCTAAAACTTATTTAACTTTTATTTACCTAAATATAATTTTAACTTTTTTCTTGTATTTTTTAATTTACAATTATTTACAAAGCTTACTCTTGAATTTGAAATCTTATGTGTGTGTGAATTTCACCGATATCGGACTATAATTGGCCAAGATATCAAAGAATTAAACAAATTTTTTTCCCTAAAAAAAACTAAATATTTTTTTGAAAGTTTGAAGTGGCACAAAAATGCCAAATGTGCACCCAATGGCTTAAAACTTTTTTTTGGTACTTTATTGTGCCTAGAATAAGTTTACATTACGGAAAATTCTGCAAAAATATTTTATCTATTTTTTTAACCACTTTTCATTGAGTGACGACCAAAAAACACGGTTTTTGAGAAAAGTTGCCTAAAATTGACGATTTTCAGTTTTTTGGTCTGAAAATTAGGCAAACCCAAATTTAATGTCTTTTGAATGTGTATACAAAGTTTAAAGTGTGTATGTTTCTTCTAAGTTGTAGAATTCTCCCGACAAAAGTCCCATTACACGCGCTCCGCGGGATCCAAAACACGTGTATACACTGCATTTCTATAATTTTATTTTTTGAAATTTCCAGTTTTAAATTTATTACATAAATTTATTAGGCTTAAAATTTATTAAATTGTATTTTACTGACTTGTTATAAGACGTTTATTGAGTTTTATGCAAAATACAGAATTACCGCAAAATTAGCCGCACGTTGCATCAAGGATAGCCATGGTCTCGGCGTTCGCAATCCGACAAGTTTAAACTTCAAACGGTCATATTATTACAAATTGAATCTCTTGATAGTGTTCATCGGCATAGATTTTAATAACCGTGTTCAGCAAGTTCTGTGTACACGTGGTTTTTCGGACTTCTTCAGCAATTTATTGAGTAAGTACGTTCCTAAATTAAGAAAATTCTATCACAGTGCTATAATTTTTTTGTTTCCAGATTGCAATGACTGGCCTGTGTTTATTATGTCATCAGATACTTGCAGATGGTGAACTTACCCCAATTAGTTTTTTCAAATATATTTTTTTGTTAGATGTTTTCAGAAAACCCGGAGAAAACCATATGGGACAAAAATAAAAAAACAAAAATACGTGTGGCACTCGGGGACTGCTGCGGTAAAGCTATTGCGTAGCTATCTTACAATACATGCACGTTATTCAGGAATTTTTATCATTGAAACTATAGGTTTATGGTAACTGAAATAAGAAACATAAGTTTGAGACTTGATATCGTCTAAATTTCTGGAAAATACCGCGTCAATGGTGGTCCCATATTTTGTTGTGGATTCTTGTGGATCATTATTCATTTTCAAATTCAATTTTTCCGAAATTGTATCTAAAAGAGATAGAATCAGTTAAGAGCAGTTAGCACGCACGCACACAAACACCGTGCCGAAGTCTGCCGAACTAAAACGACGTTAGATGATGCACGGCTTTCAACGCCGCACCGCTGTGCCGGTCGGAGTGGGGGCTATTAGGTTTATTTTCGTTGCGGAATTTCTTTTTCGATTTTTTGATTTTCGAGATTTTTTTATTTTTTTGATTTTCCATTTTTCGATTTTTCGCATAAACCATACGAAACTCGCCTTTGGCTCGTTTCGTATCCCGGTTAATGCTTGTGTATTAATAACCATCATTACATGATCGTTGCATAATATTATAAATCTTGCAAAAAAAAATAATATATAATATTTACGCCAGCCGGGAACATTTGTGATACCAATTTATTAGAAGCCAGAGAAAGCTCTTCTAGTTCTTGTATTGCATAAACGTTCCAGTCCGCAGACGTATATTTAACTCCGCTTCATACTAATACGAATAGGGTCGGATAAAACCTTTCACGGCTTTCAAAACGCCGCACCGCTGTGCCGGTCGGAGTGGGGGGTGTTAGGTTTATTTTCGTTACGGAATTACGAAATTCCTTGATTCGGTCGCTACGCTCAAAGCCCGCGATAAAAGCTATGCAATAGCTTAACTACGCCTTCCGGTTTCCCGCGAATTCCCGAAAAATTATGGCAGATTTCGCCGCGGGACTTATTTTATTTGAGAGCCAACAAAAAAATACGCAACTTCTCTCATGGGTACATTTATAATTTCGCCACAAATTCATCGCAAATTTCATGTCCATGGTTCTGATCAAAGAAACGAAAAAACAACTTTTTGGTAAAAGCACTTCTGGCGGCGAGGAATTCGCCATTAAAACTACCTGTGCAATGAATTTCCGAACTATTTTTGCCTCCTCTTTCGATTGGTGCATTTATTTTTATTATCGGGATAATGCCCAGATAATTAGCATTTTTACCATGGAAAATTCCTCTTTTTTTGCTTTTTTTTCGAAAAACCACGTCAAAATACATAAGGTCCACTTTGTTTCATCGAATTACAAATTAATGTAAGCTTGAAGGGGCTTTTTTTCGTTATTTAATTGGACTATAACATTATTTTTTGTAATATTTAAAAATGTCAGTGATTGCTCTCTGTAATGATCTATTTTATACAAAAAATCTGATAATTTCAATACATACTTGTCATAATACTTACTTGAAATATTAAAATTTTCCTGATTTTTTTGATTTTTGTCTTTTTTATCTTCGGCGCTTGATTTCGATTGATCTTTGTCATTATTCCATATTAAAATTGCAAAATAGTTTTATGAAATAGGCCTAAGATGTTATTAATATACATTAAAAGCATTATCATATTTTATTATTGGTATAGGTAATAATTATTTGTAGATTTCAAAAATGACTACAAAACATTATACCCTTGGTTTATGGAATCTGTTTGGTGGATATTTAAACAATTGTACGTGAAAGGCTTGGTTTATAAGGGCAACAAAGTAATGCCATATTCCACTGCTTGCAATACACCGCTGTCTAATTTTGAAACTGGTCAAAATTACAAGGATGTCGTAGATCCCGCTGTAACTGTTAGTTTACCAATTATAGGAGATAAGGAAGGTAAGTTTTTTTTTTTTTTTTTAATAATTATTTTGATAAATTTAAATATTTAGATTCTGTAACATCCTGAACAGTAAGCAGTATATTTTAATACAAGTATTAAAAGTAATTTTAAAAAACCAACTTCAAAATCATGCAGATGTCGTCGACACATCTTAACCAAATTTATATGGGACCACAACTTATTTAATTATACTACGAAATGTTTACCAGTAAACTGAATGATTCATAAACGTATTTATTAAATTTATCAATAGTTAATGTTAACCACATGTCTTTCAATTAACTTTAAACAATTTTTTGAAAGTTCTATTTATCAATTTGTTAAATTTATGGTAAAAACCGATTTCAGGCGCATCTATTTTGGTATGGACCACAACTCCTTGGACTCTACCAAGTAATTTAGCAACCTGCGTTCATCCTGATCTAATTTACGCCCGGTTTCAACAAATCAGTACAAATAAGATCTACATTATGATGGAATGTCGTATAGAATCAATTTTTCCCGTTGACGACATAAAAATATTAAAAACATTTCCTGGAAAAGAGCTCAAGGGTTTAAGTTATGAACCTGCTTTCGATTATTACGCTAACCTAAAAGGAACGGCATTTAAAATTTTGGTTGATGATTATGTAACTTCCGAATCTGGTACCGGCATTGTACATCAAGCCCCCTATTTCGGTGAAGATGACAATAGAGTTTGTTTGGCTCATGGTGTTATAACAAGAGACCAAGATCCTATATGCCCTATCGATGCTAGAGGTTGCTTTATGCAGCCTGTGACAGATTTTCTGGGGCAATATGTCAAAGATGCAGACAAGAATATTATAGCCAAGTTGAAGGAGAAAGGTAGACTTACTCATCAGTCTCAGGTAATTTAATCGTTTTAAAAATGTATATGAATATGATAAGTTATAATTTTAAATGGGATTCCAAGGGTTTTGTTTGAAATATAACATTATCAAAAAAAAAAATAATATTTTGTTTATATTACCTCTTTTCCAGATAAAACATAGCTACCCATTTTGTTGGAGATCAGATACGCCTCTCATATACCGCGCGGTGCCATCCTGGTTCGTACGCGTTGAACATATGAGAGATGACTTACAGAAATCCACCATGGATACCTATTGGGTGCCCGATTTCGTTCGAGATAAGAGATTCGCCAATTGGTTAAAAGAAGCGAGAGATTGGGCTATTAGCAGGAATAGGTATTGGGGAACGCCTATTCCCATTTGGATGTCTGCAGATGGAAACGAAGTAGTTTGTATCGGAAGTATTGCAGAATTGGAAGAGCTCAGCGGTCAAAAAATTACTGATTTGCATCGAGAGACAGTTGATATCATTGAAATTCCAAGTCGCATCCCAGGTAAAACCTTTTTTTAATATTTAAAAAAATAAGTGTGTGTTAATGAACTCGCAATAGAAGTGAAACTTCTTAGATGAATTCGCTCTGAAATAAATAATTTATTTTAAGGCAGTTCACTCGTAAAACGGCTTTTCTTAAGAATTCAATAAAATTAAAATATACTTTATGAAAGTGTCTTTTACGTAACTAAATAAAAATTAAATTTTTTGACCTTCTGTGAAACGAGATATTAACAATCAAAATGTGCGTAATTAACACTTTTGAAGCCTGTCATGTACACAAGCAATGCATGTATTTCAAGATATCTCGAAAACGGTTCTTACCATATTTTTTAAAAACTAATGTAATGTAAATCAAGAAGTTATAAAATTTTCTAAAGAAACGGTGAATTTTTTTGACTGTCGCGGCATCCTTCATATAATAAGTAGTTGGGTCACTCTGGCTAAGGCCTTTGATGTTCTTTAAACATTATTTGCCCGACAAAATTATAGGAAATAAGGGTGACGCTCGACGCAACATTTACGAGGGAATGCCGAGCATGCTACATTTATACAATATATACGAGGGCATGGTAACATGTAACCTACCTGTAACAGTTAAGTTTATTAAAATGTTTGTAATTTATTGACTTAATGATGATTATTTTGGTGCTAAATGAATAAATAATAATTACAAAATAAAACGAGAAGAAGTGCAATAAAAGATGTATTATTACTTATACATATTAACAAAAATGAAACAACAGCTTATTTTTCTAATTTCGACATATAAAGTGGGATTTTTTGTAATAGGGTTGAACATTATGAAACTGGTTTCGAAAAATTCATTATGTCATCAATTGCGAAAAGAAAACAAATAAATAAGGCCATATTTATTCATCGGGGCGATCCGTCAGATAGAAAAATATGCTTGCGCATTCTTATTATCCGCCCTGAAGAATAGAATTCTCTGTTTCAAATATTAGTCCTAATATTTTGCAAATAACTAACCTTAAAATACCTGCCAGACTACTTAAAATACCAGATACCTACCTATCTGTAAATATTTTAATTCGTCATCAAATATGGATGTTAGATAACCATAAGGGAAAACTACGTTCCATTCGTATGAGGAAGTATTGCATTAGTGACAATGAATAAATTTGATCAGCTTAATCGTGTTCTCTCAAAAAACTCTAGGAAAAATTAGTTAAAAAAAGATACAAAAATAGAATTAAAATAATTAATAATTATTTTGTTTACTACAATATTAGGTATATGTGTGTTCATGGAGGAAAATGTAATTATTAAGGTGCTCAAGAATATAAAATATAATTGGTTAAATTATGATAAAATTTTAAAAGTTTTACGGTTCGAAGAGGGACCTTTTGTAAAAATATTTTTTAATATACAAAAGAGCAAGGTAGAAATTATTTTTTTTAATTGATATTATTTTAATTTATTATTGAATTCTACTAAAAAAAAATTAAGTATTTTTGTCTGAAACACAATATGTCTAAATTGAACTGTTTTCAAGCATTTGGCATTCTAAAATTAACTATTCTTTGACAAGCTGTAGCATCAAAACGATTCGCATATCCCCGTCTCCCGTGATTTGGACGGTAGTCTACATAGAATTAATTTTTTTATAAGCTTTGGAACCTAAGAAATAAACGCTCAAAGCAAACTGCTTGAAATCATCAGAGTATCGACATCCTTTTGGTGCTTTGTTCAAAAAGTTTAGTTGTGCCTTCAAAAGTTTACATGATTGTTCAGAATAATTTGTTTCTAAAAATCTTACTACATCTTCCATGTTAACTCCGTAATTCAATGTTTTTCTGCATTCAGAAGAACTGAACTAGCTGCTGAAAGCCCTAAAGATGTCTGAGTTGATGCATTTAAATCTAAAAAAATATTTTTCAAAATTTATTTGCAATGAAAATAAAGTATATAGTGTAAGGGGTTTTCTCGCCACAGATAAAACGATTCCTTACGAATGACGCTGGTTACGGGCGGTTCTCGAGCACCAGATTTTTGATGATGGTTTACTCCACGAACTTTCGAAACGGCGTCGAAAGTACTCGGGTAGCTACAGATGGAGATGAAACATTCCAGGGGTCAAGGTCACTTAGACACGGGTAATAGTAGGCCACCAGTAACTAGCTTTAATCGTTGCTTGGGCTGGTACAGAATTAATCACTAGCTTAAATATAAGGGGGAAATAAATTTAGGAATTAACAACCAGTAATACGGCCAGTTAACATTGACACATATATTATTTTAAAGTATGTACAAAAGAAAAGGAATAAATTAATGTATTTCAACGCCCACCCTCACGGTAGTATGTACAAACCCTGAACAAAAATAAACAAACAAAACGGCCGGAAATGACTTTCGAGTAGTCTCAATCAGACGTAAAGAAAAAAAATGAAATCAATACTTGTAATAATCACAGTCGCAGTAAAAGTTTATTATTGAGTTGTCTATTCGGTTGTTGAGTTAAAAATGTAACTTGCTATTTCGTTTGGAAGTATTATTTCGGTCGTAGCAAAAATTAACTGTTAAATTGTCTAATCAGTATTTACAATCAAATGTAATTGAATGCTTCGGCAAAGCAAAATATCATATGCGGTTGCAGAGAATGCGAGGAGACAGGTTTGGGACAATACTAATTCCATGGCTGAAACCGGGACTCTATAAGAGGTTTACTCACTAGTGGTTGGAAAGTAAAACCAACTAACAACCGGGATAGTACATTATCTCTGAGTGGGAAATGATACTATTTAATATCAATTAAAATAACGGAGTCTTACGTAAAATAAATTAATAACCGGGATAGCACGTTACCTCTGAATGAAGTGATCGTAATCACGAGCCGCTTCAGACAGGGGAATGATACTATTTGAGTTGACTTACAATAACGGAGACTAACGCAAATGAGGGTTTCAGACGGAAAATAAACTAATAACCGGGATAGCACATTATCTCTGAGTGAAGTGATCGTAATCACGAGATGCTTCAGACAGGGAAATGATACTATTTTAGTTCTGTTGAAATAACGGAGACTTGCGCAAATGAATGTTTTAGATGTAAAATAAATTAATAACCGGGATAACACCTTATCTCTGGATGAAGTGATCGTAATCACGAGCCGCTTCAGACAGGGAATGATGCTATTTAAATTCTCTTAAAATTTGCAGTTCGGAGGATAAAACAAATGAAAATGTCTCGTCGCAATTCTACTAATATAACCAATCAAAACATTAGACAATTCTCAAGCAGTTCCAACCAATTATTTATTGGATAATGTTTTTAATAAACTGTATTATTTGTTCACGGAAATTTCCAGTAGTAGGAAAAATTAACTATACGACTATATTTACGATCGAATGAAAAATAAATTATTTAACGGTTGAAACTTTAAATAAACTAAAATGAAATTTATTAAGAACGGTGTATTCTAACAAGAATAAATTAAAGTATTCCTTAATCAAAACAAATTTCAATGCTTAACTCAACACGGAACACTGTTAATTAAAAATAAATCAAATCAAATCGGTTTCAAATAGCACGGCTTAAAGTCTCGGGCAAGAAAAAAATTATAAAGAAAAAAAAAATTAACAATTTGCCTATCGGTAAAATCGCGGCTAGAAATGGGTTTCGGAAATGTATCGTATTAATTATTCGACTATTCGATTTCACGGTGTAAAAGCAAGTCTGTTCGATAAATCGATATCTTGGAAACTAAAAATTTTAATTTAATCTCGGGAGCTCGTTCAGTCGTCGCGTGCCCTTCCACTACCAGAAAATCCCACCATTAAAACTCGCGCAGGCAGAGTACCTCGACGATGGTTTGAACAGCGATAAAACTGATGATATACAGGGCATATCCATGAAGTTAAAATTAAGTAAAAATCGAAATTAATACCCAGAATTAGTTGAAAAAAATAATGAAAATTGACTTCATTACAACAGTGTGAAATGATTTGGTTCTTAATCACTTTGAATTTTGTTTATAATTAAAACGCAATCGGCATTTAACTATTAACCCTCAAAACAGACACATTTACCTGACAAAGGGATTTACTTGTGCTTTGGGTTTTTAAGTTTAATACCCTTATAACGATGCCCTTATTACAGATTAATACTTTATTTTTCTTAGTCTTGTGAATTCGGGTTTTTTTTTTTAATAATGTAAAGTTTGTGATCATAATATTTTTACTTGTCATTAATTAACATAATAGTTCATTTGTGCCGCAAAAATCTATTCTCTAAGCAGAAATATATTAAATATTTAACATATATGTGTTAATTTTATGCGGTAAATCGAGGATAATAACAGGTACTAATTAGTAGGCTTTAACATATAAGAAATTATAATTCAACTTATAATGCAAGAAAATCATGAAAATTAACCATTTTGAAAGTTCTCAAGTAATTTTAACAATAGAAACTTGAAATTTTGTATTTTTCGTGCACTCGCACAGGACTAACCACCAGTGTTGTTCCTGGTTGTACAATTGTACAAAAAGTTGTACAATCAGTTATGCGGTTGTACTGTTGTACGCACTTTTGAAAAAAGACAGAAATGTTGTACAATTTGAAATTGCTAAATATTTATGTAAAATCGGGTATATAAAAGGTTTTCTTCGCTCAAAAAGTCTACGATTTGTTAAATAACATGCATTAAAATTAATAAAAAAATAAAAGTTTAAATTTGGCGCCAATCGCGACCAATCAGTACACCGTTTTACATCAAAAATATATTTTAAACTGGAAAAAAGAAGAATTTTAAGCATGGGAAAGTAGTAGGCCATAGTCTGTCAATAAAAAAGAAGAAGATTAATTAGTGGTTGTACAATCGAAAGTAAAAGTGTACAATTTTGACACTGAAAGTTGTACAATTCAAAAATCCCTAGGAACAACACTGCTAACCACGGGTATTTTTTCAATATTCCTCTTACATTATAGGAGGGGCTGAAATTAGCAATCCTTACTTCATTTCATCTCGAAAAAGTTTTGATATGAAATAAAGTAAGGGTTGCTAATTTCACCCCCCTATAATGTGACAGGAATATGGAAAAAATAATTGTGATTAGTCCTTTGCGAGTGCACGAAAATTACAGAATTTCAAGTTTCTAGCTTTACTGAAATTTTAGAAAAAAAAATGAAAACTCAATTTTAGTCACTACCTTTTAAGGGTGATATCTTGGAAAGGGGTGGGCTGAGGAAATTTTGTTATAGAAAAGACCCATCTTAATTTCATACGAGCAATCACCTGCTGAATTTTGTCACATGAATTTAGAAACACCCTGTATATAAGCTTACATGTGTTTTGTACAGCCTCTTACAATAAAATTGTTTATCATTGAGAATCTCGAACTTCTGGTATTCACCATTATGCGATATTTGTATGTATGACTGTCAAGAGTGAACTACCTTAATTTTAATTTATTTGTTTTTAT
Source organism: Psylliodes chrysocephalus (assembly GCA_927349885.1). NCBI lineage: Eukaryota > Metazoa > Arthropoda > Insecta > Coleoptera > Chrysomelidae > Psylliodes > Psylliodes chrysocephalus. The sequence goes on along the minus strand of OV651829.1, from coordinate 18,668,270 downwards.
TCTATATATTTTTTAAATCGCGAAGGTGCCGCGTTGGGACATCAAGATATGTCGTAATCAAGGTGCCTTGACAGTTATTAATTTATTCGTCATAATTGTCATGCCAGGGCGAGTAATACTTCAAAAATGCTATTTATTTGTTTTTATTTATTTTTATTTAATTGCATTTATTTATTTATTTTTGTTCATTTTTATTTATTTCTTATTTTTTTATTTGTTTTTATTGAATTTAATTATTTATTTTTATGTTTTTATTTCTATTCACTTTTTAACAATACTTCAAAAATGTTATTTGCTATTTGTTTTTAATTTATTTTTATTTATTTTTTTTTATTTATTTATTTTTATTTGTTTTTTATTTATTTCTATTCATTTTTTATTTATATCAAGATAATCGTTAAGGTGTCGTGACATCAAAATGTGTTTTTTTTTTATAAATTTGTTGCGCTTTTTTTTTTCATGACGGTGAGCAATAAGAAGTTGCATTTCCAAAAAGTACTCAAGTACTCAATATTTCCACATTTTCCAGATTCAAAACAATTTGTTTCGCCCTTTAGCATTTAGCATTTTTTTATTTAATTTTATGTATTATTTTTATTTTCATTCATTTTAATTTATTTTCATTTATTTTCGTTTATTTTCATTTTTTTTATTTATTTTTATTTATTTTCATTTATTTTCATTTTTATTTATTTTCATTTATTTTTTTATTGTTTGTTGTTTTTATATATTTATAAGAATATGATTTACTCTTACACTTTGAATGGACATGAATTATAACATCTTAATTTATTTTTATTTTTTTATGTTGGGACATCGAGATATGTCGTTGTCAAGGTGTCTGCACATCAAAATGTGTCGTTTTTTAAATTAATTTATTGCTCATATTTTTCATGTCAGGGAAAGCCATATGAAGTTTCACTTCAAAAATATACTCAAGACCTGTAATTTTTCCAGATTCAAAAAAATTCGTTTCGCCTTTTAGCATTTTTATTTGTTTTTATTTAATTTTGTGTATTTATTTATTTTTATTTCGTTTTCATTTATTTTTACTTATTAATTTTTATTTATTTTTTCTTTTCATTTATTTTTATTTATCATTTATTTTTGTTTATTTGTTTTTTTATTTTTATGATTCACTCTTACACATTTGTTAAAATGAGTAGACATGAATTAAAACTATAACATCTCACTTTTATTATTTAATAACCCTAACATTATTTTTTTTAGGAAACCCGCCACTAAAAAGAATAACAGAAGTGTTTGATTGTTGGTTTGAATCTGGTTCTATGCCCTACGCCCAAGTCCACTATCCATTTGAAAATATGAAAGACTTCGAGGACAGCTTTCCAGCTAATTTCATTGCTGAAGGCGTCGATCAAACCAGAGGCTGGTTTTATACCCTTACCGTAATATCGACAGCTTTATTCGGCAAAGCACCGTTCAAAAATTTAATTTGTAATGGATTGGTTCTTGCGAGTGACGGATTTAAAATGTCTAAAAGAAAGAAAAACTATCCGGATCCTCTGGAAATTGTCAACAAGTTCGGAGCCGATGCTTTGAGGTTATATTTAATCAATTCTCCTGTAGTTAAAGCTGAAAATTTACGTTTTAAAGAAGAAGGCGTTCGGGATGTTATTAAGGATGTTTTCTTGCCGTGGTACAATGCTTTTAGATTTCTTCTGCAGAACATTGAAATTTTTGTTCAAAACTATAATATCCCTTTTACCTACGACGAAAAAAAGATTAGCAGTGACAATATAATGGATAAATGGATTTTATCGTTTACAGAATCTCTGCTTTTGTATGTTCGAAAGGAAATGGAATTATACCATCTTTATAACGTAATACCCAGATTGACGAAATATTTTGATTATCTTACGAATTGGTATGTCAGAATGAACAGGAAGAGATTGAAGGGTGAAACCGGTCAAACCGATTGTTACGCAGCACTGATAACCTTGTTTAACGTACTATTAAACATTATTAAAATGATGGCGCCGTTTTCCCCTTTCCTATCAGAAACCATGTACCAATATATAAAACAGTTGCTCAGTACCAAAGCAGACAGTGTTCATTATTTAATGCTCCCTCAAGCCAATCACGAACTTATAAATTTAAATATCGAACGAGCTATTTCGCACATGCAAAGCGTAATCGAGTTAGGAAGAGTGATACGCGACAGAAAAACAATACCCATCAAGTATCCCTTACCGGAAATAATCGTCGTGCACAGAGATCAACAATACTTGGACGACATAATCTTATTGCAAGATTACATTTTATCGGAATTGAACGTTAGAAAAATCAGCACCACCAATGACAAAAGCAAATTTGGAATTACTTTGAGAGCCGAACCGGATCACAAGATTCTGGGCCTGAGGCTTAAACAAGAATTCAAAGCAGTTACTCAAGGTCTCAAAGCTCTAACTGACAACGAAATAAACAAAATGGTCGAGGCTGGATACGCTACAGTAGCTGGACAACGAGTTGAAATATCGGAGGTGCGATTGATCTTCAAATCGGAGAGTTTAAATAGCGATCAATATGAAGTGAATAGCGATAATGATGTTTTAGTACTCATGGATGTTACGCCGGATTCGTCTATGCAAGATGAAGGTAAGTTCTTTACCATCTAGCCCAATCGGATTAGTATTTTAGATTCTGAAAAATTCGAAGCAGCAATTTTCCTTCGGAATTCGTTGGAGAGGGTCTCTGGCAGTCTAAATTCAAAAAGTTGGGATTCCAAAGTTGTCGTTACCTCCGCCATCTTGATTTAAAGGGTTATTTTTTGTATCTTGAATAACTCATTTATTTTCAATTTTACAAGGAAAATAGTTTTTACAAAAGTTATTTAAAATTAAATTTCCTACAATTCTGCTTTTTTTTGTACGATCGATTTTTTTCGATTTATACCCGAAAAGAGGGGGTGAATTTTTGGTTATAGTATAACTCGTTTATTTTCAATTTTACGAGAAAAATTGTTATAAACAAAGTTGTTTAAAATTAAATTTCCTACAATTCTGCTTTTTTTTGTACGATCGATTTTTTTCGATTTATACCCGAAAAGAGGGGGTGAATTTTTGGTTATAGAATAACTCGTTTATTTTCAATTTTACGAGAAAAATTGTTATAAACAAAGTTGTTTAAAATTAAATTTCCTACAATTCTGCTTTTTTTTTGTACGATCGATTTTTTTTCGATTTATACCCGAAAAGAGGGGGTGAATTTTTGGTTATAGAATAACTCGTTTATTTTCAATTTTACGAGAAAAATTGTTATAAACAAAGTTGTTTAAAATTAAATTTCCTACAATTCTGCTTTTTTTTGTACGATCTATTTTTTTCGATTTATACCCGAAAAGAGGGGGTGAATTTTTGGTTATAGAATAACTCGTTTATTTTCAATTTTACGAGAAAAATTGTTATAAACAATGTTGTTTAAAATTAAATTTCCTACAATTCTGCTTTTTTTTTGTACGATCGATTTTTTTTCGATTTATACCCGAAAAGAGGGGGTGAATTTTTGGTTATAGAATAACTCGTTTATTTTCAATTTTACGAGAAAAATTGTTATAAACAAAGTTGTTTAAAATTAAATTTCCTACAATTCTGCTTTTTTTTGTACGATCTATTTTTTTCGATTTATACCCGAAAAGAGGGGGTGAATTTTTGGTTATAGAATAACTCGTTTATTTTCAATTTTACGAGAAAAATTGTTATAAACACAGTTGTTTAAAATTAAATTTCCTACAATTCTGTTTTTTTTGTACGATCGACTTTTTTGTATTTATCCCTGAGAAGAGTGGGGGTGAACCTAAGTATTGTATTGTCACGTTTATTATTGATGTTGTACCATTATTTTTTCTGTTTGTTTTTTTTTTGCTGATACCTGGAATTAAAAAGAAACGTGATAATACAATGATAAGAGTTTACCCCCACTCTTCTCAGGGATAAATACAAAAAAATCGAGCGCACAGAAAAAAAAACAGAATTGTAGGAAATTTAATTTTAAACAACCTTGTTTATAACAATTTTTCTCGTAAAATTGAATATAAACGAGTTATTCTATAACCAAAAATTCACCCCCTCTTTTCGGGTATAAATCGAAAAAAATCGATCGTACAAAAAAAAGCAGAATTGTAGGAAATTTAATTTTAAATAACTTTTGTAAAAACTATTTTCCGTGTAAAATTGAAAATAAATGAGTTATTCAAGATACAAAAAATAACCCTTTAAATCAAGCTGGCGGAGGTAACGACAACTTTGGAATCCCAACTTTTTGAATTTAGACTACCACAGACCCCCTCCAACGAATTCCGAAGGAAAATTGCTGCTTCGAATTTTTCAGAATCTCAAGCCTGTTCTTCACCTAATCCGATTGGGCTAATCATGACTTACACATTTAGTTAATACCTTATTCTTTCCTGTTTCTTTCCAGAATATAACAAATCTTGGTTTAATACTATAATCAACTTGCTTTTACCTCAAATGAATAGGTAAACTAGATAAGACACAATTTGTTAGGCTTGAACATGTTTCCCCTCTAATACAGCTATTTTTCGATTCTTTAACGATTTTAACTAGAGCTAGGCGATTATTGATTATTTTTGCTTAATCGATTGTTTTTAATTATTCGATTCTTTGAATGCTCGATTATTCTCCATTAATCAGTTATTTTGAAATAATTAATAAAAAAATCGATTTTCAACTAATCGTCAAATTGATTGTTTTCGAATAATCGATTATTAGAATAATCGATAGCAAAAAAATTTTTGCGAGTCCATCTGGACGAATATCTTAACTGGTTGAATCACATAGATAACCTTTCTATTAAGTTAAGTAGGTTAACATATGATTTTCGAATCACCAGTAAATATTTGCATAAAAGATCTGTCAAAATAATTTACTGGGGTAGTTTTGAAGCGGTATGTAAATATGGCATATTGTTTTGGGACAGAAACTCAGAATTTACAAGAATTTTTGTAATACAAAAAAGAGTTAAGAACAATAAACAAAATGAGTTTCAGAGAGTTATTTAGGTCAATTTTTAAAGAAAACAGCATATGAATGTCTATTTTTCATAATGAAAAATAAAAACAAATTTATCAGTGAATTAATACCAGTTTACAATACATGAAGCAGGGAACTCATTGATCCATTTCACCGACTTATGTTAACAGAGAAAAACTCTCACTACATGTGCATAAAATTGTATAATGCATTACCAGAAAACATAAAGAAAGGGTGACGTAATCACCTTGCCGATTTCGTAACGACAAAGAATATTAAAATTGCCACGAAACCAAATACAGAATTGCTTGACTTCATCGAAGCCCCAACATCATTCCAAAAAGAAAGTAACCTGAAAAACTACTGTGATGAGATAAAATAATGGACTTAAAATAATTATATACATATTTTTACTTTCCTATCTGTATACAGATATAAGGAAAGTATAGGAATCATGATTTTTTTCGACCTCGAGTTTTCGACGGATTTTTACGTTTTGAGGTCCCCTGAATCCGTTTTGACTATTTTCGCGATGTGTGTGTGTGTGTGTGTGTGTGTGTGTGTGTGTGTGTGTGTGTGTGTGTGTGTGTGTGTGTGTGTGTGTGTGTGTGTGTGTGTGTGTGTGTGTGTGTGTGTGTGTGTGTGTGTGTGTGTGTGTGTGTGTGTGTGTGTGTGTGTGTGTGTGTGTGTGTGTGTGTGTGTGTGTGTGTGTGTGTGTGTGTGTGTGTGTGTGTGTGTGTGTGTGTGTGTGTGTGTGTGTGTGTGTGTGTGTGTGTGTGTGTGTGTGTGTGTGTGTGTGTGTGTGTGTGTGTGTGTGTGTGTGTGTGTGTGTGTGTGTGTGTGTGTGTGTGTGTGTGTGTGTGTGTGTGTGTGTGTGTGTGTGTGTGTGTGTGTGTGTGTGTGTGTGTGTGTGTGTGTGTGTGTGTGTGTGTGTGTGTGTGTGTGTGTGTGTGTGTGTGTGTGTGTGTGTGTGTGTGTGTGTGTGTGTGTGTGTGTGTGTGTGTGTGTGTGTGTGTGTGTGTGTGTGTGTGTGTGTGTGTGTGTGTGTGTGTGTGTGTGTGTGTGTGTGTGTGTGTGTGTGTGTGTGTGTGTGTGTGTGTGTGTGTGTGTGTGTGTGTGTGTGTGTGTGTGTGTGTGTGTGTGTGTGTGTGTGTGTGTGTGTGTGTGTGTGTGTGTGTGTGTGTGTGTGTGTGTGTGTGTGTGTGTGTGTGTGTGTGTGTGTGTGTGTGTGTGTGTGTGTGTGTGTGTGTGTGTGTGTGTGTGTGTGTGTGTGTGTGTGTGTGTGTGTGTGTGTGTGTGTGTGTGTGTGTGTGTGTGTGTGTGTGTGTGTGTGTGTGTGTGTGTGTGTGTGTGTGTGTGTGTGTGTGTGTGTGTGTCTGTATAACGCATAACTCATGAACCGATACACAGAAAAACACCAAATTTTAAACTTAAGCTTTGTTTCAGCGTCCAATGAGCTGATTAGATTTTGGGCAGTGTCGGAACATCTGGGGGGGTACTTTATGGGTGGTCATTTTTATATTTTATGGAATATATCTGTTATTTACGTTTGGAGAAGAAAATTCTTCAAATAAAAGTTACTTCTAATATCTATAATTTTTGTCTTATGCAAAATTTTCCTAAAATGGTCCGTATTCGAGAAATTTGACAAAATGTAAAAAACATAATTTTTTATAAAAATTGTTCAAATAAAAGTTGTTTGCAATATAATTCTCTATAATTTTTGTCCTATACATAATTTCTCTAAAATGGACCGTATTCGAAATATTTGAGAAAATGTGTAAATTTCGAAATTTGAAGAAAACTCAAAAACGGATAAAGGAAAAAACATTAAATTTTAAACTTAAGGTTTATTTCGGCCTGACGTGAAATGATTAGATTTTGGACAAAGTTGGAACATCTGGGGGGGTACTTTATGGGAGGCCGTTTTTATATTTTATGGAATATATCTGTTATTTATGTTTGGAGAAGAAAATTGTTCAAATAAAAGTTACTTCTAATATTATTATCTATAATTTTTGCTTTATGTCAAAATTTCCTGAAATGGTCCGTATTCGAGAAATTTGACAAAATGTGCAAAATTCTGATTTTTATGAAAATTGTTGAACTAAAAGTTGTTTGCGATATCGATTTCTATAATTTTTGTTTATACATGATTTTTCTAAAATGGACCGTAATGGAAAAGTGCTAAATTTAAATTTTTCTGTATTTTCGTTTTCAATGAATATCTATAGAAAAATGTTTCGAGGTAGATCTATGTGTAAAATGTATATATTTAGTTTATCCTCTAAACATTTATAGAGATGCTGCAATAGGTTGTACAAAATAACCGGAAAATGCCTATAATAACTAGATAGGAAAGTCATGTGTTGGACACATCAGATTTTTTTATATATTAATGGTAGACCTACTTACTTTTGTATACAATGTAATGATATTTAAACATTAAATATTGTCACTATTATTGTTAATCCTTTCGGATAAGCCCAATAAATATTGTTTTTCTTATTCAATGTTTTGCTGTCTGTCTGCCTCGGTTACTCCTCCTTCTATCCTAGGTTTTAGATTTCACATTCCCAAGCGCGATTGAACCAACCGCCTGGGATCCGTGAGAATTTCCACTTCACAAAAAAAATCCACATCTCTGCTCTTTTCTTCTCTGCTTTATCTTTCACACCTATTTGCTACTTTCCCTTTTTGCCAATTTGTGTTTATTTTTATTACTGAATTTCAACTTTACAATAAAATCTCTTTAGTTTTCTTTATTTTGTCTTTCCAACATAACTATTAACATTTCTCGTTCAAAAATCCTTATGTTTTACTTTAAATTCCTGTCTGATGATTAAATGTACCTTCTAACATTCTCTACCAACACGCTGACAATTTTTCAAAATCAACCCCAACTAAAAATTCCCATAACTTTTCAATCCTCTTATTTTTTTGTTTCCAAAATTTGACTTTTCGAAACCTTCAAACCTCCGTTATCGCTAAATAATGACACAATCAACATAAATTAGACACTTAAAATTTTCAAAAAAAAAAAATAAGTTTTCCATGCTGGTATCCACCGCATCTTAGTAAGTTGATTAATGATAAGATTATTCATATTCTTAAAAGTATGAAGTTTCCTGAAAGTTGTGCCTGTAGTCTAAGAGCTCGATGTAAACTCTTGGGCTACAAAGTTTTATTTACATTATGTAAACTCTATTTAAATCTCTGTTAAAAGAAATATTAAGGCCTTCTGGAATTTTGTTAATAGCAAAAAAGAAAATATTGTTATTCCAGATACAATGAACTTGGATGGATTTGAAACTTCCTTGGGCTAACTTTGTCTACTTCTTTTCTTCAATCTACACTAATCAGATTATCGATCTCTATAAATGTAACACTGAATCGAAACTTAATGTATGCTCATATCATAGTCCACTTTCAGTTATTTACGAGAAGTTAGCTGAACTTGATTGTAATGGGTGATTCATTTACACACACCTTTTTTTTTTAATTCTAAATAAAACATAAAATGGAATTAAATGCCGGAATCTTTATTATGACCTGAGTCATATCAGCCCTTCTGATGACCTTGCAGGAATTTCAGCGCAAACTGCCATCCTTGCAGTTTGCTTAGCCGGAGGTCCCTGGGCGAAGTGCATGGAACCCGGCGTCATTCATTATTAACCATTTCTATAGTTAAGTCATATATTGCACATAAAATATTTTTGTAAATTAAATAATTAATAAAATTTGTTTTTAAAAACGGATTTCGGCTTCTTAAGTAGTTAATTGGCGCAGTCAGTAGGATATCCGGGAGTTTACGTATCGAACGTGAATTTTTCGTTAAACGATTAACTGGATATCGAACCTAACAACGGGTGTGTCGTTCGTAAAGGTATTGTGTTGGCGGCTTCTTCAACTTCAGAAAACCGACTGTCCATCGAGGAACCAGCTCAGATCAATCAACGAGGCACCGAATTTTGGAACAAAAATTGTCAAAATTTTCTTCAGAAAACTCTAGTGAAGACTTCATCGCTTCACTGGGTGAGATGCTAAAAGTCCTTTTCGTTCTGTAAGTGTATTTTATTTATGACTGACTTAGTTGAGGAACTAATTAAATCAATTGAAAGCTTAAGTATAGAATTGCCTATTGCTGACCCTGAAAATTCAGAAAATACAGTAGAAAATTTAGATAATAGTAACAATATTAATCAATTAGAAAATTTAAATCAACAAAGTAGTAATTTAAGTAATAGTATGGCCGCAAACTTTAAACCTGAATATTTAAACTGTGTCCCGTCATTTGATGGCAACCCAAATGATTTAAATAGATTTTTAGGCGTCTGTGAAAGCCTTGTTAATACTGTTTATGATAGAGATAATCCACTTAGTTTTCATAATGTGTATCTGCTTCAATCAATTGTAAGTAAATTAACGGGAAATGCTATAACTGTGGCAAATATTCAAAATGCGCAGACTTGGGATGATCTAAAAGGTGTTTTAAGACGAAATTTTGCTGATCAACGTGACGAAACGTGCTTAAATAGAGACCTAGTTGTTATGAGACAATTTCCTAATGAAAAAGTTCAAGATTTCTACGACAGAATTTTATACATTTTAAATTTGCTCTGTAGCTATGTAGACATTCACGGTGAGACTCAGGCTTCGAAAACCTTGAAGAAAAACTTATATAATGATTTAGCCTTAAAAACTTTTCTGTGTGGACTCAAAGAGCCATTAGGCACCACAATACGTTGCATGAGACCAGGCACCTTAACAGAGGCCCTACAATTTGTTGTTGAAGAAGAAAATACCCAGTATTTTCAAAATGTAACTACTAAAAATTTCCAAAGGTCAAACAATTCACAAAATAGACCTGGTCAACAAAATTTAAACAGAAATTTTAATTCTAATAACAATTTTAATAGAAATTTTAATAATAATAATAACTTTAGCAATTTCGTTCCAAATCAAAATTTTAACAATTCTAACAATCAGTTCCCTACTGGACCGGTACCAGTCCAGCCAAGGCAAAATATGCAACTTAGCATTACTCCCCCTTAAGTTAGGCTCAGCAAAAATTGAAGAATATTCTTACAAAATTGTGCATTTTTACGATTTAAATCCAATAATAAACGAAATCGAAAAATTAAATTCTAAAACTTTTCAAATTATATACGCGGTAAATAAAAATCAAAATTATTCGTGGGATATCTCTAATTACATAAAAATATTAGAATTTACTATAGATAAAGTGGATACAAAACTATTTAACATTATTCCAAAACCACAACGTTCCAAAAGAGGTCTAATTAATGGGCTAGGTTCAGTTTTTAAATGTATTACAGGCAACTTAGATGCCTCAGATGGCGAGAGATATGAAAATTTAATAGATAATCTGCAGAAAAATCAAGAACAATTAGCGTCCAACTTAAACTCACAAATTTCACTTTCTATCAATACAATAAAAACTTTTAATGCTACTATTCAGAAAATTAGTCATAATGAAAAGTTATTAAATTCAAAAATAGAGCAAATCAAATTAATAGTTAATTCAGTAATTTACAGAGAAAATTCACTATTTATTAAGGATGTGATAAATCAAATTTTGAACGTGTTCGAAATAATTCTTTCAATATTACAGGATATAGAAAACTCTTTAACTTTTGCAAGATTAAAAATAATGCATCCTAGTATAATGAAAACAACAGATCTCTTTTTAGCTCTAAAATCAATCGAAAATAAAATTCCAAAATCACAACTTCCTTTTGAAATTAGTTTAGAAACTACACAATTGTACGAATCCATAATAAAAATTGAATGCTACATTAATAAAAATAAAATAACCTATATTCTTAATATCCCTATAACTTACCCAGATAACTTCAATATTTATCATTTATATTCACTACCCGTCCCTCATAAGGGTCAGTTCAAGGTAATCATTCCCAGAAATAAATTCATGTTAAAAAGTCAGTGACACTTTACTTTTCGAAACGACAATTGCATCAAAATTCCCCTCAAAAATTACATTTGCGACAAACAAGAAATAGAAGAAATTAGCAGCCTTACGCCCTGAGAGCTTCTTGTTTTGGATATGAAAAACACCTCACGATGCAAGCAAATTCATTTTCCTCTATCAAACTCAAAATTTAATCAATTGGGAAACACCAATAACTGGATAGGTGTATTTCCAAACGAGGAAGTCATAAAGGTTACCTGCAACGAACAACAAGAAGTCAAAAAGTTAAAAGGAACGTTTTTAATCGAAATTCCAATAGGATGCCAAATTCAATCACCGCTAGAGACGCTTGCCAATGAAAAGTCAATAGCCAATAGCCAACCAATACTTCTTCCTGACATTCAAATCACGAACGACACACTGCCATCCCTAAAATCAGGAGTGCCCTTAGAAGATATCAAGTTAGATCAGCTGTCAGATATCCTACACCAAGCTACAGAAAACCATCCCTTGTTTTGGACAACTGGTATATCCCATATACCCAGCGTGTGGACCATAGTCATCTACATTATGATAACGGGAGCAATCGCAGCCTTTGCCTACAAGAAGTTTCACCCCTGGAAGAAGACATCAACATCCCAAGGTCCAGTGGTGCCATCACCATCCATTCAACTCCCTCATCTACCCTCATGAGTTGAAACTTCGGTGGGAGGAGTCATATCAGCCCTTCTGATGACCTTGCAGGAATTTCAGCGCAAACTGCCATCCTTGCAGTTTGCTTAGCCGGAGGTCCCTGGGCGAAGTGCATGGAACCCGGCGGCATTCATTATTAACCATTTCTATAGTTAAGTCATATATTGCACATAAAATATTTTTGTAAATTAAATAATTAATAAAATTTGTTTTTAAAATCGGATTTCGGCTTCTTAAGTAGTTAATTCCTGAAAGAACAATCTTTGCATTTATTTTTTGAAAATAATTTCATTTAAATGCTGGCCGCGACTACGCCTTACGTGGTCCATTTGGAACGTCCAATTTTCGATCACTCTTTCTAGCATTGCGACCGGTATCTGCCCAATTACGCGACTAATGTTGGCTTCTAAGACCTGAATCGTAGCTGGCTTAACGACGAAGACTTTTGATTTACCATGACCCCAAAAAAAAAGTTCAAGGGTAATATTGTTTCGCGCGCTGTCTGTGCCGTAGCTTCGTCTTGTTCATGGAGTTATAAGGTAGGGAGACGCTATAAGTATCTTTTTCAAACATTCGAAACAGTATCACTTGGCGTGGATGTTGTCAACCCAATATGGCCGATCCGCCAAATCTAGACTTTTCTGAATGAAACCCAAATCTACATTTTTCTTTTAGAAAATGTAAGCAATATTTATTGTTATAAAATGGATGATTAAGGTCATAAAAAATAATTTTTAGTAATTCCACCGAGAATTCCACTTATTGATAAAATAAATTTCAAGGAATAAAAAATTTGCAAGTGTATGATAGTATTTTATAGAATAATAAAGTCTAGAAATTTCATTTAATATATCATGGTATAACATAACTGTTATTTTAGACCGAAACTGATATAACATAGAATAATCAAACAGTTGGTAGGTATTAATTGAAAATATATTATGGCAAAATAACAAATAATATAAAAATTATGTTTATAATGGCCATTAAAAAAATACAATTTTATTGTTATGATGTCTTATGCTATCACATTTTTTTATTTTATTTTTAATGAGGTAAAACATCCTAATGTTTGTATATTTGTTAGGTTATACAAGGGATGCTGATCAAAACTGTGCAATTTGCAAATATATTTTAATTTATAAGTTACTTGTATCACTGAACACACTACACATTTTAATAAAATAAAGTGGATAATTTAAAGTAATAGCTCCTTTTTATTATTTGTTCACATTAAATACAAACATCTAACATCCATAGAGCATATTTAAAAGGATATACTATAGGCTTTTTGTCCCGACTTAGGCGGGACAGTCCCGATTTTAAACCACTAGTCCCGATTTAACATGTGTCCCGCTTTTGTCTAATAAATAAAATTTAAATATTTCAATTTTTATGGTGAAGTGACATCCCATTTTTTTGCTCTTAAATGAACTAAACCGTCACTACTCCAAAGAGAATTCGTAGAAATATATCCTTGTTTTCGATTTATCCCGCTTTCTACTTTTCAAAATGGTCACTTTAAATATATGTATAACAATATACAGGGTGATTCGGGACATAGGCTAAGGACAGGTTATTTGTACCAAAATAGGACGACAGGGCCAAATATACCTCAATAAAATATTGCTGTGGAATAAGATACAGGGCGTTAAAGTTGATTTTTTTTTTTCGTTTTTTTTTTATAATGTCACTGTATATTAATGAATTGTTATAAAAATTGGTACATAGGCATATCTTTGGACAGGGGATAATCTTTTATGTATAATTTCTCATTTTGTTAAGGAGGGCGCCACTTGAATGACTACTAATGATGAAATTAAGTGGTAGCTTTTTTTGACAAAACTTGTTAGTATTTTTGATTGAAAAATATGATGTAAACGTCATTTCTACGTAATATTGGTACTCTTGTTTAAATACGATAATTTTACCCGTTTTCGAGAAAAACGCAATTGAACAGCTCACAAGTCTCAGATGGGGAGTTAAAAAAATATTTCACATATGAAAAGTGTGCTTTGAAGTGTCAGATAATTGTGTCTGGTACATGTAATTTCTTGACAGTGAATTATTTTTGCTGTTTGATTATAGTCTATGATTATTACTATTATTATTATTATTATTATTATTTATCGCCCTGTATCTTATTCCACAGCAATATTTTATTAAGGTATATTTGGCCCTATCGCCATATTTTGCTTCAAATAATATGCCCTTAGATTATGTCCCAATAGTTATGAATCACCCTGTATTTTGTAAATCCCGATGGTGTGGGATTTAGTAAATAATTTGATCATGCCCAGTAACGTCTAGCACACTGTCGTAACTCTGTGATAGTACCAAACCAAAGACAGGAATCTCACTGAGGTTAGGTAAACATGCGACAGTATTCCAGGCAGAAATAGCAGCAATACATCACTGCGCAAAAGAAGTATTAAGGCAGAAGGTAAATGGAAAAACCATTGTCATATACTCAGACAGTCAAGCGACGTTAAAAGCACTCAGTTCCATGCAGGTACACTCAAAGCTTGTGTGGGACTGTTTGGAAGCCCTAACAGAGCTGGGTAGTCAAAACAGACTAACCTTAGCCTGAGTACCAGGCCACAGGGGACACAAGGGCAATGAAGAGGCTGATTTACTAGCCCGAGAAGGAGCCTGAAATGCTCTTATTGGCCCAGAACCCTTCTGTGGTGTAACAAAAACAACTATCAGAACATGTACAAAGCAGTGGATGTTTAAAAAATCTCAGGAGTGGTGAAAAAACTCACCAGGACAGAGACAGGCCAAAAAGTTCTTAAAAGGACCATCGTCTAAACTCACCGAGCATCTACTAAGCCTTAATAGGAAAAATACTAGAATAACTAGTAGGTCTATTAACAAACATATGTTCAATATCGGTCTGACAGAAGAGGCCTTGTGCCGATTCTGTCAAGAAGAAGAGGAAACGGCAGAACACGTATTGTGCTACTGCGAAGGTCTAGAAAGACTGAGATTCCTTACACTTGGAGAAGAAAAACCAAGGGCAACTAGCTATACCGGAGAACTACTTCCCAGTCTATGGAGTCTACTACAAAAGACCGAATTAGACAAGGTACTCTAAACAATGATTAAAGGATATCCACAATAGATCTGAAAATGTCGAGGTGGGGGAGGCCACATGGCCCATAGTCCTAATTAAATCTTAATCTTAAAACTCTGATAATCCAAGAGCTCTGACGATTCGATGATTTGACGAAGAGGACATTTTAAAATTCGAAGCCTTTCTAGAGGAATACAATTTCCACAAAAACTTCAACATGTACCTACTAATAATTTTTGTAAGTTACGAACTTATTTTCAAACTTAAAAGCACTCATTTCTCTCAAGATTTTCATGTGAAATGTCATATGTCAACGTGAAAACAATATTTTTAAAGCCAATGAGAATTCAAATTCTTGGGAGAATTTTAATCCTTTCGAAATAAACCAAAAGAAACAGTCTGCGAGTTTTCACTGGCTTTAAAAATACTGTTTTTACGATGACGTAAGACATTTCTCATGAAAATCTTGAAAGAAATCACTTTCTCTCGAGTTTGAAAATAACCCCCAGAAATTGATGGAGTGGAGTTATTGTTGTGGCCTCCATGTAAGCGAATACAATGTTCTTGAGATATTTGGTATATTGGTAAGAATTGTAAATGTGAGTCGGTGTTGTAAATTACGTGTTTTTAAGGCACTAATAATATACTTGTCCATGTCATTTAAAAAGTTTCTATACCTTTATAATGCTTTTTATAATAAAACAAGTAAATTTCTAAAATTTAGATAATAAAGAGAATATTTATGATTATTTTAAATCTAATTTTTGCACCAACTGCAGCAAATTCTCTCATTTTTAATTCATCTTTACAAAAACCTAATATGGTTACAACACTCTCACTCATAGCACAATTAATATCTCAAATACGGCCCTGTACATTGTTTACTATGTTGTATTCGCGATTCAAGCTAAGTGATACGCCCTCTGGAGGAATTTAGTAGAAGGTCCCTATAAGTAGGATATCGTTCAGTGTTGCCAGAAGCAGCAAAATTTCGTTACGTCGTCGGATTTTAGTTCTTGAAGAAATGGATAA
This sequence comes from Psylliodes chrysocephalus, assembly GCA_927349885.1. Lineage (NCBI taxonomy): Eukaryota > Metazoa > Arthropoda > Insecta > Coleoptera > Chrysomelidae > Psylliodes > Psylliodes chrysocephalus. The sequence goes on along the minus strand of OV651829.1, from coordinate 18,652,504 downwards.
GACCTTTTATTTAAAGATCAAAATTTGTGTCTAGTAATATGTAATCATACTCTATATTTATTTAAGGATTTTTTTATAAAATCGATTAATTATATTGATTTTTTTTAAATTTCAGTTCATTTATTAATTTTGTTTTAAAATCAGTCAGAGACAAAATCAGTTCATCATTTGGCAACATTGGCGTTCGTGTTCATTGTTTACATTTTAATTTGTATCAATTACAATTCGAGTTTTTTCTTACTTTTTAGCTTTAAATTTGTTTTTTTCTTATAGTAAGTGATAGTGTTTAAATTAAAAATGAAATCTGCTAAAAAGCCCCCAGCAAATTGCAATCTATATGGTGTTAATGTCAAAATTAAAACCGAAGTACATATTCATTATTTTCCAAGTGCAAGTCATAAAATTTTGTTACTTACGATAAATGGGTATCTACAAATTCACAATATTGAAATTTTGCAAAACTTTGTTTAGAATCAAACTGCAATCTGATTTGTGACGGTTTTATTACCATTTACATGTATACAAAGTACTAAACAATTCACTTTATGATATAAGAATAAGGATAGATTTTTAGATAAGTTCAACAATAATAAACGTTTGGTACCTGATATGTCCTTTAAACCACATAATAAAACATGTCCTGGGTTTAGTAAATACATATTTCTAGATGTTCTTGTAGCAACCAATAGGTCAATATTTCCAACAAATTAGTTCATACTACACATGATAAATATTATATTTATAACGAAAGCACAAAAACTAAACTTAAATTAACACTAAATGAAACTCAAAAACACTATTATAACGATAATATTATCTAAAAACAGTTAAAAAATCACAAATACAAAATCCCACACACATGTAAATAAACAAACATCCTACTTATAGTTGACAAATGACAGGCGCGCGAAAATTAATTTGAATCGCGAATATTTAGTTGTGAATGTCATTTCAGATAATTTCTTCATATAAATATCTATTAGGTTGCTAAAAATACGTTGAGCACAAACAACCAATGTTTAACTATTAATATGTACAATATATTTAGTAAGACATAAAAATAGAAAACACGTTGATTGAAACCACGATTAGCTGTTTGAAGGATTCGTCAACGCAATATGGCGGAAGTGAACCTGTCTTGGACCACGTGACAGCGTCTCCCTACCTTCCACCTTTATGGTCTTGCTGAAACTAAATGTTGCCGACATCACAGGTTACAATTTCAGACAACATAACGCTCGCCATTGATAGTTACATTCTGTCGGGCCTCATTTTTAAAAAAAATAGAGACCGATGATTGCACCAGCCCATAAACCACACCAAACAGTGCATTTTTGTGGATACAATGGTAGTTCGAAAGCCTCTTCGGCTTGCTCATCGGTCCAAATACGGCAATTTTGTTTATTGACATGTCCATTGAGCCAAAAATGTGCCTCGTCACTAAACAAAATCGACGAGAAATCTTCATTAAGCTGTTCCAGAGCCCATCGACTGAAATTGAAGCGTAAATTCAAGATTTGTGGCTTCAATTTTTGAACGAGTTGGATTTTGTAAGCCTTCAAACCAAGGTCCTTTCATAAAATTCGCCAAGTTCTCGAATACGATAGGCCCAAATGTTGAGATCGGCGTCGAATTGATTGCCGACGGTCTTCAGTCACACTCTCTGCTACAGCCGCAATATTCTCCTCATTACGGGCTGGATGTAGTCTATTCGGTCGTCTATCATGAAGTAACCACAGAACAATTACTTTTAGAATGGAAACTGCAATGTTAAAATTTGCGACAGTTTTGTAACACCCGGTGGGCGTTCTTTGAACTATTTGGCGGAAGTGGCGCCATCTCGCGGTCACTTTAGTTAATACAAAACGCGGGAACATTCAAAATGGTCCTTCAATATTTAGTTTAAAAGTGGTAGTCAAATTAAGATTTGTTCATACCAACTCCTTTTTTACGTTTATTGTAGCAATAAAATTATATTTGTTACAATAAAGCAAAAAATGAGTAGTATGAACCAATATTAACTTGACTACAAGCTGAAATATTTTTACAAAAAATTAAAAAGCATGATCAACAAAATTAATTTATTAAAACAAAAAAAACATACAAAATAGAATAATTAAATGTAGCGTGTTAATTAGCTGGAAAGTTAAGTCATTGTCTACAGAGGTTGAAGAGTTTTATCTAAAACAAAAAATAAATATTAATCAACTTATAAATCAAGAAGGGTACAGGAACAAAAAAGCAGCTAAGCCACATTTTTATCAAAATTAAACTGGTCCGCCCTATTTTGTAAATTACCAGTATTAGCAAATGCAAAACAGTGCATTTAAAATTATGTCCAAGGACTTTCCTACTGTTTGTTTGTCATTTTTAGTATTTAGAATAAAAAATTACAACTGTCTGGTAAATTAAGTGGTAAAGTACAATATAATCAGGCAACATTTAAACAAAGTAACATCTTTTTGTAATCAATTACCTTAAAGTATCAAAAGTTTGTATTTAGTCAGTCTAAATTAAATTTGGTTTTCTGAACCTTTTGGTAATTAATTGTGACTAGGCCCCTTTTTTTCCTGAACCCTTCAAATCTATTGGGGAGCACAGAAAGTGAGGCATAAATAAAAAAAGGTATACTGACCATTACTTCCCGGACTATGCTATTTTGTCTTCCACAATCCAATATTGCCATTCCAAACGGCTTGAAGAAAGTTTGTACTAGAACAAATAAAAAAACAGTAAAAGTAACAATCTGAACTAAATCAATATAAAAATCAGATGTGAGGCATGAATACAAAAAGTACAGTGACTATTACTTCCCTGACTAGGCTGTTTTTGTCTTCAACGATGCAATACTACTGCCACTCCAAACGGCTTGAAAAAGTTTGTACTAGAACAAATAAAAATACAGTTAGATCGCTGCGTGCACCAAGAACTTTAAACATATCTTCAAAATGTTTATCACATACTAAATAGTTTTTACAAATTTGTTGTTTTATTCTTGAAAAATGGACTGGGAACACCCAATACTCAAATTTGAAATAAATCGTTATTAGGATTTCAGAGTGTTTACAAAACAATTTGGCATACAACAATACGATATATTACAGCTTTTGTAACTAAAAATGACCACAAAAATTTAAAATAAGCTCAATCGTCAGCAAGATCAAGTAAATAAATTGAACATTTAAAACACAATTGAACAAGACCAAGTTGACAATACAATAAACAATTATTTACAAAATACTTACTATTTATTCATCCAGGATCCAGAGCACACCCAAATACAAACAAATAATAATTATTGACAATATGATATTGATAAACACAAAAATACAGGTAAAATGGCAAATGTCATTCACCGCGAGGTAATCGATAATGGATGCCTGACAATTGACACTCCCACTCTTTCCACCATCAATTGTAGATTTCTGTAAATTGTTGTGTACAGCGCCATCTAGAATCTGTTCCTTGAAACAAAAATATAGTTTCAGCTCGGGCTATACCAGTTACCGATACCTGGAAGTAACGTACACTGACCCTCAAATTTGCGAATGGTACTGGCAATAGTGGTCAAGGTCGATGATGCACACCATACGTTGCTTGAAGTGCACAAAAAACATTTCACACGGAACGCTGATTTTCGTAATACAACTGAACAATTTGGAGATGCTGTTGCGGTGTAAACCTGTCCATGACGAATTGTCAAGCAATACTGAATAAAACTACGATGCCAGTATGAGACCAGTGACGAGGAACGTGAAGAAAAAAAAACATGAAAAAAAAAGGTCTAATTGAATCACCCTATATAAGAAAGGGACCATGTCCTGATGCGATTTCCCCTTTACTCCTGAAAAATTTTATATTATTTTGTCCTCTTTTTTTATTTTTAACAAATCATTGGATACAAGAGATTTTCCGGATTATTGGAAACTCTCACATGTCACAACTCAAACAACCGAAGTAAAACGTCACTATTCTCATAATTACTCTGTTACTTCTGGAGTTCCCTAAGGTTCCCATCTGGGACCCTTTCTTTTTAATTTATTTGTCATCGATGTAACTTCCTGTTTTCTTACTTTTTGCAGATGACCTTAAACTTTTCCAAATTGTAAACAGCTTTGGAAATGCTATTGATTTACAGTCTGATATTAATAATTTATCCGATTAGTGTAAATAAATGTTGGAAAATATCACATTATTTGGTTACATTGTTCTCAACAGTCCATTATATTTGACTACACAATTAATGGTCAACTTTTAGATACATAAAAGATCTTGGAGTTATTTTTGACACAACTCTTAGCTTTAACCATCACATCTCTTCTGACAAAACAAAACATATGCTAAAAGATAGCAGTTACAAGTATAAGAGTTGACCTCCAGCTCGTGTGGACGTTTTAATGACATTTCCTATATAATTGTACATATTTAATGTTAAAATTACAAGAAAAAGTTAAATTTTATATCAGTGGAAAGTGCAGAAAGTGATGTAGTAACAACACATATTAATAATGCGAAATACCGTAATGCAATTGTGATTTGTCAATGTAAGTGCAAGCAAATTTATTAACATTCCACTAAAATATAAAAAGAAAAACAACAAAAAGTGGTCATCTTATCTCTAATATTTATTAATGGGCTTTATGAATAAACCTTAAATGGCAGTGGCTATTTGACCAACTGCACATTGGTAAAAATTAATTGATAGTTCATCTATATTTGGACGGAGATTTTATCCATATTTAAAAAAGATTTAAAAAAGATTAATTAAGAAAAATGATACCAATATTTACTTGCTGTAAAAATAAAACACTTTCAAATTTTTACTGTATTATCTGTCATGATGTGTTTCACTCAAGCTGTTTAGAAAGGAGAAAAAATGTGGTGAGACTAGGTACTCACAAAATATATTGTTCAACTGAATGCCAAGATAAAGCACTTGAAGAAGAAACTAAAATTGAAGACTTAAACAAAGAAATATCCAATCTCAAAAGAGATGCTGATGACCGTTTGCAACATATAAAAAGATTGCAAAGACACACGCGTGATTTCGAAGATGAAGTATTTTACACAGAACAGATGTATGTGGATAAATATCAAGAAGCTAAGGACTTGACTCAGCTTAGAAATAATGAAATTTCCGATTTAAAGAATAAAATCCAAACATTGCAAAATCAAATTGAAGATGAGAAGACGACCAGTAGTAAACTCATGAAAGATATTGAAGATCTAAACTTGATAAGTAGGAATATGGTATCTACTATCTCCACCCTCGAAACAGAAAACACTGGATTCATAAGTGAAGTAAAACTATTAAGAGTTGAATTAGACCACTACAAAAGTAATGATGTTTCTAAAAGTAATGACATGAAAAGTGTTAAAACATATTCAGATAACAATCAGAAAAAACCTCAGCTTCTTATAGTTGGCGATCAATATTGCGCTAAAAGTTGTGGCTTACTCTTTAAGCGAGTGTTGGGAGCCAAATATGACATCAATTTTCAGTACCGTAAGAATATGTCAGTCGAAGATATAACAAAAACTGTAAAAATATTAAGTAAACATTTTACCATGTCTGACTGTATCGTCACTCTTATCGGAAATACTGATAGCTTTAAATGTAAACTACCAATTGTTAATGAATTATTAAGTGTAGCGGAGTACTCTAATTTAATAATTGTAGGTCCAGCGTATGTTCATAATAGAAGCGTGCTTAATAAATTTATTTATGAATTAAACTTAAATCTTCACAAAACAATACACAAACTCAACAAAAAAACATGCTCGTTTGTCCCTTCTGATAATTTTGTAAAAAAGAGTGACAAAATTCCTTTTGGTGGCATTCCTTTTCATAGCAAAAGATTGCTAGTTAAACATATATGTGATCAGTATTTGTCGTATTTTCATAAACCTATTATAAGAAACGCCGACTTAAATTCGGAAAACAGTCTTGACTTCCAACATGACCATGCGCTGGATCAAACTAGTGATCAAACTAATGATCAAACTAACAGCCAAATAGTCAACGCACCTATTTTATCCATAAAAAATTCAATTAAATTATCATCTAATATAACTGAAAAAATTGACTCTAAAAATAGGTGCGAAAAAGATGCTCAGTTAGATAGCAATAACAAAGAAAGTATGGCTGGCGGAGTTGTTGAATTAAATAATAGTCAAAATTCCCCTTTTTTAGAAACAGTCAACTCGCCAACTCAGAAAAGTCCTTAACATTTTTACTATTAAATATTCGGTCGGTCCGTAACAAGATAGATGAGTTATTTATGTTTATGGAACAGTTTCATTTTCCGCTAGTTCTTTTGCTCACAGAACACTGGCTAGAAAAACATGAACATCTGTGCATACCAGAGTATAATTTGGTTAGTATATTTTGCAGAGAGATGTTTGAATACGGAGGAACGGCAGTATTAATACACGACTCCCTCTTTCACAGTTTGGAGTTTAACGAAGTAAAATACCAAGATTTAGCTGAGGAGAAACAATTCGAGTTTTCCATTATTAATATTAAAAAGTTAAATATCTTCATAATTTGTATTTACAGATCTCCAAGCACCAGTATTCCAATATTTTTGAATAAATTGGAATGCTTATTATCTAAGATACCAAGTTCATCTAAAATTATTTTGACCGGAGACTTTAACATGGATTTTCGTGTTCAAAATGATAATAATATAATAAATCTTTCTCATCTTTTATTATCTTTTAATCTAAATATGCATGTCAAAGATCCTACTCGAATCACTAATAATAGTGAAACGTTGATTGACTATTTTTGCTCCTCTTTTCTGGACAGTAATATTCTGTGTTCAGTCAATTCCATCTCGTTATCTGATCATGAGGTTGTTTTGTGCTCAACGCCTCTCGATACGAAGCTTAGGAAAATGAAATTCAGATGGTCGTATGTTTAGCAAACCTAATTATGATAAATTTAGATTAAGCAGCCATAATTTTAATTGGCATAGCTGCATGTTGTCTGATGATCCATTTAAAGCATTTTACCATAATTTGTGCAAATTTTTTGAATCCGGTTTTCCCATTAGAAAAATTAATATAAAAAATAAAAAACCTTGGAGGACCTCAGGCATAAGGTGTTTAGCAAAAAATATGCGATCCCTCCATTACATTAAAAAATATGTCCAAGATGAATTCTTTTTAATCTATTACCTCCATTACAGGAAAATATATAGGGCTGTTATTAAAAAAGCTAAGGACATATACTATTATTCTAGAATTAAAAAATCTAACAATAAAGTTAAAGAAACTTGGAATATTATTAATGAATTGAAAAATAAACAAAATTCCAGATCCGTTAAGAACTACATCGATTCAGAAACATTTAATCAGTATTATTGCTCAATTGCTGAAAATCTGACTAATAATTTCAGATCGTCAGTTGATCCTTTAGATTATTTAAAAAATACCCATGTTAACTCCAACTTTACTCTAAGTTTTACAACATGTTTTGAAATAATGGAAATATGTTCAGATATTAAAAACAAAAATGCTGCTGGTTATGATGATATTTCTATTAGAGTTATCCTAAACCTTCCTGAATCAGCAATGTTAGTCCTTGCTAGTCTGATCAACCGAAGTTTCTTCGAATCAAATTTTCCGTCATTTCTTAAGACCAGTGTTATTGTTCCCATACATAAAGGCGGCAGTAACTACGATCCTTCGAACTTCAGGCCTATATCTCTCATTCCTACAGTGGCCAAAATTATTGAAAAAGTTGTAAAAAAACGTTTGATTCGTTATCTAGAAACTCACAAATTGCTGGAAACACAACAGTTTGGTTTTCAAAGGAACAAAAGTACTTCTGATGCGATATTTTCTTATCTTGAACATGCTTATTCTAGAATTAATGTTGACGATTCTGTAGCGGCGATATCTGTGATTTAACTAAGGCGTTCGATTGCGTCAATCATACAGTACTGTTCGAGTTTACGGGATCAAAAACGGAGCGCTGAGTTGGGTAAAATCTTATCTTTCAGAACGTAAGCAAATGGTAAGAGCGTCTCAGGATTCTCAAGTTTTAGATATTAGTTGGGGTGTCCCTCAGGGTTCTGTGTTAGGTCCCATTTTATTTCTCCTTTATGTGAATGACTTAGCTCAACTTGAAATTGCAGGTACTTTCACTCTATTTGCAGATGATACTACGATTTTATGGCACAGCAATGACACTTCTGTCCTATACAACACCATATCCTGTGACATTAAGAAAATCAAAGCATGGTGCGATGCCAACTATTTGCGTCTTAATATGGGAAAAACTAAAATGCTAACCCTTAAATGTTCCCTACCAAATATTCAGTTGGGAAGTCATATTATTGAATGTACTGACACAATAAAATTTCTGGGAATTAATTTAGATAATAATTTGAAATTTAGAAACCATATAGAATTGCTAAACAGAAAACTTTCTTCTGGATGTTTTGCAGTCAGAACTGTGGCAAAAGAACTAGGTTTTAAGGCAGCAAGTGTGTATTACGCCCTAGTTGAGTCCCATTTGAGATATGGAATTGCATTTTGGGGAGGTTGCAGCCGCGAATTATTCAATACTGTTTTTTGTCTGCAAAAGAGAGCAATACGATTTTTATGTGGAATGAACAAGCTTGAGTCATGTCAGCCACATTTTATTAGACATGAAATTTTAACATTAACATCGTTGTTCATTCTTGAAACCACTTGTATTATACATAAAAATAAATCGAACTATGCCAATACTAACGCTCGGCTAACGCGACAAGTTGACAACCTGCGGTTGTCCATACCCAAATCTGAACTGGTAAGGGGCTCTTTCATTTATAATGGGATTTAAATGTACAATAAGTTGCCAAATGATATTAAATCGACGGAAACGGTCACAACATTTAAAATACTGCTTAGAGATATGTTGATGACAAAAGCATATTATGCTTTGACGGAATTTTACAATGACTCTTAAATCGTTGTGACTGTTTGAACGTACATGTTTTTGTATTTATATAATTTTATCGATGTTGTGTTACGTATTTGTATTTGTAATTAACCTCTAATTTTATATTTAACGTTTTTATACAATTTTTAAATTTTTATGCATGTAATTGTTAGTACTACATAATAATTATATTTATAAGTGTTTGTCTATAAGTTCTTGTAGCTTTGACAATAAACATGTTGATTGATTGATTGATTGACTTATCTAGATCTAGTATTATCTATTCTGATGCGTTTACGAACACGCTCTCCTCACTTTGAGTGTCAAATTATTTTAATTGTTCGTTAACTAACTGATTTGTCTCATATATTTTTTAATGAAAGAGCAACAATAGATTAATAATATTTTTTATTATAGGTACAGCTAGGGAGATCATCAATAGAGTGCAGAAACTTAGGAAAAAAGCTCATCTCGTACCTACAGACGAAATATCTGTATTTTACATGGCTACTGGAGATTTGAACAGAGTGGCTAAAGAATATACGCAATTTATAGAAAACACGCTTAAAACGCCTTTCAAAGAGCTGTCTCAAAAACGAACTTCGGATGAAATCATAATTGAAGAAAAACAAAAATTAAAAGACTTTGAAATTCACACTGTGTTAACGAGAAACAATGATGTTAAATTGCCTTTAGTTAATTGGGCAAATATACAATTAATCGATATCAAACCGAAATATTGCAAGGAAGCGACCAAAGGTTTAATTTTATTGCAAGCCGGAAATTCGCTAATTACTCTAGAAAATTTGAAAATTGAGATAACCCGTTTGTTTAGTGTTAACGATTTCGATTTGCTGTTGAAAAATGGAAACATCCTAACTAGTAAGAATTTAAAAGATTTGAATGGTCAAGTAATTTTTGTGGTACCGGTTGGTAAAAAACCGAATTTACCTGATGGCACGTTTGCACCTTTTTGCAAATTTGTCAATTTTGAAGAAAACGGTTTCAATGGTACCATAATTCTAGAAAATCCTGTAGGAAATCTCGTAAGATATAATCATGGAGATATTGTGAAGCGTTGGAAAAAATGATGTTAATTTATTAATGAGTTTTGATATTTACATTAGTTAAAAAGTTTTAATGTATTTAAAATCATTTTCATTTTGTAACGTATTAAAATAAATGATTTGTTAATTTTTTTTTCCTGATCAAAGTTTCGATTTATTTAACCTAATCTATAATTTAATATTTTTTAATCGTTTTTCCAAAATACATTTCTAAATATTATAAAATTGTGTTTTGCCGTAAATTTTTTAAATTAATTAAAAATATCACACAGGTAAAAGATTTTATTATAGATAAATACAATAATTTAACCTAATTTTTCAATGTGGTCAGGCATTTTATCCTTTTCCCAAATTCCATTACCAGTAAAATGATGTTCTTTCTCCATTAAATATACCATCAGGTTCAATTTATTGGCCTGACTCAATGATTTATAGTTGTAGTTAATATCAGACTTAAGTTGGTCATGTATGTTCCTTACTTTTGTCCTAAAAAAGATGAACAAATTTTAAAATATTACAAAAATTTAGCATTACATTTTTTTGTATTTTAATTAGATTATAACAACTGTTCTAAACGCTTCTAAAATCATGAATTAATTATAATGGTCTGATCTTTATCAAGTGTGAACTCTCAGAACCTTAAAATTTAATATCGATATCAGCGTTGTCGAGTCGTGCGTAAATGTGCTCTGATAATTTATTGTTAAAAAGTGTGAGTTAGTATACAGGGTGGCTCACGCTCAACGGGACGGAGCTTTATGGGAAAACGACCAAAGATATAAAAAATTCGTTTGGGAGGAATACGTAGGTTACAGACGGCTACAATTTAAAATTTGTTAGATGTATACAGGATGTCCCACATAAAAGAAAATATACAAAGTTATATTATTTTTAATGGAACACCCTGTTTTTTATTTTAGAATTAAAAACTACATCAAAAATAATGTCAGTTAACTAAAGGTTCCCTATTACTATTATTATTAGTTTTCGATTTATTTGAATTTTTAAGGAAAAAAAGTCTCCCAGAAATTAATTGTTTACTCTTGTTTGAATAATTTTTAATGAACTAATTTTTTTTTCTTATGTGGGACATCCTGTATACATCTAACAAATTTTAAATTGTAGCCGTCTGTAACCTACGTATTCCTCCCAAACGAATTTTTTATATCTTTGGTCGTTTTCCCATAAAGCTCCGTCCCGTTGAGCATGAGCCACCCTGTATATTAATTTATGATTACTTCTAAGTGGCGTTAATAACAAAGATACCCACTTATTGGTAATGTACAATAAGAAAATCTTTAAGTGCGAGAAGAGATATGGCATGTGGAATGTGCAAGGAAAAGTTTACTCGGACTTCGCCGGCGACCCTTTCCTGCTATGGTGTCTGTAAACGACAATTTCATATGCCCTGCTGTAATGTACCAGTTGATGTTACAAAATATTTAGGTAAGATTCCTGGTCTTGGTTGGTATTGCGTTGATTGTTATGCAGTCCTAAAATCATGTAATCCTGAGTTTGTCAAAAACTTAGCTGAGTAAGGAGTAGGAAGGGTTATGAAAGAGATTCCATCACTGGCGAAAAAACTAACTGAAGATATTGCCAAAAACCTAACACAATTAGTCTCAACGAGATTAGAAGACTTACAATGGCAGCTGTTCAAAAAATTACTGAAATTAACATGAATGCTAGTGTATGCTCTAATACTACTGCGACCTCTGTATCCGGTACCGGAAATAATAATTTGTACTCCACGAAACTTAAAAGTAGTTCTGCAGTTATAATCAAGCCGAAAGATTCTTCTCAAAATAATTATGTCACCAAAGCAGATATTTTAAGGTAGTTCACTCGCGACAGTCGTACATAAAAATATCGCTTAATGGTGAATACCAAGAGTTCGAGATTCTCAATGCTAATCAATTTTATTTTTGTAAGAGACTGTACAAAACACATGTAAGCTTATATCATCTTATATATATGGATTCCAGTTCTCAAATACAGTGGAAGAATTAATTTTTCAAGAAAACGTCGCGAGGTTATAACATCCTCTTAGCTGATCGAGTGTTATGTTGGTAAAACGCGTTGATTGCAGCGTATACAACATTGCCAAGTTGTAATAATTTTACGGAACTACGCGTCGATTGCTTTAAAAATATATATCTTTTTACTAAGACGGTCAAAAAATTTAGCGTTTCTTTAGAAAATTTTATAACTGCTTGATTTACATTACATTAGTTTTTAAAAAATATGGTAAGAACTGTTTTCGAGATATCTTGAAATAAATGCATTACTTGTGTACATGAGAAGCTTCAAGAGTGTTAATTATGCACATTTTGATTGTTAATATCTCGTTTCACAGACGGTCAAAAAATTTAATTTTTTTTATTTACATAAAAGACTTTCATTAACCTTATATTTCAATTTTATTGAATTCTTAAGAAAAGCCGTTTTACGAGTGAACTACCTTAAATGCGATTGATCCGGTAGGCTCCAATATTCAGATCTCCTGTGTTAAGAATATAAGAGATGGGGGATTAGTTATTGGTTGCTCTTCTAAATTTGGAGTTTCCACATTAAAAAATCTTGCTGGTTCTAATCTAATGGAAAAATATGAAATCAACGATGTGGTTGGAATAAAACCAAAAATAAGTGTTGTAGGAATGTCAGCTGAATTAGATAGTGGAAAAATTGAACATTATGTTTTAAATCAAAATAAATCTGTATTTTGTTCTAATTCTATTGAATGTAAAGTTTTAGATATATCTTGCACTAAGAAGAATAGAAAAATTTATCAAGCAACTTTGCAGGTTGATGTTGCATCATATAATAATATGACGAATGGTGAAGGTAAGCTATTTATTGGCTTTGATGTTTGCTCTATTTAAGATTGTGTATCTGTTAAGAGGTGTTATAAATGTAATGGTTTTAATCATTTTTCAAAAAATTGTCCCAGTAGTACTATTTATTATCCAAGGTGTGCAGAAAAACATGCTGTAAAAGAATGTAAGGCTTCAGTTGATGAATTAAAATGTATAAATTGTGTAAAGATGATGGAACGGGATTCTCTGGTTCAAATTAATGTAAATCATGCTGCATGGGACACCCATTGTAATTCTTACCAACGTCATATAGACGAATTAAAATCCTCACTTTATGTAGCATAGCAATCGCAAATGAATCAGTCGGATGTATTAACCATTGGTGGTACAGCTCTACACCCGCAAAATAATTCATTTAATATTTCTAATAAAAACTTGACCTGCTATCTGTATTATCAGAATGTCCGTGGAATTAGAACTAAAATAAATACCATATACTTGTTTTCTCTTCAGTCCGATTTTGATTTTGTAGCATTGACAGAGACTTGGTTAACCGAATCTTTTCGTAGCTGTGAGATATTTTCCGATAATTATCATGTATATAGAAAGGATAGATCTACTTCTCGAGTTAAATTAAATTACGGTGGAGGTGTTTTGCTAGCTGCCAATAAAAAATTTATTAAAGTCTATTCAGATTTCATTTACGCCGCGTCAAAACAATCTCTCCCATCCAGCAACAGCTCACGTGGCATTTTTTTTGCGCTTCTATTGGTTAATCGGTCGTTAGTCATTTAGACGACGCGCAAATATTTTTTGTCAGAGTCGAATTCAGTTCAGTTTTGGTAGCATTAACATGAATAAACTACTCTACTCTATTATTTCCATTCAAGTGGGTCTTTTTTTTATTAAATACGATTGCCTTCAGCGCCGTTTTGAATTTTTAAAAACTTATTTAGGATCTGTAATCTTTGACTTCTAAAATTCTCAGATACCAATTTTAGTCGAAATAATTATTTTAAAAACTGCTCACCCTGTATAATACTGAGCGGAAGTATAACTGGGTTTGAGGCAGAAAGGAACTTTATCTACATTCTACATACAAAATTTGAAGTTTTTATATAAAGCCGTTTTTGAGCTATCGTGCCAAAAGACAGAATGGGGAAACATCTAGAGACCCTGAAACGTGAAAATCTGAAATAATCTCGAAATGTGACTTTTTCATGATTCTAATACTTCAATTTTATAGAGGGAAGTAAAAAATAATGCCAAAAAAGTGACAATGTCTGTCGGTCCGTGCCACGATCTCGAGATAGAGAAAGCCAAAACCTTATCAGACTAAGATATAAGCTAGGGACACTTAGAGAAGCAAAATGACACCAAAATCATGGTACCTACTTTTGTGGTTCCCGAGATATAGAATTCTGTCGAAAATTTAAATAAACGAAATCGCCTAGATGTCAAAGATTACAAATTACAGCCTACTATATTAAAGTGCCAATGTATATCTGTCAAATTATTAAGTCTTAACATAATACAAAAAAATGTTTAAATAACTTTGTAAAATAAAAAATACTTACACAGGATATAAAAGAATGTATATAACTTTGTAGATACTACATGACGTGAAACTATTTGAAACTAAATAGTCATAGGTCTCCTGCATATCTTTCAACGGCACTTGCAAGTAATACGGATGCCTACTGATTTTTTCTTTTATATCGTTCTTTTTAATAGAAAATATTTTTTTTAAATATTCTAGCACGTCTGATTTCTTATGTACATCTTTTCCTTCCTTTAGATATTCTTCATATTCATTATTTACATTGGTCTCTAAAATAGTAATATAATTAATGGAATACATTCATATAAAAGATTATTCCTACTGTTAAATTAGGTAATAAACCCATATTTGTAGGTAACAAATCCAATATATCAATTTGAATAACTCATTCTGTATAATTTGACATTCTGAATCTGAAAAGTTGTTGAAGAGGGTGCTCAGCTTCACTGCCTTAGGCCTCATTAGTGTGCATCCTCCAGGAGGTATATAGGGAATTTTTTTTAGTAGCCTCTTATGACAGGCAGAATTTGATATATTATTTCAGGGTGACTCATTTAAAACAGTTTTATTAGTTTGAACACACTGTATATTGAAAAGGGTACATAGGTTTATTACCTCATCTGACAAATATTAATCGCCAGCTCAACAAGAGTAGCTTTACCAGTGAAGGTGTGTATAAATACAATCGTTGCCTACAGTTTTTCTACTTCGAGCTTAGAACAATTAAATCTTTTGTGTCTTTTATTTGTGAGTTCTGTCATTTAATAATAAAAAATTAATAATTCCAGAAATATAATAGTACATTATATACCTAGGGTAAATAATAGCTTTCTCAGCCGAGGTATATACAGTGTGGAAAAGCGAAATGGAATATTCATTATTTCGATTACTGTACATATTTATAGAAAATCCCGAAACACGTCAAATTTAAATTATAAATTGACATTCTTTAAAGGGAAAATGTGATCCCTACCTTCAACCCCCTTTGAGTAACAGTTACAACCCCTAATTTTTTAAATGGGAAGTATAGGCTTGTGATATAGGGGTCTCTTCATTCTCTATCCAAAAATGTTATTGTTTTTAAATTTATTGCAAAAATTAACACAAAAAAAATAAAATCATCTTATTACCGAAATTCTCTAGAGTACCTACACTACTTTATAATAAGACAGTACCTAAGCAAAAACCATATCAGTGTTCTTTTTTAATATCAATTTAAAAAAATCCTTTAAAAAGCTATCATAGCAATGTTAGTTGTTTAAAATGCCTTAGCAAATTGGTTTGTAATAATTATAACTGCAGGATATTGTCAATATTATAATTGTCGTTTGAATTTCATAAAAATGGTTAGATTAACAGAAATGCATAAAATAACAGTTTTACAGATGATTGGTTACGGAGATAACACCCAAACACAAATGGAAGTTGCTCGCCTACTTCATGAAAAATTTCCGAATTTGCCGCCTATATCCCAAGGTACAATTAGTAAAATAGAGAAGCAATTTCGCAAATTTGGACATGTAAATTAGATGAAAAAAAAACACAATGCACTGAGTGATGATATCAAATTAGATATGATGCTTGAGTTTGAGGAAAACCCACATACATCGAGTAGACAAGCATCTGCAACATTTAATGTCAGCCATACATCGATACTAAACATATTAAATGAAAATAAAATGCATCCCTATAAAATGATACCGACTCAGGAATTCATGAAAGACGATTTTGATAGGAGAACAAATTTTTGCGAACAAATGATGAAAATGTTGAATAACAATACCATTCAAAAAGAAAACGTTGTTTTCTGATGAGTGCACTTTTTCCATCAACGGTCATGCTAATCGTCAAAATTGCCGCTACTGGTCAACGGAAAATCCTCACTGGATGAGAGAGGTCCATACACAATACCCTCAAAAGGTTAATGTTTGGGCAGGGATTGTTGAAAACCATATTATTGGTCCCTTTTTAATTGTGGGGAATTTGAACGGCGATAATTATTTAGCACTACTACAAAATGATGTGATGCCAAGTTTGGCAAATTTATTTCCTGATCCAGGAAACCCTCAAGTTCCAGCAAATACCATATGGTTCCAGCAAGATGGAGCACCTCCATATTACCAAATCAATGTCCACCAGTACCTCAACTTAACATTTCCAAATCGCTGGATAGGGAGGCGAGGATCAATAGAATGGCCAGCAAGATCACCTGATCTTACCCCATTAGACTTTTTATGGGGCTATGTGAAAAATATTGTTTACAAAACTAAACCGCGTGATTTAGATGACTTAAGATAACTAATAATGCTTGCTATTAGATTGGTCACGCCTGATATGTTAATTAACGCTAGAATACATTTTTATTCAAGATTAGGATTTTGCCAAGACGTTCGCGGTGAGCATTTTGAACATCTACTTCATTGACATTCATATTGTTTACGTTATGAACAATTAAATATTACATATTGAGTGTATTGTAACAAATTTCGGTTATCAGTTATTTTATTTTTTTTTATGTTAATTTTTGCAATAAATTTAAAAACAATAACATTTTTGGATAGAGAATGAAGAGACCTTTCAAACGATATATCACAAGCCTATACTTCCCATTTAAACAATTAGAGGTTGTAACTGTTACTCAAATGGGGTTGAAGGTAGGGATCACATTTTCACTTTAAAGAATGTCAATTTATAATTTAAATTTGACGTGTTTCGGGATTTTCTATAAATATGTACAGTAATTGAAATAATGAATTTATTCCATTTGGCTTTTCCACACTGTATAGAATTTTTTTTACTACTAACATTAATATATTAGTAATTTTAATTTTGACAAAAGTAATTTCCTAACAATTTAATAAATATTTCGAAATATCAAGCAGAGTGGAGCGTGTTTCTAATCAGATTGGCTTTATTTATGTAAAAATTTGGCATGTGTCAATTTTTGATATGATTCTAGGAAATATCCCATTGCATTTTTGATATTTTAGTGACATGGATTTATTGGTATTAATTAATAATTTTTGAAGCCTATTGCCGGTGTTGAATTTCCTAGTTAATATATATTTTTGTGCTTTTGGTTAAAATTACGTTAACAAGTGTTTCTGTTAATTTCGTTAAGAATATAGAATTTTTCTCATTATTTACCTAGGGTGAGAAATGAGGGGCCTAGTATCAAAACCGGCAATCTCCAAATTTCAGTAAAATGTGTTGCATATAGCAGTTTTTTCGTCTCGTTGTGCACTATTGGAATATGTTTCTAGTTGGTAACAAAAACGGTTTTATCCCATATAAATTTAGTTTGGAAACTACTCATCAGAATCAAAACCGGCAATCTCCATATGACTTTCAGAATCAAAATCGGCAAACTCCATACCACCCAATCAGAATCGCGACAAGTGATCAGCTGATCACATGAAATAGCATTTAAATAGCAAATACCTATTATGTTTGTTGCTTTCGTTTAGTCCATTGTGGTTGTTCATCCTGTTAAATCTTGTGTTGATTGTTGAGTTTTGCCTGAGAACCTAATGGAAGTGAATGCATCTCCTGCTGAGCCGGGTAAAGCCCGTAAAAGAAAACGTGATCCAGTCACATGGAAATGTAATGTTCGCAAGAAGCTCAGGTATTTTCTTTCTTTTCATACTGATAATAGAGTTGTATTGTCTAGTCTTTGCAGATATTCTGCAAAACAGTTGCCACAATATCCAACATGTGGTCACAAAACGAAGGCTTTTCAGTGTTCTTCGTTAACCATGAAGGAAGTTAAAGACTTTCATGAAGCATTTTATGCGACAAAAAATAAGCTATTGCAAGACTCGTTCATTCTAAAGCATTGCTCTGTTGATGTGTGCAAACGTCGCCGTCCGAAAAATGCAACACGAGAAGCCAAAGTTACCCATGTAAAATGTTTTGTGAGAAATTATTCCTCAAAAGCGGACGTTCCCGTATGCCAGTCGGCTTTTTTAAACATACTTGATATTACAAAACATCGTGTGAGCCACGTCATGAAGAGTTTTACTTCCAGTGGTCAAGCACCAATAGAAAAAAGAGGTGGAGATCGAAAAACTCCTAAATACGAAGACAAACAAGCGGCGGTTCAAGAGTTCATCAATAGTTTCAAGTGCATTGAATCACACTATTGCCGCTCCAGTACAAAAAGACTATTCGCTCCGTGCGAAGTCATGGAAAGGGAAGCAAAAGCGATACTAGCGCTAGCTGCGGATAATTCGTGCATTTTAGGGCGATATTTTGTAATTTTGGCATATCAAATACACGTATACATTTTACTTTTTTTCAAAAAAAGTAGGTAAAAACAATACAATAAGCAACCGGAGTTACTGTGTTGAAAATTGTACAAATACTAGCAAAAAAACAGTGAAACTTATATAAAAAATTTCAGTAGCAAAGTGGAAATTAAATCAAAGAAATGAATGGATAGATATACAATAAGAAGGAAAATTACCTTTATTTTTGTAATAATAACCGTAATGCTGCAAATAGTAGACATCAGAAACTTAAAAGGTTTTAAATCAACAATAGATTATCATTTTACCATGTTCTTTAATATCCCTTATTCTTAAATGTTCATTCAGCAAGGACTAGATTTCAAGATTTCTGCCTTTGATTATTATATGTGGTTGGAAAGCAATTTTGTAACTTACTGATAGGAAATCAGTTTTAATCATTCATTCTATGTTTTCTTTCGAACAAAAATGAATATATAAGTAATGATCCTTTTTTATACATTTTAACTTCACGCTATTATTAAATGGTATTTTTGTATTTTGACAGAATAGACTAATTCTTCAATGAAAACTTATTAGACTTAGGCAACTTCTCATACATTTTCCAGTAAATACTGTTGCCTGCCTATATTTTATTATGGATTTTTATCAATTATACATAATTTTCTTTAATTTAAGCGATAAAAATATATAATAATAATAAATTAATGTTTTACTTGTTTTACAAATCCATATACTTTTATTAAAACTAACATGTATACTTTTTAATTACGAATTCTATTAAAAGTTGCATTTGTCAGTATACGCCGAAATCCTCCATTAGTATCAAAACGAATTGGCGCTGCTGTCGCGCACGGAGCGAATACCTTCCTTCAGATTTATCGATACAAAAAATGCACACCATGTATGATCAGCAGTGCAGTCCAGAAGAAAAAGTAAAATTGTCGTATTTTCGAACAATTTTCAACACAAAGTATAATTTGAGTTTCACAACACCGCGAACTGACGTGTGTTCCACGTGCCTTGAATTGGCTGAAAGAATCAAACGTTGCGAAGATGAAGAAGAAAAGAAAAAGCTTTCAACAGACAAAAAAATTCACAAACTGAGAGCAGATGCTTTTTTCAATCTACTTAAAGAAGCTAGAGATGATATGGTAACCATATCTTTCGATTGCGAGAAGAACTTAGTTCTACCAAAGGTGCCAGACCAAACAGCCTATTATTCAAGGCAGTTGTACCTCTACAACTTTACGATTGTAGAAGGTACATCAAAATCCAAGCTTAATCCAGAAAATGTTTTTTCGTACTACTGGACCGAAAATGAGTTCGCAAAAAGTTCCAATGAGGTTTCATCAGCTGTATATGACAGACTGAAAAAAATTGAGTTTGGCCCTCACCATACCACGGTTAGGCTTATGGCAGATGGATGTAGCAGCCAAAACAAGAATAGCACTCTTATAGGGATGTGCTCCAAATGGCTAGCAAATAATGTCCCGTTAAATATTAAGAATTTGGAAGTCATCTTTCCCGTAGTGGGGCATTCCTTTCTTCCAGCAGACAGGGTGTTTGGTCACATCGAAAAGAACATTAAAAAACTGGAAGTAATAACCAAACCTGACACCTACATTGAAATATTTTCAAAAATTGCGACTCCCATTCATTTAGGTACAGACTGTAATGTTTACGACTGGAAAAAAAGCGTTAAAGAGGTACTGAAACCCCCAGGATCATGGCACTTCCAATTTAAAAATACGAAACGATTTTATCTGAAGAGATGCCAGTCTGGAAATATTTTAATAAGAGGTGAAGTCCATTATAGGAGCGACTTGCAAACCTTTAAGGGATTCACAAAAAAAGGAAAACCAATTGGCATGATTAAACCAGATCTAATCAACGCCGGCCTGCCTCAGGTCAACAGTCTGAAGTTAAATGACGTGAACAAATTGCTGACCAAACACTTTGGCAAAAAGTGGAGAGATCTAGATGAACTGATGTTTTATAATGATATCGTTCCCAGCGAGGAAATGTTGGAGAGCCACACAGAAAATCCTGAAGAGTCGGAGGAAACCCAAGACAGAAGCTAATCAACTTGTTGATGATGAACCCTCTTGCGAATTCATTGCAGAGATTCCATCTGTATTGGTTTAATTTTTGATATTATTTTCTACTATGTTGTTACCTAAAGAAAAATACAGTTTTAGTTTAGCACTCACTTCGTCTTTCATTGCCTTTTTTCTCGGGTCTATTTATACATTTCGGTATCAAAACCGGCAATGTCCTACCTCTAGGAACAAAACCGGCAATCTCCATATTTTTGTATTATATTTTGGAAAAACCTTGTCAGTTCTAAGTAACAGAACTATTAGTTATTGTTCAGAATCGAGTAAACTACCGTTTTCAATAATCTCCAACTATCTAGCATAAATAATAAGGCAGCAGTAGTTATTCGTAAATATCTCTAAACTATGAAAGTGGGATATTGCCGGTTTTGATACTAGGCCCCTCAAATATTACTTCTCGTTAGGGGAATGGAGTAAATAATAGCAATTTCTCAGGTTAGTAGTAAAAAAAAGAATTTTAGCATGTCCTAAGTATTGGCAAAACATTTTGCCACTGATAGTCAATAATAATTATACACGCTTGTTAGACAATATGCTAAATTAGTGATGACGTAGTTTTGGTTCCACTAAGAATTAAACTGACAGTATTTTTTTGTCCGTTTTGTTTACCTAAATTATATTGTTTCTAAACTTTTAGAAATATATTTCTAGGATAAATAGATAACATGCATCAATTATATAATCATTTAATAACCAATTACATACAAAACAATATTTGATAAAAAAATAAAAACGTATAGATCAAAAAATATTGTTAAAAGTTTGGTTAGAATTAACTGTCAGTGGAACCAAAATTGTCACCCTTTTATGGCGTATTCTTTAGGTTTGTTCCAACAACAATTTTGGGACCATACATAAACCAGTCCACAACTTATTGTCGACGACTGATAGTCGACGACCTGTCGAGGATTGGGACGCGATTCGGAACTTGGATGTGTTGGAACACATTTTTATGTTGTCAGACACACTCTGTTAATAACTTCAAAGTAAAAATAAATTTAACAAATGTAAAATTTTGAATTGGGAAGTAAAAAAAATTATAAAACTCATGAAAAGATTTATAAATTTTAATTATTCGATTTTTAGAGTTGGTGGTGGTTTATTTACGAGCTCACTTTCGTTTTGCGCATATCTTGACAATTCGTTCATATTCACACCCAGGAACTGATTTGACAGTACAGAAACTGGTTTGTGATTAGGTTTGGGTGTGTTGGAACACTAGGTTTTTGTAAAGTTTTGAGTCCGAAGTTTGTTGGAACACCAAATCTAGACTGCGCAGAATCCCGACAGTACGCAAACCGATTTGCTATTGTGTTGGAACAAACCTTTTAAAACCATAATCATATTTTTTGTCGTAAAAATGAATCACAACAATTAGTATACAATAAATCTTCAAATCAGCAAAAATTGATTAACATCTTCATTTTGGATTGAGTCCCTGGCTTGTAAAAAGCATAATCGCAAAATACATAAACTTGTGTATTTGTTAAGGATCAACAAATATCTTGAAAAGTAGTTGAATGAAACACTCACTTAAAATAGTTAAAGGCACGCAACGAATCTGTGACTGTTGTAAAAAGCTTAACCTATCATTGGCTCTATTATGATGTACAACCAATGCCAGAATTTTTGGATGTTGGAGCAATAATTTTAAGTCTGGAGAATTTTCGATTTCCTGTAATCTAACTCTCACAGTTTGAGGAGCCATGTGAAAGACGTTTGGTTGTTGGCGAATAGTCTCATCCGGAATATCAAATTGCTGAAAATAAAAAACAAGTAAAATACAATAATATGGCCAAGAGAGCGTGATTAATAACAATGGGGTCAAAAAGTTCCTTTATGTTCAAGTTGCATACAAAGCTTTAAGTTCAACTGCTAAAATTGTTCAATGGAACAATACATTTTTCCTTTAGCTGGAAATTTTACAAAAAAATCAATATTATTGATAAGATAATTCGTTCAAAATAAAATATGGTCATGGTTTATATTTTCTGACAGAAAAATATAATAAATAGACAACTGTAAAAATAGTTTATTGATAAAAAAATGTCAAGTCCAAACATTTTTGGCGCCCAACGTGGGGCGACAAAAATACTTTGTCGTGGGAATAAGCTGCATTATATCATATTTAGTTTGTTTTAGTTCAAGTTACATATATACTTACCGAGACTACTACAATCAGTTGATCTGATGGAAATAAAGAGATTTATCATAACTTACCATATGTAATATAAAATATTTTCTTAAAATGTCTTTATTTTCAAATAGCTACATACCTTCAATATCCCGTACGTTTTAATTATATTTCTTGGAGGAGTTATCATTAGTTTAGGATATAATCGCATTGCTCGTTTCATATCTATGCCAGCAATGTTGCCCAAATCACGAAGAGTAGTTTCCGCGTAACTTGGACAGCTAGCAAGTAAGTATCCATATTTAATAATTTTTCTAGGTTCAAAACCTAAGCTCTGGGCTACTTTGATATTTTCTTGAATTACTCTAAAACTTTTATTTCTTACAAATTTGTGAATCCTTATTAGATTGTCTATCTCATCCTTAGTTCCATTTAATCTTATTCCTAAAAATGAAAATATAGTCCTAATAAATATTTAAATTATTTAGGTATTTTACTAATCATTTAATATCACAGTCAAATTTGAACATATGAAGTAAATTTTACATGAAAAAATCGACGATATTATTGATTGTACCTACTTAAAAAATTCTTTAGAACTTCCAAATGGATATCGTTCCATATTTTCTTATTTCGATAATTTTTTCTGACCCTTTCTGCTATATTTTTGTCTTCAATATAAGATATTAACATTTCTGGTACATTTGTTGAATATGGAATCAAATTTTTGGCTTTTAACTGTATAATTAACCGCCTCATGTAAGTTCTGGCCCTAAAACATTAGTTTTTCAGTACAATAATTGCATTTTAGTTGCAATGGTTGCAAAGAGAGGTGATATGTTATAATTTTATTTCTAAACCTATTCAGTTTAATGTCAATATCTTCATTTCCCAAATTGAAAACATCTTCCTCTCCTTTAACGTTCAGAAAGGAGCATATTATAACCTCAAATACAATATTTTCTAGTTATAAAAAAAGATTGTAAATAAAATAGGTCAATATTTTGTTATAACTAAGTGGAATGTCCATACATTAAATAGGATAATTGTTTTCTATAGCTGTTGTAACAGCTTTTAAATTATTGGTCTTTAAGAACATATAACTGTCCAATTTCAGCAAAGGTCTAACTTTTTACTGAACATAAAAATATTATGAAATTGTCTCACTTGGCTAAAACATGTGGTGTTATATCATTAAATCCTCCTTCGTGTAAAGCTTTATAATGTTGTATTAATTCAAGTGGGTGAACAGTAAGTAAATTAGGTGTATTTAAAATGTCCATATTCTGGTAACCAAATGATCGACATAATTCTACACTTTGTGCTAGTAATTCTCCATCTTTGTGTTGTAATTTATGTTTATCCACATATAAATTTGCTTCGTTACAACTAATGCCTAAAATTAAAATGAATAAATTCTATGTTCTTGTAGTACTTTATTAAATCATTACCAAATAAATCTGATAGAATTTGACTATTTACAACATTTGTTGAGTTGGAAAATTGGCTAAAATGTGTAATTTTTCTGAAACTATAACGAAATGTAAAATAATATCCCAACATTTAAAAATAAAGTAAAAATATATGCGATTCTTTATTATTTTGACATTAAAATTCAAATATAGGTTATGTTTTTTGTTATGATTTTGTGAATTTTAGTAGTGATCATGTAGAGATGGAATCGCTCAGTTGGAATAGAACGGATATTGGTAACTACCATAGTAACTACCTACCACAGACGTTTAAAAAAGTTAGACGTTTTTTCTCTTATATTTCTTTCTTTTTTGCCGGAGAGAGAGAGAGAGAGAGAGAGAGAGAGAGAGAGAGAGAGAGAGAGAGAGAGAGAGTTATCGCCACTTGTTACTTTAGGAATACGGTAACCTTATTTTTTACCTTATTTAGAATAAGATCCAAACAAAAATAAGTGTTATCGTTAAATGTCATGATATTAACACTAACGCTGATGACCATTAGAGCGCGTTCAAGAAACATGCTTAAATAAAAAGGGCGTGATAAATTTAGTCTTGGTTCATTAAAGAACAGTCAAGCGTTCAATTTGGACATTTAGCTACTCTCGCTCAGAAAGTCGAGTCAAATTAGTCTAGGGTACACTCTTTTTTACCGGACTGGGTTAATTTGAGTAAATTTGACAGGACGTAAAGTTATTTTGCAGAAGTTGTTTATTTATTTAAACCGTTGACGGACAACGACGTCTATAGACGTTATTGACAATCTGCGCTCCGTGACAACTTAATTTAAGGACGTCTGTGGACGTCTTTTATAATACCTCCATAGCTCGGCAACAACTTCTACAGACGTCGGATTTGAATCGTAAATCGGTAAAGTGTCATATCAAGCACACTAATTTGACTCTGTGTATTTGACGTGAGAGGTGGGGATAGCTAGAACATGGCGTCATAATCAGGGTTGCCAATCTGTGAGTAATTCCTCACATTTGTGAGTCATTTACTAGTCTGTGAGTAATTTTGTGAGTAAAGGGCAATTGTGAGTAATCGGGAAGTCAGCGTGCGTATATTCATGGTAGTTAGGCAAAATCCTGATCGGATAATTTATTAAAAGCGTGTTCTTTTTAAAAATTTTAATGTAAGCCTTATTTTACCCCCCTAGCACTTTTAGCAGTCATTACAATTTTATAGTTTTAAAATTGCAACGTCCTCTATTGCTTGGTCAATGTAATAGAGTAAAAGTAATTTTGATATTTTACAACACTAGGTGTCGTTTCGATAGTGATAGTCCCATTGGGACTGTCCCAACCGTCGATTAATATCTTTTTTTTGTTCATTTTAAAAGTATATTTTTTTATTAGTAGATTTTTTTTAAGTATTAGAATTAATGATTTATTATGATTTGGTCCGTTAATAAAGAAGCTACTCTGATTCTCCAATCCTTTTTATCTGTTTTTTTGTTCAGCTGATGATAAAGATTTTTTATATACAGGGTGATTCATAACTATTGGGACATAGGCTAAGTGCAGGTCATTTATATCAAAATATGGCGATAGGGCCAAATATACCTTAATAAAATATTGCTGTGGAATAAGATACAGGGCGTTAAATAATAATAATAGTAATAATAATAAACTATAATCTAACAGCAAATTATTTGACACTGCAAAGCAAACTTTTCATAAATGAAATATTTTGTGAGTTGTTCAATTGCGTTTTTCTCGAAAACGGGTGAAATTTTCTAATCAAAAATACTAAAAAGTTTCGTAAAAAAAGTTACCACTTAATTTCATCATCAGGATTCATTCACGTGGCGCCTCCTGTAACAAAATATGAATACATAAAATATTATTCCTTGTCGAAAAATATGTCTTTGTGCCAATTTTGATATCAATTCATAAATATACAGTGACATCATAAAAAAAAAATTCCACAGCAATATTTTATTAAGGTATATTTGGTCCTATCGCCATATTTTTGTCCAAATAACTTGCCTTAGTCTATGTCCCAATAGTTATGAATCAACCTGTATATTACTTTGTTATTAAAATAGTGAATGCACAGAAAAAAGGTGCATCTGTTTTGACTCTTGTATGTTCTGAAAATTTATCTTTTAATGTTTGGCAACATTGCACAGTAGTAAAATAAATTCAAACCAAAGTGCAAGAGTACAAAATATAAGATTTATATAAAAAAAAACTAGTAATAATATTTTGAAGTTGTGAGTAATTGTGAGTAATCCGGAAAAGTTTTTGAGAGTAAATCGGTAAAGACCGGTTGGCAACCCTGGTCATAATGGTTTATGCGGGGCGCCTCTGCGGGCCTCTGGCATTTAGTATTTCAGTCAGTAATCAGAATGCAGCACGTGGTATGGCGTTAGCTATTATTCGATATTTTCATTAGTTTTCAAATAAAAAATACATTTGCGTAATTCTAGTGTTTTATTTATACCGACGTCTACGTTACAAATGTATAGAAAAATGTCTAGTATGTGACAGTGACGTCTATAGCCGTTATTGTTTTTTTTTATATTATTCAGCTTTTTTAGAAGTCAAATAAGTGTTACTATAATATTGCAAAATTTAGTGAAGTTGCAATAGTGTCACAAAAAGCATCTCCACCTGTTCACATGTGTCCGTCAACGTGTTAATCAAAATCTATATTCACCTGTTTAAAATTTCTTTACAATATAACATCATAAAACATAAGCCGACAAGGGTGAAAAAAACGGTCGGTGCGCATGACAATTTGGACGCCAGACTGTCAATTTTGAGCATCTTCGTCACGTTTCCCACGGGCGTAATACGACAAATTATATTATTTTTTATTAATAATGCGCTATTTTAATAATTATTATTTGTTTCAGCTGCGTATTAATTAAAAATCATTTTTAAGTGATTTTCTTAAATTAAATGGTGTCATAGTTGAATGTAATAAGTGTTAAATTTAATTTTGATGATCCTTTTTAAAGCATTTCGATACGCACATGTGGGCGCCAAAGTGTCAAATATCACCTCGCTATGCGGCTTGATTTTGTTGACCGGCTTTGTTCTTCCAATTTAATATATATGCCGCGTTTGAAAATCCACATCGGATGCATTTTTTACATCTCGAGCGTTTTTTTATCCACATCGGACACATCTGTCCCATTACATTTACGTATACTGAATCACGTGATCAAAGATTTATTACATCTCAGATGCATCCGATGTGGATTCTCAAACGCGGCAATAGTTCAGTGGTCCGATGTGGATAAACAAACGCTCGAGATGTAAAAAATGCATCAGATGTGTAATGTAAAGTAAACGCGTTCAGACGTTGTCTTGACTCTAAAAAGCGTTTCTAAATGTAGAACGTTATATCGGGACGAATTACCACAGCCGTTCCTATTTAAAAGAAATCACTGGATTAGAAATAATTATTAAACAAGTATTATTAGGGTTCTTCTGGTTCTCAAAATGAAAACTGTTTTGGAACTGCGCCGGACCGTATGCGTAAAGGCAAAAAATCCCCGACTGTTTGAAATTGTTGGAAAACCAGAACACATAAAGGCACAACATAAAGGTGTTTTGTTTATTGTTTATTATAATAATGACTTTCCTTTTGAAAGCTCAGCTTCAAATAACATTTGCATGTATATGTTTAACATTATCATCACATTTCAATGGAATAAATAAAAACAGAATAATATTAAAAAATTAATAATTCTAAAATTGCTTTAATTTACAAACAAAACAAGAAGAGACATTCGTCCACATATAAATAAACAATTTGGGAACGCCCGACAGTTGTGGATCGTTATTTCTCAAAACCAGAACAGACCTATTATAATATCCCAAATCATAATTCTACAAAATTTCAACAGCTATTCACAATTTATTAAACTATTTACCACAAATTTTTATTATTTTTATTCATATCTATAAAATAATTTTGTACGTCAAAGTATCGCGTCCACTTCGGTTAGCTTCGCAGCAAAACTGTCAATTCTGTGTATGAAGTAGGAGAACTGCGAAAAGCCTTTCCAACTTCTGCCCCTGCTATAGCATCTCGGGTCTCGGTACGTGACAACATTACGATAGATGAAAATCCCACCTCTACACTCCATAATCAAGTCAGACGTCATCCGTCAGTCAATCGCTAATACGTCATACGTCAATCATCATCCATTGAAAATCGAAATTCGTGTTATAGTTTGTTTTGTATTCGCTGTGAGAAAACTGCGTGTATATATTTTTCAGAATTTCAAGTGGTTACAAATATTTAAAAGCACAATTCAATAAATAGTGTGTTATCAAGATGAAGATGTATATCTTCTTAGTGTCTTGTGCACTTTTTGGTAAGCTTACTTTATCAACGATAGAATTTTTTTATTTTTATTATACAACTACGACTATTTTTTTATTTTAATAGTATTCATTTTGAAAATAATATGCAGACTTTATGTTACATTTTTAGTTACTACAGCAATTATTATTTTATGAGTTCTATTGGACTGCATGAATTAAAATTACCGATTTTGTATTATCAGTTTATTGTTAATTTATTGTCACAGCTTGAAGTCTTTGTTAATGGTTATTGAGAAATGCGACGAAATTGTTTATATACTTCTAAAAATATCATGACCATCGTGACCTTTAACTTTGCCAAGATTAATTCTCTAAATAGTAAATTGTAATTACTCTTTTACCTAAGTTATACATACTACCACAGTTATTATGAATCAATCTATATAAAACAGAACAAAAATTATGTTTGGATTACAAATGCACTTACTTGCTAGGTGCACCTTAATTTAAAGATTTGTTCTGCATATTTTTCTTGGATCTTGCTAAATAAACAAGGTGTCTTTTTGTCTTTCAGCTTAAAATAAGTAGGGAGAGTAATTTTACACCCTTAAGTTTATTCTAAATTATTAATTACAACACTCAGTATTTATCTATTTATGTATATTTTTCTGTTGAAGTAATTAGTGGTATTTACTTGTTTAATAATTTAAATTTGTCATTTGGTTTTTACTTAGAATTGTTATTTTCTTTTTAATCATTTTAAATCAAATCAGTTTATTCACCATAAAAGGACATTTACATAGTGAAAGCCACTTCTCAGGCTAGTCAAGTTTAAAACAATATTAAAATTGTTAAAAACAATTATCTTAAAAAATAGTAAACACTTAATTATATACATAAGACTACTTATAATATTAAAAGAAACATACATTTTAAAATTTAGAAAATGACCTGGTTAACAGATTATGATACCTTCAATGTGTAGTTCAAGAATTGAGGAACTCATCAATATTGTAAAATGTGTTATTGTAGGGGAAGTTAATAATTTTATTGTTTATGCTGTTCCTTGGGCCGACTAAGTCAATAAGCGTTTTCATTTTATTGAAACATTTAACCCCTATATAATTGGGAGAATTCTGACTCACTCTTGGTCTTGAGAAGGGTGCACGAATGTCATCATTATGGCTGGTATTATATGAGTGAATTTCATTGTTTAAGGCAAACTGGTTCTTATTATCATAGATATACATTATTAACTGTAAAATATATAAAGAGTGCACTGTTAGAATTTCATATTTCTTAAATAGATTTCGGCTGCTTGCTAATGGATGAGCTCTAACCATACATTTTACAATTTTCTTCTGCATGATAAATGCTCTATCTATATTTGAGGAGGAAGCCCACACCAACAAGCCATACTGTAACTGAGATTGTACCAGTCCAAAATATAATTGCAAGATGTTAATGGAAACTTTATCCCTAACATTTCTCAAAATAAAGCAGGTGCTACTCAGTTTTGAGCATAGCTTATTGATATGAAGCTCCCACGTTAGCTTAGGATCAAGAGTTACACCTAGAAATTTAATTGATTGTGTACTTTCTATTGTTAGCAAATCTTCGTCAGGATTAATATTTTTAGGTAGAAACCTCATATATAAGGTTTTCTCGTAATTTAGCTGAAGGCTATTTTCCTCACAATATCCCTCAAATTCCATTGTGACGTTATTTCCATTTTCTACTAGGGAACTGATACATTTCTCAGACAGTTATCATATTGGCATCATCTGCATAAAAAACAGCTTTATCTGATGTTTCACAAGTGTTTGAAATGTCGTTTATAAAAATTATAAAGAATTATTGGCTTAACCAATGTGCCTTGGGGAATGAATTACTTGTTTTTATTCATTTCAAGAGTTTACATAAATCAGCGTTTTAAAGTTGTATCATTGTATTTAGATAACCTAGTAGAACAATGCCAATGCAAATTATCTTGGAGGACAATGGACAGTATCAATAGATGGCAGCAAGCTCCATCACATCCAAGTTATAAGTTACAATGAGTTACAATAATAAATAAGTTACAATAAAGTACAATAATGGAAACCAATTATATAATAACAAGCACCTAGGTGAGAACACCTGTATGTGCTGACAAAAATTAAAATTTTATTTTAATTAGGTATATTTAATGAATTATAAAGGAAATAAAAAAAACAGTTTTTTTTTTAAATATAAACTAAAGCTTGAACAATTTATGCAAGAAACAGAAAAAAAACTATTTAAAAAATATCCATGTATTAAGTCCGTTATTCTTGGAATATTCTGATAAACTTTGCATTATTTTGGAAAATGTATATTTTGCTAACTTTAGAGAATTTTTTATATTTGTTTAATAATTTTACATGAAGAGGTAGAGCGTTATAGAACTTTGTCCCTAGATAATTTACACTGTTTTTAAAAAACTCACTATTTGGTTTTGGTACTTTAATGCACATGTTCGATGCAGTTCTAGTGTTATGTCTATGTTTTAAAGGGTTTATTAAAAATTCATTTTTTTGTATATAACAACACATTGCGTGAATATATAAACATCTAACATTGCTAATTTTTTCATTATATAAAGTTATGGTGGGACACAATCTATCTCTTTTATATATTAACTTCAAGATTTTGTTTTGAATAACATTTAACTGATTTTAATATAGTTCCATACAGGCCTCCCCATACTAAGATTCCATACTGTAGTATAGATTCTACTAGACTGTAGTATAATGTTATTAATAGATCCTGGTTGAGAAATTGTTTTAGAAGATAAAATTTATAAATCAGCAATCTAAGTTTTTTGCTATATATATTATATGGCAGTCCCATTTTAAGTGCTGGTCTATAATTATACCTAAATATTTGGATGTTTCTGTTTCCTGTATGTCTAAATTTTGACATGTTAAGCTTCTAAATTGAGGTCGATCAGCCACTGTTTTTGAAAAAGCAATGTAGTTTGTTTTGTTAACATTCAAAAACAATTTAAAAACATCCAGCCAGTTTTTGACATGTTCCATTCCAGCTATAGCACTTGTCTTGACGGCTTCCCAATCTTTATCACTGAAGACTAGCACTGTATCAGCAGCATATGATACAACTTTGCCTTGAATATCAATCTGAGTTAAGCTCTTAATGTATAAATTAAATAGTATAGGTCCCAGAACAGTTCCTTGAGGCACCCCGATTTGTATATTGTCAGGGTTACTCACATTGTCTCTGACCTTTACCTTCTGTTGTCTGTGTGTCAAATAATTTTCAAAAACCTTCAACACAATGCCCCTCACTCCATTCTGTTCAAGAACATTTAACAGCTTCTGATGTGGCACCATGTCAAATGCTTTTGCTAGATCTAGAAATATAGCTATAGCTATGTTACCAGTATTCATTTCATCAGTAACATATGAAATCAATTCATACATAGCATAGCATTCTGTTTTAGCGGTTATTCATTCTATTTTAGAGTTTATTAATTATAATTAAGTGTTTATTGATTTTATTCAAATTAATCTTAAAACACAATTGATTGTTAGAAAAGTATTAAAGTAAGATAATACATAAAAAAAAACAACGATAAATTGGTAAACAAAAATGGACCCGTATATTCGAGACGTAAATTATGAATCTTATGATACCGTAGAATTTAAAAGTGTAGATGAAATAAATAATTATTATAAAAATGTTAAAACTTGTATGTTTAAATTATTCCATCAGAATATATGTAGCATTAATAAGAATTTAGATGAGTTGAAAATATTTCTATCACGGTTAAATCATGATTTCGATTTTATTGTTTTAACAGAAACACTAAAAATACCAGACTTAAATACATTTCAGCTAACAGATTACAATATAATATATAATGAGGGAGATATAAATCGTAATGATGGAGTGGTAATATTTGTAAAAAAAAACTTAATAATTAACTCTGATATAATCCAAATAGGACAGTGTAAAGCAATAAGATCAATAATTCATTTAGAAAATAAAAATAAACTTGTTATAACATCACTTTACAAACCACCACCCATCAAGGAGGAAGAATTTGTTGATAACCTTTGGACATATCTGGAAGAAACAAAAAACAACCTAAAAAATCATAAACATATCTTTGTAGGAGACATTAATATAAATATAAAACAAAATACTGATTTAGTCTCCTCCTATTTAGATACGCTAGGAGAATTTAATTTTGTATCTCTGATAAATAAATATACACGAGAAAAGGGACCCTCAAAAAGTTGTTTAGATCACATTTTTTATAGTTACAATGCACCTACCTTAGACAATTATACGGCGGCAATTTTTGATACACAAATAACAGACCATAAAGCTACTATTGCATATTTTCCTCTAAAAGTTGATGTGTGTCCAAAAACGTCATTTGTTAAAAAAATTAATTACGATAAACTGAAACTAGAATTAGGTAATCAAAATTGGGAAACTTATTACTCTATAGAAAATGTAAATGAAAAAGTTAAGTACTTAACAGAAACTCTAAATTTACTTTTAGAAAACAATACAAAATTAATAAAACAGAAAGACCACCATAAAAAAAGAAAACAATGGATAACAGAAGGAATTATAAAGTCAATAAAACAAAGAAACCTTTTATACAGTATTCATAAAAAGAATTTTGATGACGTTGAAAAAAAAATGCAATATTTAAATTATAGAACACTTACAGATAAATTAATTAAACAAGTTAAAAAAGATTTTTACACCAAACAAATAAATGAAAATAAAACTAGTTCGAAAAGGTTATGGGACACTTTAAAACAAATACAAGGAGATAGTAGAAGTAATAGAGAAATACGTGAAATAACTACAGATGAAGGGAAAAATATTACAGACGCAAAAGATATAGCAGAAAGATTTAATAAATTTTTTTCAGAAATAGGCACATCACTTGCAAATAAAATAGATGACCCCAACTCACCACCTCCGGTCAGAAATATTCACAAAAATTCTTTTGCGCTACTACCAGTAACTGAAAAAGAAATAAATAATATCATTAATTCACTTTTGAACAAAAAATCGCCTGGAATAGATAATATTTCCTCAGAATTAGTAAAAGAAAATTCTGATACATTAGCACCACTTTTGATGGATCTAATTAATAAAATGTTTGATAAAGGTGAGTTCCCAGCCGAATTAAAAAAATCTTTAGTAGTACCAGTCTTTAAAAAAGGAAAAAAGACCTATTAGTTTAATAACAACTTTTACAAAAATAGCAGAAAAAGCCTTAAATTTACGTTTAAAAGATTACCTCAATAAATATAAAATCATCTCAAACAAACAATTCGGGTTTCGAGACGGGCTCTCAACAACAGATGCGATCTGTGAGTTGTTAAAAAAAATTTATAGTTCTGTTGACTGCAAAAAACCATGTCTAGCAGTTTTCCTGGATTTCGCCAAGGCCTTCGACACTGTAGATCATGGACAGTTGTTAGAGACATTGGAAGATATAGGGATACGTGGGAAAACTTTTGACCTTTTTAATAGTTATCTGAACAATAGATTTCAAAGAGTTAAAATCAATAATGAAATCAGTGACGAGAGGCCAATAGAAAGCGGTGTTCCTCAAGGAACTATATTAGGTCCCACATTATTTACATTATATGTAAACAATTTATATAATTTACAGACCACAGGAGAAATAGTAAGTTTTGCAGACGACACTGCGATTTTTTATGAAGCAGAAACTTGGGACGATCTAAAACGGAAAACTGAAAGAGATTTAAAGAAAATAATAGACTGGTGTTCCCATAAAAAATTAACCATAACTTACAACAAATCTTTTGTTTTACCATTTGTCAGCTACTCTAATAATCTACCTCAATTTAGTAACATTAGCTTAACTTATAATAAAAAGAAAATAACATTGGAAAAAAAAATGAAATAAAATATTTAGGAGTTACCCTAGATTGTCATTTACGTTGGGACGCACATATAAATAACTTAACAAATACCTTAAGACTTCTTTTATTTAAATTTAAATACCTCAAAAATATTTTACAAGTTACTCACCTAAGAACTATTTATTATGCTTTAGTCCAAAGTCGTGTACAATACGCAATCGTCTGTTGGGGTGCTACAACCAAAAATCACATATCCAAACTTGAAATATTACAAAAGAGAATTCTAAAAATAATACACAACAAAAAAGTTAGATACTCAACAGATGCATTGTTCGAGGAAGTAAAAATAATGGATATACATACGACAATTATACATATACTCAGTTATAATACTAATCTACAAAAATAAACAATTATTAAACAAAATTACCCATAACTATGATACAAGAAGCAAGGATAAAGGAAAAGTTGGTACCCATCTTGTAAATAAAACAATAGCACAACGTTTTTATATTTATTTAAGTGCAAAAATATTTAATTATCTTCCGGATATGTACAAGGCATATTTACAAATCATAAATTCCGTTGAACTCTTTAAATCTCTCATCAAAAAATTTCTTATTAATTCGGATAGAAAAACGCAAAGAGAAATAATTGATTAAATATACAAGTATTCGAACTTATATATTATAATTTAGTTGTAATTGTATACTTTTTACGTGATATTTTTATTTTGTATTTCTTTATTATTTATATTTCATATGTATTTTGTATTTTAAATGATGCGTTTTTTAGCTAATTTTATATTGTTATTATTCAGTTTATAATTTAATATGTATTATTTAATTAATTTAATTAGATTTTATGAACTTATACAAGTCAAGCTATAATAATGTATTAAAAAAAAAAAAATGATTTCAAAAAAAAGTTAGTAATTCGGCAGCCCATGCGCAACCACATGGTCATAAATGGGCAGCAAATACTTTTAATGTATAAGGTACCTGTCAATTACTCTAATAATTTAAAATTATTTAAATGTACCTACAAATATGATGTAATCAAAAAAACAAAAATGCTGAATAAAGATTATTATTATTATTATTATAATAGCATCTCCTGAGTTAAGATCCTCAGTAAAGCCATATTAGTGCTTGGGAAGTAAGTCATTAGTTTTTAAAAAATCTGTCAGTCTATCTTTCACACATTTCTTAAATATTTTGGCCACATTACTAATTAAACTAATAGGTCTACAGTTCGTTATTAATTTTGGATTACCAGCTTTATAAATAGGTGTTATAATTGAAGTTTTAAATTGTTTAGGTACAATTCCTGTATTAAAAATACAATTAATTATATGCATTAAAGGTTCCAGTAAATACAGATGTAGTAGTTTCAGATGTTTTACTGTTATACAATCAAATCCCGGGGCACTATTGTTTTTTAAACTATTTATGTGTTTTATATAGTTTTCGCATATCAGTTTCAGAAACATTGATTTTTCAGTGACACAGGAAAATCCACATTACATTCAGGGATATTTGTGAACATATTAGTGCCAATAGTCAAAAAGTAGATATTGTCAAGGTACAAAAATAAGAAAAAGAAAAATTTTTTTTTCATGTTATTTAAATGGAAAATGGAAAGTTAGGAACAGGCACCACTTAATGTTAATATTAAGAGCTCAAATTTTTAGAGGCTTATTTTTTCACTTTCTTGAAAGTTTTTAGCCTGTTTTTAGTTGAAAATGAAAAGTTGCTCAAAAATGACACACCCTAGTATACATATAGAGCGGTAATTTTTAGGGTCTATACAGGAGCCTTTTTTTTATAGATTAGGATGCATTTAGATTCTTTAAGATTCGGAAAAGTTCCGGTAGTGAATGATAAGTTGATTAGGTATCTAAGTGGTACACATATGTATTCAGCAACCGTAGCCAGAACTCTGCCATTTATATTGTCTATACTAATTTGTTTCATTTTAGGATAAAAACTGTTCAACAGTAATTTTCATGTCTTTAACAATAAAATGTAGAATATTTTTTTATTACCTCCTAGGTACATTGTGCTTACACATTTTATATTTACCTAAGAATTTATGTGTAGATTCAGTAGACATATTTTTATTAAATAAAATAATTGTAATACCTATATCAAATTAATTAAAAATAATTATTGCTAAGATTATTTACATAGATGATCATGGGTTGGATATAAAATAAATGTTACCATCAGTTCAGTTAATCTTTTGAACTCTGTCCTCTTTTATCAAATAGCCATATAGATTACAAAATTAAGATAAAGGAAATTGAGTTTTGTCACAAAATAGCGTGTATCAAAAGAGCGCCTGAATGAAATAGTTCATATCAAAATAGCATCAGTCAAAACAACTCCTGAATGAAACAGCGGCTGGAGTCATCACGGGTTGCTCCACAAAAATTATACAAAAACTTAACTAATTTACCTACCTAACCTGTTCGGCCTGGAGCTTCGCAAAAAAAATATAGGTACATAAAATGAGAAAAAATTTTTTGTTTCATTTGTGCCCTGTTTTGACTAGCACTATTTTGAGTGTTTGAGTA
The DNA here is from genome assembly GCA_927349885.1 of Psylliodes chrysocephalus. Taxonomy (NCBI): domain Eukaryota; kingdom Metazoa; phylum Arthropoda; class Insecta; order Coleoptera; family Chrysomelidae; genus Psylliodes; species Psylliodes chrysocephalus. The sequence goes on along the minus strand of OV651829.1, from coordinate 18,615,391 downwards.
TTTCGTTTGGGCGTTATTTCGATACACGGAATTTTGTATATGGGCTCAAATAATAGTGCTATTTTGATGCACACTATTTCGTTCGGCCCCATTTCGTTACAGAGCCAGAAGATTGACATGTGTAAAGTTTAGTTAATTTTGTATTGTTCCCTACAGATACTATTAATTTATAAACATTTCAATAATAATATTCTAGGTACAACCAAATTAATAAATCCAAGTTTAGATCAAAGCTGTTAGTCATGGACATGATAATTATTTTAAATATTACAAATTTGTTGTTTTCTATTAAAATTTATTTACTGCTAAATATTATCACTCCTATGAATCACACTTTGGTTATAGGCTGAATCACACTAAATAATCAATGATTTGTTAATAATGGAAACTAGTCAGAATTTTTATATTGATAATAAATATTTTGATTAAATTTATTATAGGCCAATTTTTATAAATAAAATTGGTATTATAAATCAATAGCAACTTTAAGAATGATTCATGATGAAAATGGATATGTAATAACTATATAATTTGGATTTGCTTAAAATAATCAGATTTACTATTGTAGTAGAACACCCTTATGGACGTTTCATTGGGGGAAATTCTGTTGCGACATATGTTTGAACTGTACAGAACTTCATCAAAATGACTCGTGTGCTAGCGATCATTCGATCATTAAGTATAGAATTCTTTATTTTGGAATTTTCAAAAATAAGAAAGAAACCCAAATTTTATACGTTTAGAGATTTTAAAAATTTTGTCAATGACAGTTTTTACAATGATCTAATAAATACTCCATTTCATGAAATTTTCAATATTGAAAATATTGTTGATAAAGTGCAGTTTCTCACAGAACAAGTTATTCTCTTGTTTGATAAACATGCGCCATTAAAAACTATACGTATTACTAAACCTTATGCACCCTGGTTAAATCCAATCAAATTATTAATTAACAAAGATTACACACTGATTGGTATAGGTACAAGGAATTAAGAAATTTCACTCTCTCGTGAAAAAAGAGCATATTTTGACAACGTGTTTAATTCCCATAAATTCAAGGATTTATGGAAGGGTCTAAATAAACTTCAGTCCAGAAAGCAAACGAGTATTAGAAATTAAAAAAAACCGACTTCAAAAACGTGCAGATGCCATCACCACATTTTAACCAAATTTATATGGGACCACCCCTGAGGTACCCCCTTACTAACAAAAAAAGAATCATATAAATCGGACAAGATGGTAAAGCATTATCGCTAAACACATAAAAAATGAAGAGTTTGAGGATTTTCTCATGGACCCAATTATTAGATTTTGACCAAATATATATGGGACCATCCCTGAAGTACCCCCTTTCTAACAAAAAAAAAAATCATTGAAATCGGATACCGTGTTGAAGAATTATCGCTGAACGTACATTAAAAAAAACGTGACCAATTGAGAACCTCCTCCTTTTTTGAAGTCGGTCAAAAATAACCCTACCCAGCAAACATTTTGGTGTAATTTGACGTCGATACTACCTAAATTATATATAATAAATTTGGTCGCAAAATCAGATTTAACCATAATTAAGTAAAATTTACGTTGGCTCGACGTGGATTCGACATAAGTGGAGAATAAGACGACGTCGAAATTTGGTTTTATTTACCAAAATAGGTAGAATTACATCTAAATCCACATTGTAGTAGCCCAGTACGTTTGGTTAGTAATACCTCTCTAGGGAAATTTGACGTCAGTATAACGTTAATTCGACGTTGATTTAACTAAGTTTAGGTAGAAACTACCAAAATATTTGCAGATGACGTACGCCTCCAAGTGTACGAAAAGAAATTTTATACTTATTTGGTATTTTTATCTATATATAAGTAGAAATATTGTAAGAAATCATCAACACAACTAAAACATATACCTAATTCACATGAAAGATTGAAAATAAATAAATGTCGGTGACAAAAATATATGTAATGTAATTGCGGTGAATATACAGTTCACGCTTGTTGAAATTAATGCGAAGAAAATTTTGTCGTGCATGTTAATAGTTCTATTTAGAAAAATAACAATGCCCTTCCAAAATACTCTCTAATTAAAAAAATATAAGAAAAAAATATGATCGTGTAAAAAAATAATAATAATATGAGCTAAAACTATGTTACGTTTGTTGTGTATCGCTTTAGAAAATAAAAATAATGTTTCGTTTTTCGGTATTTTCATTCGTATGTTCTAGTTATGGTCATTTTAAAAATTTAAAATTTGGAATCGTACTTCAATTACGTTAAGAAAATATGGCGTATTGTGCGAATTCGACCTAAAAGTTATTATGACTAAGGAAATCTACGTATTTTACAAATACCTTTTTATTAAGTTGAATTAACTTCAATTTCACGACATATTAGTTAACTTTACCTATTTAAAGGAATAATAACTTATAGGTTTTATAAAAAATTTACCTATAGGTAAATATAACATATTTAGGTCACGTTGTTCTGCACTTGAGATTTTAGACGTTTCACTTTACAATAAAAATCGGAAGTATAACGATATGATTTATTATTTTTCGAACTCATTTTATTAATTATTTTTCGCACTCATTTAAAGCTCTATCTACACCACACGTAAATTAAGATTACGACTTTAATGGTTTTTTTATAATGGCCGAAATTCTTAAGAATAATGACGAAGACAGTAACTGAACAACCTAATTGTTAAAATAACCTAAATAATATAAATTTTACAAATATGTCATGCATGACTCATTTTAAATTGGTGGTTTTTAGTCGAATTTACTTTGTGGTAGATTTTTCAGATAATTGCTACAACAAAGTTAATAATTATTTCTTCAAGATGACGTATAGGTCAACTAAATGAGTATTCGACTATTTGGTTGAAATTAGGTAGATAAACAGTTAGAATTTTGCTACGATCTCGACCTAATATTACTTTAAAGGAGAGTAAATAAAAGCGGCCAAATAGGTTACTATGGAGGCATAAAATTACGTAGAATTTTTAACCAAATCTACCTAGTTGGATATTCTACTATAAAGACGATTTTTAGTTGCCAAACAGGTAGATATTACCTAAATATGGCACCTAATTTTACTACAAAGGAAATTTAACTTTGAAGTAATTGTTGGTTATTTTTTTTAGTAGTTTTTCCCTTGTTGACATGGTTAAAGTTACTTTTAAGCAGATTTGTGTAAAAGGTAGATTTCTTGGTATAATTTACGTAAATTTAAATATAAATTAAAACCGTTTGGTAAATTTACATTGGAGGTATATTTTTCTAGTCAATTTTACGTAATAATTACCTCAATAAGTAAATTCGTCTTTAACAAAGTCGAGTTATAACTAATGTTATAGAAAATGTTTACTGGGTACCTATTTCACTGCAGAAACCCGAAGAAATAAATAAGTACTTTTGTGATGTTTTTGTTGATAATGAAGTAGATGATGACCTATTAGAATATTATAATAATTCAACACTACCTAATTTGCATGAAAACAAACTAGCATTTGATTTTATGACTGTCAGAGAATTTAATAAACTACTCCATAATATCAAATCTAATGCCATGGGTTCTGATGCTGTGTCAATCTCCATGCTGAAGTACTGTAGTCCGCATATTGATAATTACATTACACACCTTCTAAACTGCTAATTTATCAATGTACCTATTAACTGATAAAGAAAAATGGATCTAACATATACTCTTTTATACTTAAATTTCTCATATTTCTAAAATATAATATCCTTGATAATATTTTTTTCATCATAGATATTATAACACTAATGATTTATTATTTATTGACAACTGTTTAAATATAAAAGTTAATCAAAAAAAGAAACAAAGATGGTCAGGAACATAAATGTTTGTCTTTTTTATTTGATATATTAAATAGTTTATTTTTTATATTTCTATTTTCTCTATTTGTAATGTTTATTGCAGTGCTGGTAAGTGGAGTGTTTGTTCCTCCAAGACCAGGACACAAAAAGCATCATAATTTATTAGGCGCTGAAGAATGTACTTGGGGGCCTGGCTATTGGTGTCAGAACTTAACGTAAGTATTAAAAATATATTATCGTTCATCTGAAATAGTTTCAGAGTCTTCAACAATTCATCAGTCATCAGTTGCCTAAAATTATTATTAATATAACTTCTGTTGTAACTCTAAACAATGTCACCAAATTAGTTGACAGAAGTGATACTTAATTATCATTAAAGTTGCGTACGGCCATTATCATTAAATCACGAGGGATATGGGTATTGTTGAAGACTCGTTATTTCTATAAAAAGAATTGCTGATAAATGTTCCTACATTCCTAATTTTGATAAAGTACCTATTTATTATTATTAATACACTAATAAGTTCAATTTACATATTGCTATTGTTTTCATATTTAAAATTTATAAAAACGTTATATCTGTAAAATTTATTCAAAAACAACCTTCTAATATGAATAAAAAAAAATCGGATTAGATTACTACGAAATTAAGAAATGTACCCCCAAAATGAAAACAAACAAAAGAAAATTGAAAACACTTAGAAATAAAGAGAAGAAAAACTAAGTGGACTAGCCAGGGATTGAACCTGGATTTTATTGGAACACACAACCAAATTTGTGAATTTGAAGTTGTCAAATCCGGATTCTAGTCGGTACACATCAAAGACATTGCAACATATAGACAAAATGTTTCATTTATAAATCCCATACAATTGCGGACTGTTATTATTTTAAAATTGTTAGTGAGTGGAAGAGAGAAAAACAGATCTCTTATGACCGGCTGGCAACGTTGTAAACAGTGTCCATAATATGCTCGCCAGTGGCGTAGAGTTTTAAACTTACCAGTATTGTCAGAGTAGTATGTTAAAAAAATACGTAAATATGTAGGTATATTTTTTTATTAATATAATTATGATGATTTTTTCATGTAGGTAGATTAGATTATGAGTTGGACGTTATTTGTTCTTGTCCACCGCGACCTTTTCAGATCTATTGTGGGACTTCTGTTTGTTTTAGAGTATGTCGTCTAGACTGGTCTTTTTTATTAGTGTTAGTAGCTTTGACAGTGGCTCCCGCATGTACTGGGTCTTCAACAATACCGAAAACCCACGTGACCAAATCGTCATGACAGCTATTGGTGAAAATAAAAGTAAAAATCCCTAGATGTGAGCCAGTGCCGTAGGTATTTTATTGCAAAATAGATCTTCTTTTTTTATGGTATGCAACTACAAGAACAAAATTTAGAATTACAACACAAAATCATAATATTAATTAGAGGTGCTTTACATTATTGTATTTTAATGTTAGAATTCGATATTTTAATTAGATTTAGTCAAATGCAATGATCTAAATTTTAAAATTATGATATAATTAACATAACCTTAAAAACTGAGCTATTTATATCTAGTTTGTATTCAACGAAAATAATATTAAACTGAAATATGGTTCGTACTAGTTATTGCCACTACAAAAAACACCTTTACCAGAACAGGGCGCAAGAAAGTTATGGACAAAAAATGTTATGCACTAAAGTTTAAGTAAACAAATTTAAAACTTACTGGAATTGTACCTGGGCAATGGGAAGTAATAAACAAATAATTTTTTAAGTTTGTTCTATTATTTATTTGTTACAGGGTTTAAAACATTTACAAAATACATTATGTTACTTATATGTATACAAAAAAATATTAATATTATTAATGTAACAAGCACATATTTGTTTTACCTCAAAGCTCTCACTTCTCACTTTAAATTATAGAGGCATACCTACTAAAAACTATTTTATTTAAAAGGATATTGAGTAGTAATCGGTGGTGCACAAACGATACTAATTCACAGTACCTCTCTGTTCAAAATCTTTACCACCAGCTTTAATGCAAGCATTAAACGTTCTTTTTTGAACACATTATGCAGTTTCTCCTCAGTTATATTTTGTATATCATTTAATATAGGTGCTCCAGTTCATAAACGTCACAAACAATTTTGAATTGAGCGATCTGTAATATTCCATAGGTAGGTTTAACAAAATTAAGGTAAAATGATTGTTGTAGTACCGAAACTTTATAGGGGATGCATTATCAGAAATGTTATCAACTTTATGGCTAGTTCGTAGTGACAAACCTAAAAAAATATGTTTTGAATTTCACTCGCCACAGTCAGTCTTTGAAACACCGTTCATACCTGTTTGAGGTGCTGCTTTTTTTACTAATTTATTGGGAATTTGCACCATGTTAATTTGCACATCTTCAACAGCTTTTGTTATTACTTTGGGCCTTTTAGAGCTTTTTCCTTTTTTATAATTTTGAACAAGTATTTGTTTATGACGACAAAAAAGAATCACATTCCATTTATTCACCTGGAAAACGTTCCTCAAATTTTCGAATACAATTACGAATATATAATAATTTTTTCTAGTACAACATTACCTAAAATAAATTATATAGTCATTAACGTTTACGAGTTACAGTAAATAAATTTGTACTTACCAACAAAAAAGAATTAACCCACCAATAATCTCTAAAAATAACTAATTGCTTTATTAATATTAAATGAAAAATGGACTGTGTTTATAAAATGTAAACAAATATAATATAAAATATTGTCAGTCCCCAAATGAACGCCAGTGACATTTCTGACAGGACTCACAGTTCAGTTTAGTTCCTTTTACGTCAAATCAGGCCCTTTCGATGAGTTTTTGATGGTTATCAGATCACGTGGGTTTCGGGTATTGTTGAAGACCTGGTAGTTGCATGCAATTGGCTTTTCTTCGCCCAATGTTAGAAACCTCGTTCCAGCCAGGCATACACATTGGCACAGGACGTGGAATATTATTTCCTCTTCTTCTTCACAGAACCTGCTCAAAGTTGCTTCTTCTGCTGGATTTATGACACTCATGTGCCTTTTGAGGCGACAGTGTCCAGTAAGAAGGCCTACTGTTATCCTAACGATTTGACGCTTTTGATCCAATAGGTCTTTCGTGAACTTGGCCGATGGTTCCTTGATGAACTGTTTGGCCTGTCTCAGTCTTGGATAGTTGTTCCACCATTCCTGAGACTCTGTTTGCATCCATTGTTTAATGGATGCCTTGCACAATGCCTTAGCAACTCCACAGAAGGGTCCGGGGCCTGTCTTGGCCTTATCTGAGTCTCCTCGGGCTAATTCGTCAGCCTTTTCGTTGCCCTGATATCCCTTATGGCCTGGAACCCAGGCTAAGGTCACCTTATTTTAACTACTTAGCTCTGTCAGGTCTTCTAGACAGTCTTTCACCAGTCGTGATTTGATTTCTGGTGAGAGAATTGCCATCAGAGTATATGACAATAGTTTTGCATGATACTTGCTGATTTTTCATGTAGGTAAATTCAAGTACAAGTAAATTCAAATACAAGCGAATTCAAGTTACCTTTCGATTTTTAATATTTATTGGTTTATAGTTTATTGGCATTTACTATATATTTGCCTGATATGATGTTAACCAAAATTATTTAAAATTTTAAATTAACATTAGTAGGTAGGGGTATCTAAATAAAACACTGTCCTAAAAATATATAATTTTTTAATAATTAATTACAAAAAAACATGGTATGGCAAAAAATATCGTAAAAAAAACTGTAAACATTTTTAAAATAATGTTTTAAATATATAAAATACTTTAAATTTATTAACTAAAATTTCATTTAATTTTTTTATGCTTAGTTATTAATGTTATAACTTACTGCAACGTTTCTTTTTGCAGCAGGTGGTGTTCCAAAAACAGTTGAATCAGAACTAAAAACCCATACATTAGATATACATATAGGTAATAAATAATGTTTAGAGGTAAACAAAAAATTAATATTTTGTATTTTTACCTGTTGGATAAGTCATCCAAAAATAGAAAGCCCTCACACCGTCTGGAGTTTGCATCTTTTCTAATATATCTAGTACCATTTGCACGTACCAGAACATTTTCAGGAAAACAGTGTTCTAAACACAACTCTGGGTTTTTACGAAGGGGCTGATTTTCAAGGATTCATATTAGAGAAAACCAAAGTTTTCTTTTCTCAGGATCTTGTGGAAACCTAAATAGAGTAATAAAAAATATGTATAGGTGCTCAATAGGTAAATAATTTTTAAGGTATTCTACATTTTACCTTAAATTTTCTTTGCCACTATTCAATAATTATTTATTGGTATAATTTACTAATTTATAAAAGGAATATCACTTTAAAAACTGTTTTAAGACTGTTTTAGACTACACAAGTTTTTGATACAATTTCTTGTACAATTTAAATTGTATATTATCAAACCTGCAGTAAATTGTCTGAAAAATTAGATTGAATAATCATTTTTCAAACAATTTACTATGTGATCCTATATAATTTAAATTCTATAAGAAATTGTATCAAATCTTGTACAAGCCCTACTCCACTGGTTCAAATGAAAACAACATATCTTAACCTAAAAATACTTACCGTTGAAACCACATATTTCGACTTAAATGATCTACCTTTTTGAACACTACACATGCATGTACCATAATTCTTTATATTTCTCACAAAAGTTCACAAAAATAGTATTTTATAAATGAATAAATCAATAAGTCACACAGAAACTGTCAGATACTGTCAGAAATACAAAATAGCTTAGACCTGATTGGCAACGTTGCGGCTGGTTACGGTACTACATTTCATTCATAAAAATTGTAAATTCGTAAAATAAGATATTCAGCGTTGCCGTATTTACGGAGTTCTTCGAAACCCTAATATTTTGTTAAGATTAATATTGATTTTTTAATAAAAAATTTAGCTTATATTAAAACTTCAAAGAATAATTTGATTAAAAACATATTTTTATTTATATAATATAAAATTATAGTTACAGGACACATCAAATTTTATTTTTCGAAAGTAATTTCTCCAAATAATTTTGACAGACTGATAAAATCGGCAAAGACGCAATAAACGAGAATCTGGTGGGAATAATGATTTGCCACATAAAAATGTAAACAATTTGGTCTCTTAGTTGTAATGTCTTTGGTACACATATTCTCATTTCTCCCCAGCTTTCTCAATTCTTGTTTCAAGGCTGATTTACAAAATTAGCTATCAGTGGTCCAATTGGTAAAGACGAGCTATACTCAGAAGATCTAGGTTCAATCCTTGGTCAGTGCACTCATTTCTTTTTTCATTCTTGTGGTCTATTAGTGGATCTAAACATTTTCTTGATAAAAACTTTCTTAAAATCTTTATTTCTTGTTAAACAGTCGGTTAAACATTAATAAAAATGAATGTATAAATCAATTTAAATTTGAAAATATTACCAATAGTAATAATTATGATTTAGCAAGTTGTGAATCTCCAGAAATATTTAATTTTGGAGCGAGGATGACTAAGAACTTGGTGGATATGCTTGTTTGTGGACAATAAGCACTGATGATGGCACAATGCCGAAAGCACTTTGCATTTATCAATTAAAAAGTTTTGCACGAAATACAAGTCTTTCCTTTTAAATATTTAGTATTAAGAAACTTCGAACTGATATGAATGTTGGCGAGCGCACCCAAAAAAAATATAAAGTCGCCACTAACTACTGTCCTTAAAATATCCACAATTAAGGACAGGCACAATATTTATTAAAGTCATTTCTAGAATGTAAGTGATCTGCGCTTGCTCAGATGTCAAAATAAGAGCGGCACTAATAGTGAGTGACCTTAAGTGAACTTGCAATAACACTCTAATAATTATTTAATAAAAACGATAAATATAATTTACCTATTTTTTTTTGACGTATCTCTTTCTACTGCTAAACAAAATTTTACTGATTGGGCCAAACTCACTGATACTGGGATCCTAGTTAAAATGTATTTATCTGTTGGTAAAAAAAATAAATTAACATTTTTATTTGAGAACAAGTACATATTATGTACCTATATAAAATGTTGGCTTAGCATGATAAATATCAATAGGAAATAAAAATTTTATTGTTATTGGAAGTGACGAACACTATCAACAATTTACTGAATAAAAGCCAAAATTTTTTTACTATAAATAACTCTATTAAATTGGTAAAACAAATCAACTAGTCATTCGACAAACACAATACTCGTACAGTGGAAAGATTTTCTTTTTTTTTTTTAATAACATAAATATTTTTTCGTTAACATATATTACTGCTTTATTTAATGAAAATTTACCTGCCAAATGTTATTTTCTTTATTCATGACATTTTTTCAACAAATGTCTACAACAGAATTAAGGACATGCATATTCTCTAGTGTCAATTTTGTCCTCTTATAATAATAATTATATGTGCCAACAAACGGATTTAAAGACCTTTCTTGTTGATTTCTAAATATATTTCTTTCGATTTTTTTTTAATTTAATACTTTTGTTACTGATCAGTACTTAGTTTTATCAATTCTGACATCTGTGACAACCTGTATATATTATGAAGGTTTATGAAAAAGTACACTTTTTTTCTACCGGCCATGGTTTCTTCAAATATTATACAAGATGTTTATCAGCAATGTTGAATAAATTATCTAGTCAAATATCAAAGTTATTGTCATGGGATCTCTTTACTTTGTTCAATTTTATCTAGAAATCAATACCTCATGCAAAAATATCAACCACCGCAAAAACAGTTATTGAAAAAATCCTTAATTTTTAAAGGAGCCAAATAAAGCAAAGATTGAGCTTTACTATGAACAATTTTCATTATAGTACAATGCTAAATAAGAGGTTAAATGATTAAAAAAAAACACTACTAAATTATCGTGAATAGTTTTTTGGATGGCATTAAATTCATTTCATCATTTTGTAACTAAACTATTTCATCGAATAGCTTACATATTCAAACATCGTGCATTCAAATATTAAACTAGATTTTACTCAAAATTCTTAAAATAATGACAAATCCTCTATTTTATCATTAAATTATAGTTCATGGGTTTGACCACATACTTTGATTACTATACGAGGCAAGAGAGAGGTCCGACACGCCCAACATAGGGCGCGGCCATTTTGAACCCTGTGACACAGTTTACAGCTAAAGAATCAGATCGCTCACTCTGCGTCGGCACTTTTGATCTCACTGTTTCAGTTTATACACTGTGCAACTCCGATAATACAATATATGACAACCGCCTATAATAAAACAGCAGTCTTCTGCGTATCCTGAATTTGTATCCCTGGAGTGGATGTTATTTTGGAACTTTCAACTGGTCCGAGTGAGCTAACTGATTCTTTAGCAATAAACTGTGACTTCAAAAATAATATTCACTGACACTGACAGCAGCAAGCAAAATATCAGGTGCGCTTTAATCATCCGCTTCTGCTTCCGGAATTGTCGGTTTAGTCGTTTTAACCTGTCAGATTAAAACAAGAAAACCGACAATTCCGAAGCAGAAGCGGATGATTAAAACGCACCTATTAAAAATATTGCGCCAAGATGTAGGCAACACGTAATAAGGGTTCAAAATGGCGAAGTTTTCTATCTCCTTTTAAAAGGCACTCAGAAAGCTGCGCAGTGCGACCATTCTCCGTATAGTAAAAGAAAATCAAAGTATGTGGGTTTGACCCACGGTTCGTAGACAACACGGTGGCCTCTTCCGTCCGTTGCTAAAGAAGGGTGTGACGTCACTGAATGAAAAATCGAATTGACAGAAAATATTCATCTGCGGTTCGTACATTCGTTTTTTTAAAAAATCTAATATTTTATTAATATTTAGTGGTGTTATATTTTTTAACCGACTTCAAAAAAGGAGAAGGTTATCAATTCGTCGCAATTTTTTTTTTATGTTCAGCGATTATTCTTCAACACGGTGTCCGATTTGAATGATTCTTTTTTTGTTAGAAAGGGGGTACTTCAGGGATGGTCCCATATAAATTTAGTCAAAATCTAATGATTGGGTCCATGAGAAAATCCTCAAACTCTTCATTTTTTATGTATGTTTAGCGATAATGCTTTACCACCTTGTCCGATTTATGTGATTCTTTTTTTGTTAGTAAGGGGGTACCTTAGGGGTGGTCCCATATAATAAATTTGGTTAAAATGTGGTGATGGCATCTGCACGTTTTTGAAGTCGGTTTTTTTAAATTTTTAATTTCTAATACTTGTTTTTGACTCTATACCTGTGTTGGAGTTACATACCGGCATGGAAAAATCTTGTAATGATTTCCATCAAATTTCAAATGAATTTTTATTTGAATTATAAAGAGAAATACTATTGTGTAAATGGTATATTATAAACGTTTTGGTTTAAGGTACGGCCTCCGAGCTGAATTCGGATAACTCTTTGTTTATATCCCGAAATATTTTAAAATTTTAGAGTAATTATTCTACAAATATTCACTATTATTAAATTAATTGCAATTTTGTCCACCTTACATTTAAATGCAGATGATAAGGTTTCTTACAAACATTAAAAACAACTAAGAACAAACAAGTCAAAGGGCTTTACTAAGACAACATCCATTTTTGAAAAAAAAATTTAGTAAAAAGTACATAGTTACAAATCAGTAGTTGAGAAGAAATTTGTAAAGCATTCACGATAAGATGTTTAAGTAAAAGGTGCTATCTTTACCTCAAAAATACTCTAAAGCAATGTTTCTCAAAGTGTGCTCCGCGGAGCCCTGGGGATCCACAAAGCCTCTGTGGGGGCTCCGCGAAAATAGTCATAATAATAAAAAATACTAGGAGTTCGCCGCTACAAAAGGGAGGACCTGGTTTGAGGACTAAAATAAATCTATTTGGTCTTTTAGATGATTTATTTAAATACTCGCAAGTATATGTAATGTTAAATCTTCTCTGTGTATTGTATGTATATAAACCCAATAGATACAACTGTTTTTCTCTAATTTGATACCTATATTTATAGATTATTATAATAAAACAGGGTTGTTGTTTTTTTTTTGTGAGTAAATTATACTGTCCATACTTCAAATAACTAGAAACTGACAAATTAATTTTTTATTTCCGATATAAATTTACATTGTTTTCTTCTATAAAATTATTTGTAACTACTTTTTACTAAAAAAAATTCCATAGCAAACCTTTTTTTCAATAATGTTGGTCCTTTGACTTCTTGCTCTTCGTTGTGTTTAATGATTAAAAGAAACCATCTCGTCTACTTTTAAATGTAGGGTGGACAAAGCTTCAATTAATGTATTAATTGTGAATGATATTTGCAGAATAATACTCTAAAATATTATCATTAGCCTTTAATTTCAGTTTATGCTCGGTCCCTTTATTTCTTCTAATGATTTTTGTCAGATTTTTGTGTGTAAAAAGTAAAAATTGTAAAGTAGATATACTCAGCAAGGAATACTTTGGAGCAGCCATACTCAACCTTTTTTTCATACGGGCCACATACGTATGTTTGCTATGTTACACGGGCCGCAATATTCTTTGGATGATGACCCTTTATTAAGGCACCCATTTAAAATGTGTTAGTGGGAACCTCTAATAAAAAAACCACAAAACCTAAATATATCCCGTAGGGTTACTGCAAAAACAAAATAACTCACATTTTTAGAGTTTCGAGAAAACGATCTTTAAAAGTTTAAAATGTATTAAAAAATCAGTAAAAGCACTTTTTAGTAAACAATAACTCAAATAAAAAAAAGAATTTAAAACAAGTCTTTACAAATATAAACTAAGAATCTATCGATTAGGAACAAAAAAAAAAGAGTAAAAATGTCACAACTTATTTTAACTGTCTACAAAATCTCTCTCTGTTCGATACGTATCGTGTCGAGTTCGCACACAAGAATCCATCTGCACTGTGCAAGTCATAATATTCAATATCTGTGTCACAAGCTTCTGTGAAAGGTTCAGGAAATGTCTTTAACATTATTGGATACAAGTAGATTGTGATTTTAATGGTGAAATTCATCAGTTGTAGTAAATATTTTTTCTTGGCATTACTTACATTATTTGGCATATCAGAACCAGTTTTCACCCTTTTAGGCATGCCTCTATCGGTATGGCTTGAGTTTTTCAAGCAATGCCAAAAGCTGGTGTTTCCATGATTTAAGAAATACTTCTGGTCGTTTTAACGTGCAAACAATATAGAGACGAGCGTTAGCATCCCCACTCGTTACAGCTTGACCAATCACTCTTTACAACTTAACCAATCAATAATTTACCATGGTTATTCAGGCATCATGTGTTATCATCCATTGATTTTTGAAGGTTAGCTGTATCGTGAAAAGAAAGGGTGACGTAATCACCTTGTCGATTTCGGACCAATCGAAAGAGGTCAGAGAAGGCTCTAGGCAAAACAAATAGCTTGGGCAAAATGTTAAAGAAATACAACAAATACTTTCATAAAAATAAGTGTTCTGGCTTTTATCTTGTTTTGACAGAAACACTATTAGGAATCGGACTAAACACATTTAGCAAAAATAAGTTATATGTATCTTATCTGGTTTTGGTAGACAAACTATTAGCAATTGAACACAATGTTGTGATTGTATTTCGGTATAAATGCCACTCATCTTGTTTGTGCATATGTATTAATATGGAGTTGACCATCTATTTATCATGAATATAGACTTCGTTCACACTTGTCTTGTTTAAGCTGTATATTATTTGAACTATTTTGTAGACGAAAGTGTACTTAACTCGAAAATGCCGGAAGTAAAGATATTTTGTTTTTTGCAATAACCACATGATCCAAACGTTTATTTAAAAATTAGCATGATATTTAGCACAGCGACCGATAAATGTTTTCGCGAGTTTCGCTCAAGATTTTAAAAACAAACCAATATTTTTAAAAAACACCTTCTTAATATTAGTGTTTCGGGCCGCAAAAAAAGCTTGGAGGGCCGTAGGTTGAGTATGGCTGCTTTAGAGTATTTCTGAGGCAAAGATATCACCTTCTACTCTTATCGTGAATGCTTTACAAATTTCTTCTCAACTCCAAAAGTCCTCTGTTTTCTTTTTTAAAATGATTTGTAACTATGCACTTTTTACTAAAAACATCCTGTAACAATTTTTTATTTTTTTTTTAAATGGATGTCTTAATAAAGCCCTTTGACATTTTTTGTTCTTGGTTGCTTTTAATGTTTGTAAAAAACCTTTTCATCTGCTTTTAAATGTAGTGGACAAAGCTGCAGTTAATTTAAATATAGTGAATGGTATTTGCAAAATAGTTACTCTAAAACTAAACATTGTTTGCCAACAGCAACACTATGGCGCGCTCCAGGCTTGCCAACATTTCAAAATATTTCGGGATATAAACAAAGTGTGATCCGAATTCACCTCGGAGGCTGTACCCTAATTCAAAATGTTTAAAATAAACCATTCATACAATAATATTTCTCTTTACAATTCAAATAAAAAGTATTTCATTTAAAATTTGATGGGAATCATTACCTGACGTTCTGTAGCTTATCTTTTAAAAAATCAAATCATCGATTTCATAAAAACTCTAACACAAGTATATATTCCAAAAATAAAAATATATACACCACTAAATATTAATAAAATATTAGATTTTTTAAAAAACTAATGTACGAATCACAGCAGAAATTTTTTTGTCAGCCCCATTTTTCATTCAGTGACGTCACAACGGATGAAAGAGGCCACCGTGTTGTCTAGAAACCGTGGGTTTGACTATCAGAGGACACAATAAATGTTAGTAAGTTTTTGTAATCTGAAGTTAGGACTTTTTTTATTTAAATTGAGACTTTTATTGCGAAGCATTTCAGCTACTTACAGAAAGCAACGTTGTCATATGTAATGTGCTCGATTTATTGTATTTAAAACGCAATATTTGCAAATATATGGCGCATGTAACATTTTTTTTTTTAATTTTACCTCATAGGTATCTCAAATTTCTTGTTATAAAAGATTTAATAGGTTATTTAAAAACAAGGTTTAAGTATTTTTATAATGTGTGTGTATATAATTAATTATATTATAATTAATAATTAATATTGCACGAATATTTGAGTTCGAATTCCTTAAACCTAAATATGAAAAAACATTCTATAACGAATACGTTTGATAACGCATCGTTTCCAAGATACAGAATATTAAAGGTTTTTTAACAAAATATTTTTTTATTCCTATATCTAAATAACGATCTAGCAGATTTCAATTACATTTTCACAATTTGTTTATGATTAAATAAGGTATGTTTTCAACCTATTAAAGTTGTTCATTAACACCGGCGTGCCTACGGGACAAATCGTTAACTTTTGACACAAAAAAAATATTTTTAGATTTTTAGAATTTTTTTAATATAGTAAAAAATCGGGTTAAAGTTTCGAAAAACTATCGATTATTGATCCGAAAACAACAACATTCAATTGAGTATAATATGAGTACTATAAATATGCTACCGTTATCTGAGAGTATACAGGGTGTCCCGAAATTGGACGGTCATATTTTAACAGCGTAATCTACATCCTAAAATAGGAATAAAAGTTCATATAAACAGGTCCGAAAACGTTTCGTTTTCGAGATACAGGGTGTTACAAGTGAAGTCCTGATGGCACATTTTTGTAAATATTTTCTAAAATTTCTTTAACAACCGGTTTTCCAAAGTAAAAAAAAAAATAAAATTTCTGATTTCACAGGCCTACTTATTATTGTTTACACTTTCGAATAACTTATCATGAAATTTTCAAATGCCTTTTTCTTGAAAATGGTGCGTCCTAGCGAGATGCAACAAAAGTAGCTTTATTATAAAGAAAACTTAGGGCAATTTTACCCTAGGCCCCCCTAATTTACCCACCTATGAAGATGATCAAAAACTGGGGTTTAGTCCATTAAATAGAGCGTAAAAAGGTAAGCACTTGTATCAAATTTCACTTAGTTATCTTTAAACGTTTAGAAAATATTTACAAAAGAGCGTCATCAGGACTTCACTTTTAACACCCTGTATCTCGGAAAAGAAATGTTTCGGACCTATGTTTATATTAACTTTTACTCCTATTAGTCTAATCAACAAGTTCAAAAGCATGTTTTTGGGACATACTATTACGAAAATTATGTTCAATAGCTCATTCGATTCGGAATAACGTCTAGATTTCTAGATCAATGCGTGAAGAAAAATTTTGCAGTGCATAAAAAATTGCAAAAGTTATAAACAATTAAACACCTCAAAAACATGGTGTTTGGTTTTTCGCCTATACTTTGTAAACTATAAATATTTTTGAATTTTTCAAAAAAGATCCTTAAAGAGGAGGAAATTTGCTATAAATAAGTTCCGACTCCCGGAACTGTACCGACATTATTTATAATTTTAATTTAACACTCAAAGTAGCCTTTCGCGCGCCATTTTTAGGTTGCGCGCACGGCGTCGAAACCGAGTACGTTACATAAAATAATTTTTTTAAGTTAATAAAATTAAATTCAAAAAATTACGGTGTATTCTAAACACTTAAAAGAATTCATTCCCGTTGGAATTTTTCATAAAAATAAATTTTCCAACAAAGTAGGTTATTGTTAATTAACAAAATTTTTAGAAGTTCTCTCATCATTACAAATTGATAAAAATATTAAATAAATTAAATTTTTTTTGCTTCGTGGAGCTCTTTCTATATACATATAAAACAAAATAGATTCATAAAAGTTTAAAAAATGTTAATACTTTGTTTATAATAATTTTTTAAAGTTCACAAAAACAGAAAAGTCACAGTGGTGCTATAAAAAAATTTTTTTTTCAATTTATTATATTACTGTTTTAATGTCGAGAAAAGACATTTATTAATTAAAAAAAAAATGTTTCCTCCATTTGTTTATAAATGGCCAATTATTATTAAAAAAAAAAATTTTTTTTCTTAATAATAACTTTTAATTGTTTATAATCGTTTTTTTAATATATCTATTGTTTAAATTATTAGTTAAGAAATGTGTTTTTTAAAATCATAATTGACAGTCCTCTACAAAGTGACAGCAAAAAAAATTTTTTTTTATTAATAATTCCATTGTTTATTAAGTTAACAATTTGTTATAATCAAATTCCCAACTTTGGTTTATTTTTTTCCTGAAAGAAATAAAAATTTCAAAAACGACTTAGTGCATTAAAATTACGGAAAATATTTTATCCCATTTTTTATTAAACTTAAAAAAAATCAATTTTTATAAACAAATATAAAAAACAACAAATTAACAATAGGTACGGAATTGACAAATGACTTATCTGAGAGATAGTTTCATTGCCTACAAAAATGACTTGAATGTTTATTGTATCTCCAATAGTTTAAAAGTTATATCAACTTTTAAGTCAACAAATGGATCAGCTGCTGAAACTTTGATAGTGCGTATATTTTCAAAGTTTAATAAAAAATGGAATACAATTTTTTCCGTAATTTTAATGCACTAAGTCTTTTTTGGAATTTTTATTTCTTTCAGAAAAAAAAATAAACCAAAGTTGGGAATTTGTTTATAACAAATTGTTAACTTAATAAACAATGGAATTATTAATAAAAAAAAATTTTTGCTGTCACTTTGAAGAGGACTCAATTATGATTTAAAAAAAAAAACACATTTCTTAACTAATAATTTAAACAATAAATATATTAAAAAAACGATTATAAACAATTAAAAGTTATTATTAGGAAAAACATTTTTTTTTTAAATCATAATTGGCAATTGTCTAGAAAGATGTAAAAAAAAAAATTGAAAAAAATTGAAATACTCTATTTGTTGTATACAAAATTTATAAATAAATGAAGGAAAATTTTTTTTATTTTTAATTAATAAATGTCTTTTCTCGACATTAAAAAGTAATATTATAATAAATTGAAAAAAAAAATTTTTTTATAGCACCACTGACTTTTCTGTTTTTGTAAACTTTAAAAAATTATTATAAACAAAGTATTAACATTTTTTAAACTTTTATGAATCTATTTTGTTTTATATGTATATAAAAAAAGCTCCACGAAGCAAAAAAAAATTACGGTAATTATTTAATATTTTTATCAATTTCTAATGATGAGAGAAATTCTAAAAATTTTGTTAATTAACAATAACCTACTTTGTTGGAAATTAATTTTTATGAAAAATTCCAACGGGAATGAATTCTTCTAAGTGTTTAGAATACACCATAATTTTTTTAAATTTTTGAATTTAATTTTATTAACTTAAAAAAATTATTTTATGTAACGTACTCGGTTTCGACGCCATGCGCGCAACCTAAAAATGGCGCGCGGAAGGCTACTTTGAGCGTTAAATTAAAATTATAAATAATGGAGGTACAGTTCCGGGAGTCGGAACTTATTTATAGCAAATTTCCTCCTCTTTAAGGATCTTTTTTGAAAAATTCAAAAATATTTATGGTTTACAAACTATAGGCGAAAAACTAAACATCATGTTTTTGAGGTGTTTAATTGTTTATAACTTTTGCAATTTTTTATACACTGCAAAATTTTTCTTCACACATTGATCTAGACATTATTCCGAATCGAATGAGCTATTGAACATAATCCCAAAAACACGCTTTTGAACTTGTTGATTAGACTATATTTTAGGATGTAGATTATGCTGTTAAAATATGACCGTCTAATTTCGGGACACCCTGTATTAAAGAACCATGGGGTTAAGCGTAACCTTTTAAAGTTAATCATTTTTGATTTGGAAAAGTTGGGCCATTTTTTTACAATGCCCCTAAATTCTGTACAAAGTTTTTAATTGATTTCAGATAATCAAACATAACAATACATAATACAGAACAAAAATAATAAAATATGGTTGGGTGACTTATATTTCAAAACGACAGGATACATTTTCTTGATTTTTATGCCATAATAATTTTGAGAAACTTTTGTTCTGTAAATATAACAAAATTTAAATAAATAAACGTTATGCTATCAGTAGACTAATTCCATATAGATAAATAACTATGTTAAAATTATTTACATGCCATCGTGCCAATAATTTCTAAAAGAATGTGTTATCTAAAAATAAACGTAAATATTTTTCAATAAATATTTTTTTCATCGCAACAAAGCAAAAGCTGATCAATGATACATATCCATAATGTAAATTCGATAAACAATAATTATTAGTAATGTTTAAGTTTAAAAATATGTACAAGATAAACTAGCTATATATTTTTGTAATTGTGAATATTTTTTTATTAAAAAGAATATGTAGGTAATGTTTCGAATTAAGGCCGTCATTTCAGTGTATTTTAAGTGGTCAAAACAAAGGTTTACAATTATTTACAGAACTTATTTTTCACTGGATGGATTTTAGTGAAACTTTGGCAGCTTATAGTAAAATGATTAATGATTTCAATGAGACATTTTCATTTGTCCTGCTAATAATTAAACACTATTAAAAAATATAAAAAAGAGATAGTTGCAGATACAGTTCAAAAAACTTTACAGCATTCTACATATTTTTAGGAATATTCTTGCCAAATTTTAATAATCAATGTTGCGAACTTTGTGAACTGTGCACAAATTACGATTTCATGTAAAATTGAAAATCTTGCTGCGTCCATATTGAATTTTAGTTCAGGTCCTAAGTTATAGGTGTCCGATGGAGCAAAAGTAGCGAAAGTTTCGGCGCCATGTTGCCATATCTTAAAATTATTTTGAATTTAGAGGAAAATATATTATCATGCATATTTACAATTTACAGAAACATACATTATATATACAGGGAGACTCATTTTTTACCGTTTTTTTAATAAGATGAATTTTTAATAATATTTGGTGCTTTGTCTAAAATCAAATACTAAATTAAATAAAATATAAAATAAATGCCTATTTAAATAAATAAATAAATAAATAAATAAATTTGCATATTTACAATTTACAGAAATATAAATTATATATACAGGGAGACTCATTTTTTACCGTTTTCTTAACAAGGTGAACTTTTAATAATATTTGGTGCTTTGTCTAAAATCAAATAATAAATTGAGGCAAAATAAATTTGATACAAGTATTTTTGGGTTTTTCGCCACTATAAAATTTGTAAAAAAAAAACACCTAATCACAAAAATAACTAAATTATAAGGAAAATTATTGGCGAAAAACCCAAAAGAACCCAAAAAAATGAATCCATATCATTTACCGTCACAAGAAACAGCATAGAAACTGTATTTTATTTTATTTTCTCGTTAAAATTTGAATAGACGTCAAATGGTTTATGGGAACTAAAATTGTTCTGTTATAGACAATAATATAAGAAGTAACTTTTCTATGAACAATTTTCTTCTCCAAACAAAAATAACTAATATATTCCATAAAATATAAAAAATGACTCTCTATAAAGTACCCTCCAGATGTTCCGACTCTGCCCAAAATCTAATTAGTTCACCTCAGGCCGGAATAAAGCTTAAGTTTAAAATTTAATGTGTTTTTCTTTATCCGTTTTCGAATTTTCTTTAAAATTCGAAATCAACACTTTTACTCAAATATCTCGAATACGATCCATTTTAGAGAAATTATATATCAAACAAAAATTATAGAGAATTATATCACAAACAACTTTTATTTGAACAATTTTTATAAAAATTTGATTTTTTTACATTTTGTCAAATTTCTCGAATACGGACCATTTTAGGAAAATTTTGTATAGAACAAAAATTATAGAGAATAATATAAGTAACTTTTATTTGAAGAATGTTCTTCTTCAAACGTATGTAACAGATATATTTTATAGAATATAAAAATGACCTCCTATAGAGTACCCCGGCTACCGTCGATATTAGGGACAGTAATTTTTTCACTTTTTCCATAAAGATTAAGTAAAACCATAATATTTTTACACTTTTTAATCTTCTATAATTGTGCACTAACCTAATTAAAGTAACAAATATTATTAAAACACATTTGTAAGTTAAAAAATTAAGAATATGTATTTATTCACGATATTCTCACGTAGCCATATTGTTTTTAATTTTTTCGATTTGACAGTCACACTAAGAGCGCCTGTGCGTGATTTTAGCGATGTTGCCAATTGCTTTTTGTTATTTGTTCTAAATAAATATATTCATGGTAATACCGTTCTATATTATTTTTTGTTTATGAATAATATGACAACTAACATTTTTATTTTTATAAATGTGCTGTTGTCAAACATATTAAAAGAACGTACATAACAAGAATGACAGTGGCTGTTTTTTCAATAGCTCCAGTCTAGATGATAAAACCAAAATATAAATGTGTTTATTTGAGACTTTTCATTTCAATTATTCAATTTGAGCTGTGTCCAGGCCGTTGGAGTCTATGCCAGTCGGCGTAGCCAGGTATGGGTTGATGTTTTTTGGTGGCGGCAAAGCCGCCACCCTAAGATAAGTCGTGGCTTCGTTTTCTTGATGTATATTTATGGACCAGTATGCGCAATCACAATTTTCCATTAACTACTAATTTTATCACAATCCGGCAACGTTGCAATTATATTTTTTAAATTTGACAGAAACTATCGAGTTTCGATGTTTACAGTCGTCAAAATGCTGATTTTTATAGAAATTAAATATTTTTTTTTGTTTAAATAATGCATTTACCGCAATTTTTTTATTTAAAATACGCTCTTTCTGATAAAAAATAAATTTCTTTAAAATTCCACTGTCCCTAAACTCGACAGGACCCGAGTACCCCCCTAGATGTTGCGACTCTGCCCATGACATAAGACACTATCGTTATCCCCATGAAAATCAGGACTACCACATCCTACACTATCTAGTACTTAGTCTACGACTATATTATTAATAATACTACTTCTTTCACTTCCATTTTCTTCCATCACCAATACATCATTTTTCTCCACCTCCACCTCTGAGACAGTTGCCTCTTCGCCCTCTTCTCCCACCGCCCCGCCGAAACACTGCTTTCTCCTGTTATGTTTTTTTTTTGTTTAACAAATGACACGAGGGATGACTGCTTCCTTTTTTCCATTTCTGTAATCTGTCAAATTCAACTATTACAAGTTAGAAGTCCATAATTAATATAAAATATGATGACGCAATTGAAGCAAATTGACAAAAAAGAAGTTATGAAATGTATTTCATTCCGAAAATATAACATCATATTATCAGGCTATCCCCCTTCTTTTGTTACAAATCTGACTTGAGGATTTATAAGTATTATGTTGATGTAATAAGAAGTAATAAGTACTCATTTACAAAAAAAAATATATTTACTCATTTATTATAAGTAACTTCTCATTATATATTTGAGGAAAAATCGTGGGAAGACCATATAGTCAGCTAAAAAAAAGAGCAAGTAAGTTGAAGTATAGCGTGAAGATGCTATGTAAAAAAATACCTGATAGAATTATCTTGGGAATGTAAAAACATCATCATTAATGAACAGCATGGTTTCTGTCCTGGTCGGTCAACAGTGACTAATCTCTTGCTTTACAACACTTACATAATTAATGCTTTAGAAAATAAGTCACAAGTTGACTCGATCTATACAG
Source organism: Psylliodes chrysocephalus (assembly GCA_927349885.1). Classification (NCBI taxonomy): domain Eukaryota; kingdom Metazoa; phylum Arthropoda; class Insecta; order Coleoptera; family Chrysomelidae; genus Psylliodes; species Psylliodes chrysocephalus. The sequence continues at coordinate 18,592,026 of OV651829.1, read as the reverse complement.
ACTTCTCAAAAGCCTTTGATCGAGTAAAACACAAACTTCTTATTAACAAATTAAAAAATATTGGAATATCGGATGTCATGCTGACATGGATTCAAAGTTATTTAACAAATCGTTTTCAAAGCGTGAAAATTGCGGGTGTTGTATCCCATGAGATTACAGTTCCTTCAGGTGTATCTCAAGGTTCTCATTGTGGACCTATTCTATTTAATCTGTTTATTAACGATATTTGTGATACATTAAATTTAGCCAATACCTACTTTTTGCAGATGATTTTAAGTTATTCAAATCTATTAATTCACATTCTGATATAATTGAATTGCAAACAGACCTTGACTCTCTGAATATATGGTGCAATCTAAACCAAATGGATCTAAATATTAAGAAGTGCTTCTGTATATCTTTTAGCAAAATTTTGTCACCCATCATACATGACTATCAAATTAACAATTATAATGTATCAAGAGTTGATACCATTAAAGATTTAGGTGTCATGATGAATAGTAAATTGTCTTCTCAGGCACATATAGATATGACAACAGCAAAGGCATCAAAACTATTAGGTTTCATTTCTAGGTCTTCCACGGATTTTTCTGCTTATACGTTTAAATCGATGTATTGTTCTCTAATAAGATCACAATTAGAGTACTGTTCGATTATTTGGAACCCATATTACAATACTCATAAGCATCAAATTGAAACTATTCAGAATAAATTCTTGAGAATATGCGCCTATAAAATGGGTTATATAAGAGGAGATTACTCATATGCTTCAATTAATTCTCAATTAAACTTAAAATCACTTGACTTTAGGAGAACAGTTTCTGATATAATTTTTATAAATAAATTGTTAACAGGGAATATTAATTCTCCCTTATTAATTTTAATACCTTTAGTAGGACTAGACAATTCGACTTATTTAATATACCACTACATACCACTAATTATGCTTTTAATTCACCAATAAGTCGAATGTTACGTGAATGTAATAAGTTGAAATGTAAAAATTGTGATATTTTTGGAACTATTAATGCTCTCAGGACTTATTTAAATAATATGGAAGTCTAACAATTTATGTCTTCATTTTCTATAACTGATTTTATAATTGTTATTTGATGCCGTTATATTTTGTATTGTATTTTATATTACCTATATTAGTATTAGTTTAGTATTTATTTTGCAGTTTTTATTCTACTTAATATTGTATTTTTTTTTAAATGGGGTTACCCGTGAATAAATAAATAAATATATTTGACTCCTTCGTTTGGCTGAGACTGTGGAAAGTCCGGGCGTAGGGTTTTCAATGGACGATGATGGTCCAGGCTCAGGCTCTTCACTCGGAGTGGCAGGCTGGGATGGCGGTTCTTCAACTGAAAGCAATGTCATTGAGTTTGTGTGTTTCAAAATAATGCATAAATTACCTTCTGAAGTCTCACCTGCCTCTGCCAGTGGTGCACTAAACGGAGGGTCGTCTTCTTGCTCATCGAGATCGGTTCTTTCGTGCAACGTTGCTGCAGGAATCGGCACAGTTGATGCAGACTTGGGTGCAGAACAGACCTGCGCGCCTGCATCCACAACGCCCACCACAGTCAGTGCAGCAATTGTATGATATTTGCTGCATAAGTTTGTCAGGAGCCGGGAGTTTCAGGGTGGTAAGTGGAATCAGACCATTTTTGATTGACTTCCAACCCCACAGCTTCGCATCCAAATTGTGGCCGAGCCACTGCTGCACTTGTAAATATACACGCAAGCTATGCTGGTAGGCTGCAGCACGTACTGCTTGTATCGCAGCGCATTCAAGAAAGTTGTTAGATGGTTAGCCCCGTACAGGGCCACCAAAATTTTTTTTCCAGCAGCAGCAATTGCCGTTGGCTGGGCTGACGGATCCAACGGTCTCTTCAAGGTCTGGGTATTTAGAGAGAGTCTTCAAGAATTTAGTCTTGCCTTGGTTATATAAAGATGACGTCGAGTCGCATTATCGCGTGCAGAAACATCTTATACTTGGTAACATTTTGTTACACTCTAGACTGTGGTTGGTACAGTTCGAAACTCACACAATTCACCGTCGATTTTAATCAAGGCGCGAGGCAAACTACAAAGTATTCGGTATGATGGCACACGGAAAACTGACAACTGTGAAACGGTCTAACAACGGCGCTGACCGGCAGTATTGCGAGATTCTATTAAGTTTGTGAATGTTTTTTGGCCTGAACACTTGACATTAGTGCGTTACCTAGTGAATTATCAGATCAGCATTTGGGAAAAAAACATATAGATATTTATATAAACGTGTTTTTGCATGTATTTGGTGTTAATATTTACCTGTAAGCATTTAGAACGTTCTCAGAACATGTGCTACATTCTTACTCAGTATATACTTTCTAGAATATACTTTAAAAGTATATACTAGGTAAGTTCTAAGAACATTCTAGAAAGGACATACCAAAAAGAACATAAACAGAACGTTCTTAGTATATTCATAGAACATTGATGTCATGTGGGTTTAGAAACATCGTAAGGACATACCATTTATATCAGAAACATAGAAACAGACATATGACCTAAATGGGATGTTTCTGGCAGATCAGTGTTATTAGGGAATAATAAAAAAGTTTTCCATATGGTTCCAACTTAAGTAGACACAGTATGACAAATACTTACAAAAAAATGTCGAACATATTTTTTACAATACAGAAGAATGTTATAATTTAAAGTTATATTCAAATAAATATACAATTACAGCAATTTAGCATTAAAATTTAGGTTTGGTGATTATTTAATTTATAACTACAATTAATTTATAATGTAAAACGTAAATAATCACCTAACCTGAATTTTCATGCGTATTTGAATATAACTTTTAATTCAAAATAAATTTACTTTATAACATTCTTCTGTATTGTAAAAAATAAAGGTACTTTACTTCTGAGTAAAATTTATATTTTTTGACAAACCTCGTATACGGCTTAAAAAAATTGACATTTTAAATTTTGTACTATTCAAAACTTTTAATCAAGAATAACATTTTTCACAAAACCAATAATAAAAAAGTTCCATATTTAAACGTATTTGTTAGATATAACAATAATTTTATTGCTAACCGAAACCAAAAATGTATTATTTCAATCAATATTTGGATATTGGGGTAAATATACCTACCTATTTATAATATATTATGCAGGGTCAGTGCCACTAACATATTCTTACGATAAGTATCCCAAGTAGGTACCTGCGACCCTAATTAGACAGCTAAATATTTAATTCCCCGTAAACGAGAAAAACCTTGCTATAGAATTGGTAGATTGCTAACCAATATATTTCTACAAATACGCGGTGTTGACAGTTCTTTTATACCAGACCAACTTAACTGAAAACATAAAATAAAAGTACGGTTGTATATATTATTTTGCCGAACGACTTTTGCGATATAATTGACAAAAATATGGAGGTTAAAGAGTGTAGCTACATCTACGTAGGAAAGGATTAACTAAAATTTAAATTTAAATCATGTTATTAAAAACCGCAAGTGATGTGGCGTCCTTAATGTTGCAGTCATTTTTTCCATCAACTCTTCTAGAACATGGGAAATACCTAATTTTCTTAATGGATTGGGTATTGTTATGAATTCAAAAAAAAATTTGGGGGTTGAGAGCTCCAAAATCTTAACTATTTTTGGTATGAGGGGGAGCGATCAAGTGTGAGTTAAGTATAGTACAAGTAGAAGTTAGAAAGGCTTTTGGTAGGTAGAGAGGGGGTAAACGTCAAACCACGTCGGACGCTTTCGAGAATTTTCCAGTGTGTTTCATAGAATAAGTAATTTTGAATTGTTACCGGCGGAACTGGACAATCGCATGTATTTATGGACTCTAAATAATTATTAAACATGTATTATAATATTCAAATCATAATTTTACAAAAATTCAAAAGCTATTCACAATTTATTAAACTATTTACTTGAAATTGTTATTAACATCTATAAAATAATTTTGTACGCCAATGTACCGCGTCCACTTCGGTTAGATCCGCCGCAAACCTGGACATTTATGTGTATAAAGTGGGAGAACTGGCAAAAGCCTTTCCAACTTGTACTCCTGCTGTATCTGACTAGTTCGAAAGAACAAATATTTTTTAAGTATTTAGAAAAAGGACACAAGTGAATAACTGAATAGAACAAGCTCACATTTTCCTTAAAATCTAACTTTAACAACATATATTTTTGATAAAACATATAAAACTTAATTTATTAATACATCGCTTTATACTAAAATCAGTTAATTAAATATTTGATAATGTGGGCAGTAGAAATATCCTATTTAAGTTAGTCCTAATCAAAAACCGCAAGGTCACGCACTTGTAGTGTGATAAAAACCAAATATCTAATAAAGATGGGTCTTTATCATCTATTTTTACAAAGAACTATAAAACATACATGATAAATCATAATTTTTTAGAACAAAATTATTCATTGTGCCTTAAACGGATTTCTAAAGAATCGTTGGATTACACATAATTTTTATACTATCAAGAACTTATTAAACTATTATATTTTAATAACAGAATAACTACTCAGACTAAAGTAACTTTGTTCAAATGCAGAAGAAATGTTGATAATTCAATTAACACCAACCTCTATATATTTTTTCTGGACGCTATTATAATACAATTAAGTTTAATAGATGGCCATATTCTGTATAAAAGTTGAAGTTAGAATAGAATTTCATCAACGATATATTATTTTGTTATTTATTTTTGAGATACTCCATCCATTAGTGGCCAAAATAATTATTGAATTAAAAAAAAAATGTAAATTACCTATTTTCGTATGATTTGCATTGTTAAACCATTACCCTATCACATTGTCTTCTCATTTTTTTAAATTATATATAGGGCTACTCATAACTATTGGGACATAGACTAAGCGCAAGTTATTTGGACCAAAATATAAGGATTGTACCAAAACATGCCTTTATAAAATGTTATTGTGGAAAAAGATACAAGGCTTTAAAGTTATTTTTGGAAATAATTTCACAATATATTAATTAATTAATGAATTGTTATCAAAATTGGCATTAAAGCATAACTTTACATTTTACATTTTGTTATAGAGGGCGCCAAATCAGTAATTCCTGATTATGAAATTGGGTCATACCTTTTTTAAGAAACTTTTTATTTTTATTAAACTACTATGATATATTATGTTAAATCAACCTTTTTCGAGAAAAGGGCAAGTCGATTAAACATTTAAGTCTTTTGAAAGGGATTTCAAATAATAATTTATTTATAAAATATGTGCTTTGCAATATCAGATAATTGTTGTTGGTTAATTTCATTTATTTGTCTTCACTCGTACTACTGTACAATTGATTACCCTGCAGTATTGCGTTAGTTATAACTCTCGGTATATATTAAAAGATGAAATAATTTTTATCCGACTTCCCCCTGTCGCCAAGCTATCTTCATTCCGTTATTGGCACAACAGAACACCCACCTTGGGACATAAAAGGCTCGTTAGAGATAAACTTATACAGGAGGATGAATTCGACAAATTTGGATTGATCTCCCTTACATTCTTAATATGTTGTCTCCACTCATCTTCCTTTTTTTCTAGATAATATTCGAGTGCTTATGCTTTGTTTTATAGAATGGAACATAAATGAATAGTTGCAATTTATTTAATCTTGGTGTTTCCCAGGAACTTTTATTTCAATATTTGTGTCTGATATAAGTATGTTGTCAATTGAGATTTTTGATATGGTACTTCACTCTTGAGTAAAACTCATATTTTTTGACAAACCTCATATACCACTGAAAAAATTTGATATTTGATGATTGTATTCTAGGTTTTAGATAATGCAGAACTTTTTATGAAGATAACTGTTTTTCCTAAAATTAATAATAAAAAAGTTTTCCATATGATTCCAACTTAGGGGGACATACTGTATTAGCGAGTTACTAAATTTTTTGTAAAATTATTTAATGACGTGTGACTGATAACACTGGCCAACAAAATTACACTTTTTGACTGATGAATGACTTATGGCACATAATGTTTACTAATTTTAAGTCGCCGATTCTAAATATACCCCCACTTTTTTTGGACAGCTCTTGTTTACGAGTTATAGCTTTCACTAAAAGTTCACTGTATTATATTAGGTTTGTTCCAACTTGATACATAACCATTCCGTAACGGTACAGCGCATGCGTATTACACTCCAAGCGTTCTAACTTAATTTGTACGATGTGCGGGTTGATACAGAATTCGTTCCAACTAAAAAATGGATGATTCCGGAATCGTTTCTGTACCGTCATATCGATTCACAAATTTTTGTGGAACTGTTAGAACTGACTTGCGCAAAGCGATCGATATATGTTGATAGAGCCGATAGAGGTTAGTTTTAGTTAACTTAACCTACAAATTTACAGCGTTTTTATGTTTTGATAGGTAGATTTTAGAAAATACTGTTTATAAATCATATTTGGAAAATAAATGAGTGATATAGAAGGAGACAGTGATTTTTTTGATGATGATGCTAATGACGATGATTTAGAATTAATGGTAAATTGAGAAAGGATAATAAACAAAGTTATTTAGTATAGAATATAGAATGATACAATAAAAAATCAATAACATCCATAATTATAAAATAGAAAACTAGTTTATTTTTATTTTCTTTTCGAAAAGTTTGGTTAGAATTTTCTTCCTCTTCTATTTTATCTATTTATGAACCATCAGCAGTTTTAAAAGCGTTCCAACTCATTTTAGATTCCAAAACCATTCAGAGATGGACTTGCGCAGTACATCGTTCATAAACTGATGTTGGTATGATACAAGAACGGTACCAAACACCAAGTTGGAACAAACCTAGTGTTTATTTGCAGTTTATTTAAAAAGAATTATTGAATTGTTATACATATTTAATTTTATTTGGAAATGCCATTAATTTATAATCCTCTTTTAACGACCCCTCTGTTGTACGACCGCGGATACCCCCTGTAGTTTCTTGAAACATACTTATAAAGGTAAAAGTACCTCTCTTTAATGACCGGTAAAACCCAATTTCAGAATTCTTTAGAAATGATCTTTTGTTATTTTAGGGAAGGTTTAGTTTGAATTATTGTTTTATTTTGTAATATGTTTTGTATAAGAGTATGTGTGAATGATTCAAACAATTTTTGTTTCATTTGTGGAGAGTATGTATTTAAAGAATACCGTTTAAATGAGGCTTACAAAAATTACTTTGGACACCCACTGGAAATGAAGAATAAGCCTTGGATTCCGCAAAAGGTATGCAAAACATGCGCTGAGTTCCTACGTTTATGGACAAATAAGAAAAGACATAGCTTCAGGTACAAAACCGCTGTGATTTGGAATGAACCCATGAACCACCATAACCATTGTTATTTTTGTTTGGTGAACATAACTGGTATTAACCGAAAAAATCGAGCCAAATGAGAATATCCTTCCATACAATCGCACATAGACGTGTTCTGAGTCTACACCTGAACCTCAATCTGGTACTTTACAGGAAGAGCCAGAATATTTTGAGACGAAAAACGACAGTAGTCATAGTGACTTTGAATGCGACCTGCGGACGCCAAAACCATTCAATCAAGATGATTTAAATGACTTAATTAGAGATCAGGGACTGTCAAAGTCAACTTCAGAAATTTTGGCTTCAAGGCTAAAAGAAAGAAAATTGGTAACGAAATAAACTAAAATTTCTTATTACCGCACAAGAGAACAGAATTTCCTTAAATATTTTGCTGAAAAAGACAATTTCGTATTTTGTAAAGATGTACCTGGATTGATGGCTGCAATGGGATTACAAAATTATGTTTCTAGTGAGTGGCGTTTATTCATAGACTCGTCAAAACGGGGTCTAGAATGTTTTCTCTTAGACAATGGGAATAAATTAGGGTCGTTGCCTATTGCACATTCTATAAAAGTAAAAGAAGAATATACAACTATTGCTCTGGTTTTGGACAAAATTAAATATGTGGAAAATAACCGGATCATATGTGGTGATTTAAAATGGTCAACTTTCTATTAGGCCAACAAGGTGGTTATACAAAATATTCTTGTTTTCTTTGCTTGTGGGATAGTAGAGCTAAAAATCAACATTGGGTTAAAAAAGATTGGCCTACTCGGAAAAATCTAGTTCCAGGACAACAAAACGTGATAAACCCACCAGTAGTGTCAAGGGGCTTATAAAACAGTTTGTCAATGGTCCTTACAAAACTGGAAATTGTTTTCTATTTCTATCAAAAAAATTCCCGAAACTGAGTGTAGAAAAGATGGGCCACAGATAAGATCATTAATAAAAGACACAACATTTACGGACACTATGACAGAAATTGAGAAAAAGCATGGAATGAGTTTGTTTGGCTTGTTCAGAATTTTTTGGGAAATAAGAAAAGTTCTAACTATTCTCAACACGTTGAACAACTAATGAGTCACTTTCAAACCCTTAGATGTAACATGAGCATCAAGTTGGCTTTCTTCACAACCACCTAGATCATTTTCCCGCTAATCTTGGGGATTTAAGTGAAGAACAGGGCGAGCGATTCCACCAGGACCTTCGTACAATGGAGGAACGGTATCAAGGCTACTGGAACGTACATATGATGGCTGGAGCATTCAGAACAGTTCTATGGGTTCAACCTCTGCAAGGAGGTCTTATAAAAGAAAGTTTTTTTCAACTTGTCCCATTATTATACATAATTAAACCCCTTAAGACCAAACCTATGGGACGACTATGGTGGAGACACTTTCGCGAACATTCCAAAGTCAACGAGATACTATTTCTAGAACGTGATAACGTTTCTGGTACATACTGGCAATTTTGGTGGGGGAGCATTCTAGTCCACCAATTTGTATATAAATTGGTGGAGGAGAGCCATCAGGATCAGTAGTTATATGGACAGTGAAGATAAATAGTAATTAGTAGATAGACAGTGCTGAATATAAATAGTAAGCAATTCAAAGACATTCGATATATAAATTAAATACTAATGTTATAAAATAAATAAGTGTTTAAATAAATTATTTACAAATAAACTGTTGTTTTAAAATAAACAAACATCACAATATCCCTAATTATTGAAACACGCTTATCAAATGGCTTAGTTATTCGAATGTACTTATATCTGTGAAAAAACATTTTCAATTTACTTAAATAAGCAAATACTAAGATCCAGAACAAGTGAGCACTCATATATTCAGCTATTGAATGCACCGGGTTCTATTTAGTTAATTTAAATATATTTTTCAAAAATGTTATTTTTTGTTTTCTCTATGCACTTGTATATGACATACAAGAACCACTGTCTGACATGTCAAATATTCCAATAGCTGACATTGTAGGAAATTGTACCAATGGATGACAATAATTAAATAAAGATGGAGTAAAATACTAATAAAAATAAAATTTATTAGCAAACATTGTTTAACAAACATATTCTTATTTTACATGTTCTATATAGACAATATAAATATATATAAAATACATTTTTTATGAACACTTATTACAGAATGTTTAAATACATATCAGTAATAAAATGGCTGAAATAAATAAATCTGTAAATATCAATAAAAAAGACATATGTACACTATATGCTAAGCAGGAAGAAAATGAAATTTTCCATAAACGAAATATGCTACGTTTCGATGGATTACATGAGAAGGAAAATGAAAATTTGTTGCAAATCATCACTAACTTAGTAAACCAGTCAATGAAAGTAAAGTGCACAATAGCAGATATTTCAAATATATATATAGTAAAGTAAACTCTGACAAAATTCATACAAGAACTATAATTGTAAAACTTATCTCCTTTCTAAAGAGAAGTGAAATTCTGAAAGCTAAAGGTACTTTAAAGCAATCAGGCATATTTGTAAATGAAAATTTAACAATCAAACAGTATGATTTATTGAAGAAAGCTAAACATAAATATGGTAGAAAAGAAGTTTGGAGTTGGGCTGGAACTATATTTGCTAAAGTAAATGATGAAGTTAAGAAGATTCAAAACGAGGCTGTTATTTGAAGTTCAGAAGCTTCAAAACAAAACGAATCGGATATTTCATGAAATAGTGTATGGACAGCTTTAGAATAAACCTATTCAAAATTAATAATAGTTAAAGTGTACATTTTGCGAGAGTATTGTTTTTGCTCCTAAAGACTTCTTGATAAGACGGAGCGTGCTTTGTTGTTTTTTTTTTCTTCTTTTTTCTTTTAGAATTATTTTTATTTAGAATTGGTTAAAAATAACGTCTCGAAGTATACTTGGATTTTAATCCTAATAGTATGGTAAATTTTGTCTTTCATATAAAGATTAAATAGAAATTAAAGAATTGTAAATTATTTTATTGTTAATATCAAGAATTAAAATAGGTTATCAAAATAAATGTGAAGTAATTCGAACATTTTAACATCTTTGAATTTTTTTATTTTTTTGAATTTTAATGCATATGAGAATTTATCACATTGATTATAGGGTGTATTATTTTTTCTTTTACTTTTTAATTATCAGGAGACCTCATAAGATAGGATATAATAAAACATGTCAATTGTATCTATATGTTATCAAAATTGCAGAGGTTTGAACACTAAAATGGTGGAATTTTACACAAACACTTTAGAAGGTAATCACGATATAGTTGTTGTTACCGAATCTTGGCTAAAAGATGGGGTGAGGGACGGAGAATTAGCAGATGTAAATCATTTAAATATATTTAGAGCAGACAGAAATTTGGAAATTACTGGAAAAACACGGGGAGGAGGCGTTCTTATAGGAATTAAAAAGAAATTTAAAATATTAAATGTTGTTGAACATTCTTCTGTATTCGAAGTTTTAGTTTTAGATGTAAAGATTTGTAGAAAAACTATCTGTACTATAATTGGAGTATATATTCCGCCTAATGTTGAATTACATGAATATATAACTTGTTTCCAACTCATACAAAATTACATTAAAGACATCAATAAAACGTTTATTTTTGGGGACTTAATTTACCGGAAATAAAAGGTATTAATAGTTTGGATGTTATTGTAAGTACCAAAACAGTTTGCAAGATTTTCTAAACTTTAATTCTTTGGTACTTTGCAACAACGTAAAAAATGCACAAGGAAAAACATTAGATTTAGTACTTGTGTCCGAGGAAAACTTTAATTTATGCGAAGTGATTAGGGAATTTTGCCCCCTAGTTCGTGAAGATATATTTCATCCGGCTTTAGTTATTACTGTATCATTAAATAAATGTGAAGAACCTACTAAGGATAAATTAACAGATAACCGATTTAATTTTAAAAAAGCAAATTTTAATTTAATGTATGAATACATGAGGAATATTAACTGGGAAAATGTAACTGAATTAAATGATGTCAATAGAGCTGTAGATAACTTTTATTTTAATGTGCATGAAGTATTTGATCTAACTGTACCAAAATATAAGACCTATGACAATTATAATAAATACCCCGTGTGGTTTAATGTTGAAATTAAAGAACTATTGAAAGAAAAAAGGCAATACAGAAAATTGAAGAACATTTCAGAATATCACAATAAAATATATATAGAAACAAGAAAAAAATTAAAAACGGCAATAAAGAAGGAGCACAAGAAATATTTACAGAACATAGAAGAAAATTTGGCTGAAGACAAATAATTTTTGGAATTACGTGAATCATAAAAGGAAAAACTTAAATCAATCTCAAACTTTTAATTTTAGAGGTCAGAAAGTGCCTGAGAAGGATACTGCTGATATATTTGCAGATTTCTTTGCATCGGTTCATTCTGGTGAAAAATCACTATATAATTTAGAATTCAATAATGACCCTCTGAGCTATTATAATACTTGTAATTTAAATAATATAACATCTATAGACTATGAAGCTGCGGTAAGAAAATTAAAACCAAAAAAATCGGCTGGTGGAGACAATCTACCCCCATATATTCTAAAAGGTTGCCAAGAATTATTTCAAAAACCATTAATACATATATTTAATTTAATTATTAAACATTCAACTTATCCAAATCAATGGAAATTAGCGACTTATACCCCTATTCACAAGTCAGGGAATAAAAGGGATATAGAAAATTATAGGGGAGTGGCCATACTTTGTGCTCCTTCCAAATTGTTGGAACATATAATATATAATAAAATTTATAATCATATTAAAAATATATTAGTTGATGAACAACATGGTTTTGTTACTGGAAAATCAATAAATACCAATTTATTAATATTCACAGAAGTCGCATCTAGAACTATTCATGAAAAATCACAATTAGATACAATTTTCACAGATTTTTCAAAAGCTTTCGACCTCGTTAACCATGATATTTTACTTCAAAAATTATATAATATGGGAATTGCAGGAAACTTAATACAATTGTTAAAAAGTTATTTGGAAAATAGGGAGTTTGTGGTAAAACAGAATGGAAATATTTCGAACAGAAAATATTCAAACTCTGGAGTACCACAAGGTTCTAACCTGGGACCGCTGCTCTTTTTAATATTCATTAACGATCTTCCTTCTTGTGTTAAATTTTCAGACTGTTTAATGTTTGCAGATGACTTCAAAATTTTTAAAAAGGTTCAAACGATTAGAGACTGTGTAATGCTTCAAAGAGACATAGAAAACATTCATCTATGGAGTGTCGAAAACAAACTTAATTTCAATGAGAGTAAATGTTATGTGATGTCAATAAGTCGGAAAAAAGATCCTATTGTTTTCAATTATATCATGAACAGTCAATATTTAAAACGTGTAGAAGAAATTAAAGACCTAGGGGTTACGTATAATTATCAAATGTCATTTGCATCTCATATAAGATATACTGTTAATAATGCCAATCGTACATTAGGTTTTATTATAAGACAAACAGCACTATTTTATAATTTGAAAACAATTGATTTATTATATAAAACATTAGTCCGGTCATAGTTAGATTTTGCTTGTATGATTTGGGAGTAACAACCGCAAATATATCTAGATTCTGTCGAAAAAATTCAAAATAAATACCTACGTTATACATACTATAAAAAGTATCATCGTTGGCCTGACTATAATTATGTAAGATCTCAAATGTTACGTGAAGAATTTAAAATCCTGTCTTTAAGTACGATACGTAAAATAGCAATGATGAACTTGTTATTCAAAGTGATAAATAATCAAATAAACTGTAGCAGACTTTTATACTACATACCGTTTCATGTCCCTCCTAAACGCACACGGAACTCCCTAATATTCAATATACAAAACTCTGCTGGTCCTCCACTTTATTCAATTCTGTGTTTGCCCAATAATATTAATACTGTAGTAAACTTAGATTGGTCTCTGTCTTTAATGCAATTTAAAAAGTTGATAATACCTTACTTCGATACCTTTGGAATTTAAATAATATAAATAACAACTACTTTAAAAACATGTAAAATTTCTTAAAATTATTTAATTCTACCATTTAAAGTGATTTATCCTCTGCAATTAAAATACTGTAATATTATGTCACCTGTAAAAAATTACTTAAATTATACTATCCATGTAATTAGGCTAGTTAAGCCTGTTTGGATTTTTATTAAATAAATAAATATCTTAAACATTTACCAATAGAAACCACCTCAGGGTTTTCTAGTATTCTAAAAATCTGATCAACAGAAACTGTTGAAACATCGTTTTCATTTGCAATGAATGTTTTCTTGCTTGTATCAATAAAGTTTAAAGCCATAACATTAATGTCGTTTTTAACGATCTCCTATACAATGCATATGGAAACTTCTAAGCATTTCTTTTGCCTCCTACAACATTAACCCATACAGAATCACCATTTTTTAGTCCGTTAATTCTTCACTTTTTCTAATTATTGGTCTTCTTCTTTACTATTTCAGGTTGAATCATCTGATTCTGCATATTTTTCATCTTCATCATCTTCACTGGACTCGTCTAGTTCTAGTTTCTTCAGATTTTTATTTTCTTGTAATTTATTTTTACTTTCTCTTTTTTTACCGTCAGGAATTTGTACTATCGTTTTCTACCTACCTTTTAGATATATTTCATTTATATTAAATATAAAGTAATAGAGAAAATATTGTATTATTTTTTAATTTTAATTAATATTGTGCTTATTCATTTTAGTGCTGCCGCAGATTGTCATGCAACAAAACACTGCATCCAAACGGTGTGGATACACAAAACCTTGCCTCCTGATGATAGCAGTGTTTGTCAAATTTGTTTAGATATGGTGAAACAAGCCAGAGATCAATTGGAGAGTAATGAAACACAGGTAAATAAGATTCATTAAAAATTATTTTCTTTCCACCAAAGTACTATCTACAAAAATGTTTTTTTGTTTACATTTATCTTTGATAGACATTAGAGTGTGACTTAAGTAATTATTATTTACACTGAATTGCATGATAATTTATGAATATCGAATAAATTATTTTGTTATTCACATAAATAGGAATGTTATAAAGTGCAATAATTAAACAAAATCTCATTAAAAAAATAGTTTAGTTGTGTTTAATTTAATTTTTTTGACAAGATAAATAAACGATATTATGTTAGACATTGAGATATAAACATCTGACAGAAGTTGGAATTTTTTTAAATGACTATTTAATGTTTTTGTTTTAGGAACTTATAAAAGAAGTTTTCGAAACCGAATGTAGCTATTTTCGTATCAAACCAATTGTAAAGAAATGTGACAAAATTGCCGATAATTATATTCCGGACTTAATCGACACTCTTGCTTCTCAAATGAATCCTCAAGTTGTTTGTTCAGTAGCTGGTCTATGTAACAACGAGAAAATTCATAAAATGTTAGCAGAATCTGGCGAAGTTCCCAAAAAGGATGCTATTTCGACTAAACCAGACAAATGTCAAGGTTGTCACACGGTAGTTACTATTTTGGAAGATAGATTCAATAAGATCTCTAAAGATGATGTGTTGCACAAATTTTTGCAGGTAAATATTGCTTTGTTTAAACCATGTTTAGACATGTATTGTTGTTCGAAACTATATGCCCCGCCCGTTCCAGGGCGAAACATATTATTTCAAGGACGTATTTATATATCCTACCGGTACTTGATACTATTTACGTTTGACGTTTATACGTCCCGCTCGGTTAACAGGTTAGTGATCAAAAAAGGGTGTGTAAATTAATTTTGCCTACAGTGTATAAGTCGTTGAAAATGTTTAAATAATATTTGTTTCTAAATTGCAGTTTTGTGGTAAATTCGGCAGCTTCTCCGACGGTTGCAGCAATATCATTATAACTTACTTTACCGAAATTTATCAACATCTTCAAGCTCATTTGAACGCTAACGAAGTATGTCTAATGTCTGGAGAATGCAGTGCACAATTCCACAATCACAGAGCCAGAGTTGAAATCACTCCAAACTCGCATATTGGTTATGTTAGTGTTGGGTAAGTGATTAAATTAATAATATAAATTTTACATATTTAGAATTACTTAGATGATTGATTAAACTAGATAAAAATTAAATGATATAATGCAAAGCCGATTGTGGTATTAGCCAAGGGAGTAGTTCTTTTTAAAAGGGAAATTGTCGCTTCGTTTCTGCGACACAGTCTTTGAGATTTTCTTCTTCCTTTATGGTTTATTTTTTAGATAAAAATTGTTCACCCCTTGATTTTTAATAATGAATTTTCTTTATTTTAGTGGTGTAAAGGATGATTTGCCTTGTGAACTTTGCGAGCAACTTGTCAATCACCTCAGAGATTTATTGGTGGCCAACACAACGGAAGTAGAATTCAAGAGGGTACTAGAAGGATTATGCAAACAATCGGGTCAGTTTGCCTCAGAATGTACCGAGCTGGTTGATCAATACTATGAAGAAATGTATAACTTTTTGACAGAACATTTGAATTCCACTGAAGTCTGCGACGAAATTGGTATTTGTCATATGACTGAAAACAAGGTATGATTGTAATAGTTAAACTAACCCTGCTTATAATTGACTAACCTTTATTTTTGATTTTTTTTTTAACAATCTAAATATAAGTGTATATATTTACTAACAAATAAAGTTTTACAAAACGGTTATCCAACTGTTTAATTGGAACGTGTTGTTGAATGTGTTTGTCATTTTATAAATAATTTTTTAAATAGTATTGAAAAAATCCATTCAAACTAATACTACACAAAAAAAAATCGGAGTGGTATAATTAGGGGAAAATAAAAATAAATATAAAAAAATACGCATGCCTTCTTATGCATGTGGAACCTTTACCAGTCCTAAAATTTGGTTAAAATTGCACCATAAACAAAGACGGAATGTGTACCAAAGTAAAAAATTCGTTTATTCTGAATAAATCAGTAAATTTTTTATTTATATTCTTTTATATTTGATTAGCCTAATAACAAAGACAATACGAAAGCAATATCACAGTAATTGAGCCTAAAATATTGTCATTTTAAAAGTTATAAAGGTATTAAAGTAATATTTTTGGTGGGCGCGCCCCTGTTATTGGCTCATAAAGAATCGCATGCCATAAGTAAAGAAGAAAGAATAACCGAACAGTAAAAACTGCTGATGTAAATCTTAATTCAAATAATTTTATAATAGAATTGAAAAATTCTAAAATAGAAGAAACAGACCAACAAAAATTATTTTTAATTCTAAAGATTTCCACCAGCTATTTAGCAGGAGTGAATTAAACTCGACATGTGTATAAGGAATAAGGAGGAAGTGAACTATATGGTTTTTTTTGGAGTGAGGGTAGCTATATGTGAGTAGTAGGGATTAAGTATAAGGGTTAAGAAAAGGTCCTTTATTTCTCACACGTCAATTTTAATTGGCGACCGGTTTCGAAGCTATTGCTTCATCATCAGGCACACCTTGACTATTTCCATAAAGGAAGTGCTACATAAGGTTTAACAAAACGAGTTAAAATAGTCAGAAAAGTCATGTAATACCTACAATAGTACTTTTTAATATATTTTTAGGTTAGGTTAAACCGCGAGATGTCTGATTCAATCTCGCGGTTTAACCTAACCTAAAAATATATTTAAAAAAATACTCTTGTAGGTATTACATGACTTTTCTGACTTTTTTAACTCGTTTTGTTAAACCTTATGTAGCACTTCCTTTATGGAAATAGTCAAGGTGTGCCTGATGATGAAGCAATAGCTTCGAAACCGGTCGCCAATTAAAATTGACGTGTGAGAAATAAAGGATCTTTTCTTAACCCTTATACTTAATTGAACTATATAGGTAAGTTTTTCAAATTCGTAGTAATGAGAGAATAAATTTACCATTTACAGAAAGCTGGAATTTTAAATTAAATATCCAACTTTTTTGTGGTCTCATATAGGGATGGCAAAATAAAAAAATATATCGATATATCGAATCATATGATATATCGAAATAATATATCGATACATTCGATATATCGAATGAAAAATATCGATATTTTGAATATATCGATATATTCTTAATAAAATGTAGAAAAATGCATTTTTTAATAGTTAAAATGCGATTTATTTAGGACCGATTCCACCGTTGTGTTAATCGAAGTTTAAAATGACCTTTTTACATTAAACAATGTTATTTTAATCTCCGTTTAACACAACGGTGGAATCGGCCCTTATTCAGATAAGTAATGAAATATACAATACGTGTTTTTTTTAATATAGAGGCGAACCAAACTTACTCAAACTTAAATATTTACTTAAAAAAGTGTTTATGATACATGATTTGAAAGCTTTCTGAGAAGATAACTCAAAAATAATAAATATGACAATCCCTTGCCAGATATAAACTGTTTTGGCTTTCTGTTGCTGTCAAACCAGCTTTCGAAAATAGTCTAGAACAGAAGCTGCTACTGCAGAAAAATATTTTTATTAACCACTCTGGATACCGAAAATATAACTAAAAATAGGCAAATTAATACATCAGACCAAACCAGGGTTGCCAACTTTTCAAATTCCATTTACCGTAACGCGCAATTCAAATTACCGTACGTGGCCTTCCAATACCGTACACTTTTATTTTGTAGAAAACTATGTATAAATCATCTTTTTGTCGAGCTCCTAAAATAAAAAAAGTCCTTATCATATTTTACTCAACCTCTGGTCCTTCTACCTAGCTTCTACAAAAAAAGGCCTTAGCTTATATTTTTGTAAAAACCCAGTCCTTTTAAAGGACATGTGCTGTAAAAAAAGATTAAATCTTCATTTAGTAATTTAAACTTCGTTTAACACAACGGTGGAATCGGCCCTTATACACCTCAAAGTCTTTGCTAATTCTGTTCAAAATACCGTACGTTTACCGTACTTTTTATGTAAATACCGTACTTTTATGTACGGTAATGACTTTGGACCATATACCGTACATTAATCGAATTTACCGTACAAGTACGGTAATTACCGTAAGGTTGGCAACCCTGGACCAAACATAAAAAATAACACAAAGAGCCTCGTGCACGCCTGACGTGTTAGCTGCCAACGTCAATTAACATCGCATGCGCACAAGCGCACGTTTTATGAATAATGTTTTCGATATATCGAAACGATTATATCGATATATCGGTAATAAAATATCGATATATTTGTGAAATATATCGATATTTACACAACATCGATATATCGTTGCCATCCCTAGTCTCATAATGAATGCGAATATTGAAATAATGTTTTAATATCAGCTTTGTCAAATCTAGGGCGTGATTTTCAAAAATATCGTCATCAAAAATGTGATCTCCAAAAAAGTTTAATATGTTAGATTCTAAGGTTTTTACAATATATAAAATTAATAGATCCAAAAATCTCAAATCTCCAAGGATAACACTTTTTCGGATACCTTCATTTTCTTCAAGTCCTACAAGTGAAAGCCAAATATTTCTTGTATACTTACAAGATGCCCAGCAAACATTTTGGTGTAATTTGACGTCGATACTACCTTAATTATATATAATAAATTTGGTGGCAAAATTAGATTTAACCATAATTAAGTAAAATTTACGTTGTCTCGACGTGGATTCGACATAAGTGGAGAATAAGACGACGTCGAAATTTGGTTTTATTTACCAAAATAGGTTGGTTAGTAATACCTCTCTAGGGAAATTTGACGTCAGTATAACGTTAATTCGACGTTGATTTAACTAAGTTTAGGTAGAAACTACCAAAATATTTGCAGATGACGTATGCCTCCAGGTGTATGAAAAGAAATTTTATACTTATTTGGTATTTTTATCTATATATAAGTAGAAATATTGTAAGAAGTCACCAACACAACTAAAACATATACCTAATTCACATGAAAGATTGAAAATAAATAAATGTCGGTGACCAAAATATATGTAATGTAATTGCGGTGGATATACAGTTCACGCTTATCTTGAATGAGTAAAACCAAATTTGGTAGATTTTCACAAAACTTTTATTTTAAAAAATAAAAAAAAAAAAAATAAAAAACACTACACATGACATGTTTCGAAGTACAACTTCTTTTTCAAATGTGACTAATTTACAATTCGGTATCCAATATATATGCGAAATAATTTAACAAAACAAAGTACTTAAGAAAACATCAATAACATAACAAAGTAAACTAACTATTTAAAGTAAATAAGGGTACTTAGGTAATTATGATAACAATCAAATAACAATAAGATAGCAACATTATCGGGATTATCTCACAGAAAACTAGGAAAGAGATTTAATAAGGGTGAGTTATTAATATCTAATTGATCATTGAGTAGGTTATCTGAATTTTTAAATCTATTTATTTTAAGTGTTTCTAAATGGTTTAGTTTATTGCCCTTATTTTCTATATGTAAAATTTCAAAGTTGTCTGTAAATGAATAATTTTCAGCTAAAATATGATTTGAGTAAGTAGAATTATTTTTGTTTTTTGTATAGCTATTATAATTTTCGGAATAGCGCTTTTTGAAAGTACGGCCTATTTTTTAAAATAAAAGTTTTGTGAAAATCTACCAAATTTGGTTTTATTCATTCAAGATAAAATGGATTTTCATCAAGTAAAGGCCGAAACAATAAATAACAGTTCACGCTTATTGAAATTAATGCGAAGAAAATTTTGTCGTGCATGTTAACAGTTCTACTTAGAAAAATAACAATGCCCTTCCAAAATACTCTCTAATTAAAAAAATATAAGAAAAAAATATGATCGTGTAAAAAAATAATAATAATATGAGCTAAAACTATGTTACGTTTGTTGTGTATCACTTTAGAAAATCAATAATGTTTCGTTTTTCGGTATTTTCATTCGTATGTTTTAGTTATGGTCATTTTAAAAATTTAAAATTTGGAATCGTACTTCAATTACGTTAAAAAAATATGGCGTATTGTGCGAATTCGACCTAAAAGTTATTATGACTAAGGAAATCTACGTATTTTACAAATACCTTTTTACTAAGTTGAATTAACTTCAATTTCACGACATATTAGTTAACTTTACCTATTTAAAGAAATAATAACTTATAGGTTTTATAAAAAATTTACCTATAGGTAAATATAACATATTTAGGTCACGTTGTTCTGCACTTGAGATTTTAGACGTTTCACTTTACGATAAAAATCGGAAGTATAACGATATGATTTATTATTTTTCGAACTCATTTTATTAATTATTTTTCGCACTCATTTAAAGCTCTATCTACACCACACGTAAATTAAAATTACGACTGTAATGGTTTTTTTAAAATGGCCGAAATTCTTAAGAATAATGACGAAGACAGTAACTGAACAACCTAATTGTTAAAATAACCTAAATAATATAAATTTTACAAATATGTCATGTATGACTCTTTTTAAATTGGTGGTTTTTAGTCGAATTTACTTTGTGGTAGATTTTTCAGGTAATTGCTACAACAAAGTTAATAAATATTTCTTCAAGATGACTTATAGGTCAACTAAATGAGTATTTGACTATTTGGTTGAAATTAGGTAGAATTTTGCTACGATCTCGACCTAATATTACTTTAAAGGAGAGTAAATAAAAGCGGCCAAATAGGTTACTATGGAGGCATAAAATTACGTAGAATTTTTAACCAAATCTACCTAGTTGGATATTCTACTATAAAGACGATTTTTAGTTGCCAAACAGGTAGATATTACCTAAATATGGCACCTAATTTTACTACAAAGGAAATTTAACTTTGAAGTAATTGTTAGTTATTTTTTTAGTAGTTTTTCCCTTGCTAATATGGTTAAAGTAACTTTTAAGCAGATTTGTGTAAAAGGTAGATTTCTTGGTATAATTTACGTAAATTTAAATATAAATTAAAACCGTTTGGTAAATTTACATTAGAGGTATGTTTTTCTAGTCAATTTTACGTAATAATTACCTCAATAAGTAAATTCGTCTTTAACAAAGTCGAGTTATAACTAATGTTATAGAAAATGTTTGCTGGGTGTGTCCGATGTGGATAAACAAATGCTCGAAATTCATAAAATGCATTGGATATTGATATTCAAACGCAGCAAATACATATGATATTACTGCAAAACTCTTTAAATCTACACCACTGAACAATGCAATACATCACCTAACTTTACTTGAAAAGACACTTCAGCACTCACATTATCCACTTTTTTGCACAAAATGCACTCGCGAATCATGTTGTTAGCTATACACTAGCAGCGGGTTGCAAGAACTGTTAAAATCTCTCGTTAGCTAAAGAACAAATAACTAACTGAGATTAAAACTGGCAACGGCGCTTTTCCAACTGACAGTCTGTCGCTTCACAGCTGATCACGGGAGATTTTTAAATTAATGAAGTTAATTTGGTAATATATTTTCGAAAATTAATTACAAATAAAGTAAAAAATCAAATTGAGGCTCAACCTTTACGGCTATGGTTAAATGTTAATAATTTCTTAAAATAAATAGAATGGCTTAAATGAAGAAAAGGTTCCAATAAGTCACTGGAAAAAGAGGAAAATACTCATTTAACTGCCCTTCTAGTAGTGCTCGATTAAAAATCTGTGATTTGTGGTTTAAACCAACAGTATTTAAATATATTTTGTCCCTTTTATATAAACTAAAACTATTTTTCTTGTACTTACTTTATTTTCTCTTCCCGTTTAAGCACATTTCTTTCTACTGTACATTATTTTTTTCAAATAGAAGTATATAATTAAAAATATGTTTAGTTTTTATCATGTGTGCAAATCCCATTTACTGTGGTAATATTTCTAATGTATTTTCCATTTTTAACAGACTTCAAAAAAAGAAGTAGGTTCTCAATTCATCGGAATATATTTTTTTATGAATATTTAGCGACAATTCTTTACTATGTTGTCCGATTTCTGATTATTTTTTTGTTAGAAAGGGGGCTCTTCAGAGATGGTTTCATAATATAAATTTGGTAAAGATCTGATGATGGGATTCATGAGAAAATAATCGCTCTTCGTTTTTTGTAGTCGTCAGTTTTTTTAAATTAATTTTGTAACTTATACATTTTTCAATGAATCAAAGTAAAAAACTGTTTAAATTGGGAAATTTCTAAAGTTCAGTATCTATTTTTTAGTTAGAAATGGAAAACTGGAGGAGAGATGGTAAAATCTCTGGTATGAGAAATAAATTCACATTTGACCTATTCTTGAAAAACATATACAGTTCCTTTTTGAATCCCTTCAATTTGGATGCTATATTTCTTTGCTAATAAACTAATGCTAGAATTTATTTTTTATTTAAGAACAACTTTCTATTTGTACAATATTGGAATTTCTAGATTGTTGAGAAAATTAAATAATTATGATAATTAGCTTTTATAGGTTGTGTAATAGTCGAAATTTAGAATATTAAATAATTGATACTATGTATAAATTACACTTATTTACCTTAATATATTTGCTTTCACATTCATAATTTACAGATTTGTAGGTTATAAATAAAACACCAAATTCATTTTAAAATTTTGTTTTTTAGGATTAAATTAATATACACAAAATACATAACATAATAAAAAAATATAGTAAATCTACAATAAATAAAAGTACATTTAATTTGCCCATCATTATTAAGAATTCTAATTCTAGAAAATAAACATTCAATCCAGGATTTCTTTTTGGTTATGACAGGTTTCAAGTTGACTAGTAATTTTGTGTTAAAATTTACAGTTTGCCTAACGTATTGGATACGTCTACTTAGCCAGTTCCACATATTTAATAAATGTATAAAAAGAAATGGATTATTTCAACATAGGTACAAACAATAAAAATGTTATTACTGATAGTAGTTTACTGCTAAATATTTACTTTTTCTGAAAATAGGCAGGAAAAAACTATAAAATAATATTAAATATGGTTGAGAATGTATTAATACATAACAATTATACGAATTAAAAAGTGTTTAACAATATAAGTAGAGATACCAAGCTCCACAGTTATATGGCTTAAAATTATTTATGCGATCCTCTCATGAAATATTTTAAAATACTTAGCAAACACCTATATTACTACAAAGTAATGCCTGTTTACAAATAAAAATATATTGCTACAAGGCTATACCTCCGTCATAAGCCAAACCCCCCATAACTGACAAATTACAAATATTTGAGGTTATTTGACCATTATGATACTGAACCATTTTTCTTTTTAAAAAGTAAACAAAATACCAGCAATTTTTATTCTGTATCCTAAAAAGTCAACTTGATTCTACAATGTAACTTAACATTTTTCTAGAGAATTCTTATCAAAAATCAACGCAAATCATTAAATCACACTTATTTATATAACTAGTTAAAAACATTATTTAAAACTTGTCTTTAATTCAACAAAAGCAGCTATATTGGTAACACATATCAAAATACTGGCACTAATAAATGTATTTTATTGCATATATCTCCATTCTATAGTTTGTGTAGTTACTGGGGCAGTATAGATATTTTAAAGTTTTATTTGTGAGCCAAGCCTGTCTTGTTTCAAGATTAGTGGTCCATACAACAATATTTTTAATTTTGTTGTTACAAAGTTTTCCTTTTTTAACTGTAGGGTTTTGCTTGAGAGTCTGTGCCGGGGGATCGGCAGAGTCCACTTGGGCCAGGGAAGGGTTAAGTAGATTCCTTGGGAGTGAAGAGACTACTAGGAGAAGCACCTAAGGAGACTCCTCTGGAAAGGGACATAATATCAATTATTGATTTGTTCACCTACAGAATAATAAATAAATATATATGATTCTAGAGCTCTTAAAAGTATTTTCCGAAATATAATGATATAACAAAATTACATTACGCATATTATCAATTTTTGCCTTTTAAACAATGTTGTGTCTACTGTCTGGAAAAAAGCAATTGTAAAAGTGATACCCAAAAAACAAAACCCAACTGAGTATAAAGACCTTAGGGGGATCAGCATTTTACCAATGCTATCCAAAATTTTAGAAAAAGCAGTGGAAAAGCAAATAACAGAACATTTATCAAATAACTCATTGTTGCCCCCTGTTCAATCAGGTTTTCGCAGAGGGTATAGCTGTACAACAGCACTTCTGGAAATATTAGATGATATCATTACTGCAACTGACAAAGGGCATTGTACTATCTTAACTCTATTAGATTTTAGTAGAGCTTTCGATACGATAAATCATAATTTATTATTAAGCATCTTGCATTATATAGGTTTTGCTGACAACGCTATATTATTTATTAAAGATTTTTTGGAAAATCGCAAACAATGTGTTAAAATCGATGAACATAAATCAGAATTTTTAAATCTTCACTCGGGCGTACCCCAAGGTTCCATTTTAGGCCCTCTGCTTTTTTCAATATACACTTCGAACCTTATTAATTCTTTAGAAAACTGTAAAATTCACCTATATGCCGATGACACTCAGATTTATTACAGTTTCCCTCCAGATCTATCACAAAATGCGTGTGAGATAATTAATCGTGATTTGAATTGTTTTGTTGGATCAGCAACTGAGCACTGTTTACTAATTAATGCTTCAAAATCTAATGTGATGTTGTTTGGATCAAGTCGTAATCGTGACAAAATTATTGAAGAATTAGGTATTGAAATTAATAATGATAGACTAACCATAGTAAATGAAGCTAAAAACTTAGGAGTTTTAATTGATTCTGAATTAAGGTTTGAAAAACACATCACTAAATTGATTCAGAGAGCTTATAGCTCATTAAAATTGATATACGGTAATCGTAAGTTGTTGCCTAAAAGTATTAAAATATCACTATGTGAATCACTTGTACTATCAAATTTTAATTTTGCTGATTCTGTCTATGGTCAAAATTTAACAGTAACCTTCAAAAAAAAAAAATACAAAAAATACAAAACAGTTGCTTAAGACTCATATACGGTATAAGAAAATATCAAAGGATATCACATAAACTCAAAGAAATCGGTTGGCTAAATATGGAAAACCGACGAATTCATCATGCAACTACGCTATACCACAAAATTGTCTTGTATAAAATCCCCATTTATCTTTACAAAAAATATCCTTTAGGACAGATGTTCACAACTTAAATTTAAGATTCAAAGGTCTACTATCACCACCTCAATTTAGATCCGAACTATTTAGACGTTCGTTTTCATATCAAATTTTTCAATTGTATAATTCTGTTCCTATTATATTTAAAAATCTTAACCCTCTTACTTTCAAATGTAAATACAAAACCTTGTTATTTAGCAAGCAATGCACTTAAATCGTAATTGTTCTACCTGTCCCCTCTAAAATATAAAAATATAAAGATATAGTTTTTTGTTTTTATTTTGATTTTTCAATATGTTTAGATTTAGTTCATATACCTACTCGTATTTACATATGTATATAAACACCATCATTGGGTTAAGTGGAAGAACATTTTCCAAGTGTTTTTTTTAAACTTTGGAAAGTGAACTTCGCCTTTTGTTTTCTTTAATAAACTATTAGTAATATTAATTTTGTAAAATGCTGTAATGAAAACAATAAAGACCTTTATTATTATTATTATTATTATTATTATTATTATTATTATTATTATTTATATAGAGATTCAACGATGATATTTAGCTGCAGTTAACTAGGACTCGTGTAATTATTTATTGCAATGCAAGAACCTAATTAGACCTACAGTTATACTTTAATAAAATATGTAAAAGTTCCCTTCAATTCCAAATTTGTCTTCATATTACACTAATTTTCCTACCAACATACAAAGTATTTGTGATAATTATACAGGATGGTCCAAATTTGACATGTTTATAAGATATTACTAAATTAGCAGGGGATAAAGCACATTTGATGTCGCACCTTTTTTAAACTAAACATGTTAGTTTAAATCCAGTTATAAATTCCTTCCCTGAGTAAAATGCAAGAGTTATTTTTAAAATATCATTATTTTGTTTGGGTGTTCAAATAAAAAATGGTGTTACCTCGAAAATTTGTACCCCTTGAAAAAATAATAAGAACGACAATGGATTTTACATATGTAACTATGTCAAATTATTAAATTGTTTTTCAAAAAGGGATTTTTATTTGAGATAATAAATTATGATAAATTTAGAAAATTACCCTATAGTTTCTAAAAAGGATTTATAACATAACTAAGCATTCCATGTTTTGTTTCTCAAAAAAGGTGACAATGGTGGGTTATAAGGTTTCGATATCCAGTTGTATCATGTGAAAACGTCGAATTTTGACCACCATGTATAATAAAACAGCTAAGTTTAAATAAAATAAATAAAATACTTTCTTACCAAAGAATGTAGCAGTGGAATCAAAGGAATTCAACGGGGACTCTATTTGATTATAAAAAAATGCTTTAATTTGAGCCCATCTTATCAAGTTGGAGATTAACCACACCTCCTTCTTGTTTTTCACCCTTAAATAAATAAGGAAATAATTTAAATAAACAAAAATAATACCAAACGTTAGTTATTTCCAATTTTATTTTTTTTTAACTTTAGTAGTTTGAAAAATCTTTAAAATGGGGAAAGACAGATATTGCTAAAATTGTATAAATAATAACACATACAAAAGAAGTTTTATATTGTATATAATATAAAAGTGATTTAATTTCTGTTTAAATTAAAATCCTATAAATCAATCTTTTAAAATATAAAATTTGTGTTAAATAACATTATAGGCTTTGCTTAGAAAATTAACTTTAAACATATTATTGCACAAATTTTTAATTTGATTTCAAATAAATTTTTTCTTTTATTACTAAGAAGGCACAATATTCTATACTATATAGAAGGTAAGTATATTAAAGTTACTGTCCCAGGAGGGTCGGTGGGTGTACAAATTTTATGAATTTGCAAATGTTATGTATTAAAACAATAAAAGTGTTCGTTTGAATGAAACAAATAAGAACCTTGTCCTGTCTCTCCTTCCATTTGACCTCTATAAAGTTTAGTTTTCTTTTTGTTGTAAGTATCTCACTTTTAGACGTCCTTGTATCAGTTTTATATTTAATAAAAGCTAGTTATTCGTAATTAGTATTTTGGCCAATACAACTTCTTAGCCATGCAATAAAGAGATCTTCTATAATTACCTAAAATTTTAACCCCAAAAATGTAGTTGGAAATACAAATTAAGTATGTAATAAAGTAAATGTTTTTGAAGGAATTTTATGTACTTGTTATTAATTTACTTACCAAGTGGTTTTTCTTCTATCTTTAGCAGTAAATTGCTTGCGATTTTTGTTGTCAAACATTATAATACTTCAACTAAACGAACTAAAATTGAACTTTTATAATATATATTCAAAGTACCTCTCGACACTCACATAAATTGGCTGGAAAATTGAAAATAATTGAAAAATTCTAAAATATTAATCAATAAACATTTATCTGTCAAAGTAAATGACGAGCAGAGCTGACAAAGGAAGCGCCGTTGCCAGTTCACGTCGTCGTTAAAAATTAACAGAAGAATGCAACCCGTACTACACCTTTAGTAAAAGATTTGGGTTTAACGAGTCATTAGATATTTAACGATCGTTGTTGCAACCCGCTGTGTGACTGTTATGTGCATGTTCCTTTCAGATTGAGTGAATATAATTTTGTTTCCTGGAATTCAAGTATAATATTTCTTATTTTTGAAAAGTATGATTTGTATCAAACATTTTTCTTATGTTTTCTTTTATATTCGTATTTCGATACTATTCTTCTCATCGATACAATTTTAACATTTCTTATTTTTGTAAAGTATGATTTGTGTCAAACATTTTTCTTTTACATTTGTACTTCGATGCTATTCTTCTCATCGATATTTATTCTTGAATGCTCCAGGATTGATAATACTCAAAAATCTACGAAACAATTTTTGTTAGTGAACGAGTGAACATATGAGTTGAATGAATGGAAAGAAATAGGGCATTAAAATGGTGGCACAATGAGTCTATGGGACCGAAGTTTTGCCATGTCTGAACCTCAGAGGAGGGGAGGGCTGAAACCTAAGCCTCCTCAGGGGGAGCCTGGACCTCTCATGGGAAAAAGGAGAAGGATGCCTAAAAGAGCGAATAAAAAAACTTTTTACTCCTAACATGAGAAATCACTATAATTTACTCCATTCCTCTAACGAGAAGTAATATTTCTCACCCTAGGTAAATAATGATAATAAAAAAACACCTAGGTAAATAATGAAATTGAATTCATTAGTTTCATTTTGTTAATTTGACAACTAAACTCCAAGAGTTCGAAATATTCGAAAAATAGGTACGAAATAACTAAAACGGTCTATCAAAATCTAATCAAATCAAATATGGTATTATAACAGTGTTAGTAGTAAAAAAATCTATACCGGGTGTTCAAATTAAAGTGTTACAGTTAAATATCGCTGAAAATTCCACACCTGTAATTTTGAACCAATCAAAATACGTGTTTTTGACAGATCACCATGGCAACGGAGGTATTTTAGTGGAATTTTTTTTCTCGTGGGGTACCCAACAGCGAATTATACTGGAAATTTTTTGACGTTTACAATAACAGACCATTTTTGACAGACTGGTTTTTATTTGTTCACATAATAGGTTTAGTTTTGATACATTTTAGTTACAATGCTAAGGTGTTTTCTATATTCTTCGGCCACTTCTTTTCTTCTTAATGGCGAAAATGCAGGACTTTGGATGCTTTGAATTATGTGTCTATGTCTAATAAAATATATATAATATTTAGACACTAATTTATTCACCTTTTTCCCATTCAGCACTTTGAATTTTGCGTAGTTTAGGTGCAAATATTCGTGGACAATTCGGAACAAATTTTCGTTTTTCAAGTTGGAGCCACAATCCTCTATTAATCCGAGTAAGTAAGTCATGGTGCAATGATTGATCATTACATCAGACAATTTCGCGCATATTTTGCATAGCGTATGATTTTCAAATCGATTCATTTTTAAACAAATAGGTAATTTTATTGGTTTTACTTGCTGTGCAATATTCTTTATCGCAACAAAACGCGAGTTATTTAATGTTTTGAACTGTCAAAATACAATGATCACAGCCTCCTACGATTGATGCTTGCTGACGCTGGTTATGAATTTCATACCATTTTAAAGCGCTCATAACGCATGTTAATAAAAACGCAGAAAAACAATTTTCTACCACTTGTAGTTATTCAAAACTTACGTAAAATTAAAGAATATACTATTTTCAAATGGTATTCCCATGCAACTACAATGAGTAGAAATAAGCAATTTGAAGGCCTAAATAATTGCAGCGAAACATTTTTTTACGTCGGGCCGCTTGACAACTTCAAAACTGAAATTATATTCGAGGTTAGGGTCTCACTTAGTTACCATGACAACTCAACAATCAAGGCGACAACACCTTCTATGTTTCACTGGTGACTTGGAGAAAATAATTTGCATTGTTGAGAAACGAAAAATAAATTTTAAAAATATTTAATTTTCAACCATAATTCGGCGTGGAATTTTCTTACCGAATACCACGCGAGGTCAAATTAATATCAGGAAATTTTTTCTCGCTCATGAATATTTTTAGAAATTCAAAATATTCATGAGCTCGAAAAAATTTCCGGAAATAATTTGACCTCTAGTAGTATTACTAGTGAAAATATGCATTTTAGAAAAAAGTTTCAGACAAAAGTTTTATAATTTTTTGGGGGGAAACATTTTGGCTAAATT
Organism: Psylliodes chrysocephalus; assembly: GCA_927349885.1. Lineage (NCBI taxonomy): Eukaryota > Metazoa > Arthropoda > Insecta > Coleoptera > Chrysomelidae > Psylliodes > Psylliodes chrysocephalus. The sequence continues at coordinate 18,561,954 of OV651829.1, read as the reverse complement.
CATTTTTTTATAGCTGACCATAATATGGCCATATCGAGGTGAACTTTGTTTTTTTAAATGGGAATCCCATTTTTTTCTTACATATTCTTAAAGTACATAAAAAATAAGAAACTTTTGAGGGAAATATTTTTTTTATTGGACGTTTACTTTTTGAGTAACAGCTACTTGAAAATGTTGCTGCGCGAAAAAAAAAGTTGGCCATATTATGGTTAGCTATAAAAAACGATTTTAGCCAAAAGTTTTTCCTTACAAAACTATAAAACTTTCGTCTGAAACGTTTTTTTTTTATAAAAAGCGGTATAAAGCTGTAACGCTTTAATTTAAAACACCTAGTTATACTTTGGTTGAGATGGCCATTATAAACCTCGCACATTATAATAATAGGTCACTTATCAACTTAAATAAGAGTATAATGTATTATTATATTACGTGTTTGTGAATCAATTTGTTACATAACTTAGGTAATTGATATAATTCATTCTTAAAAATGATTTTATTAAATAAATTCGTAATTACTTACATAATATTTTGTTACCAACAAATTCTTAATGTTACTTATGTTTCATTCTCGGCTTCTGGAATTGCTTGGTTTAAATGTACATTTCTAGGAACAAAATAACTTTCACTAAGTAAAATAATAAGTCGTTCTTTTTATCTCATCTGATATTTAAGTTTTTTTTTAATTGATACTCCGTCAAAACAAACTACTTGAACTTTATAGTTTTTCAATTGCATTTCAATTGCTTAAGGAGGTCCTTTCGCCACCAATGTTAAATAAAAAATATTAGATTATGACTAAAATTAATTTTTTTCTAATAGTAGATGTCCTTATTTATCTAATAGTGAACTTTTAACTATACCTTACCGTGCAAATTTTTAAGAAATTTTTTTTTTTTTAAATGTGTGTGTTTGTACAGTGTCTTATGAGAAAGTAAGACTTCAACAACAATTTTCGAATTATAATTAATTTTACTATTATTTATTGATTAGATGGAGTAGAAAAAAACTAAAAATAAGGTTTTTGAAATATTTAGGTTTTGTTTTTTACAATAAAATATATAGGTTACCGTGGAATTTATTGAGAAATTATTATTAAAAAATTACAAAAAATTTTCAACTAGGTTACTTAAGGTAGTTCACTCGTAAAACGGCTTTTCTTAAGAATTCAATAAAATTGAAATATGTGGTTAATGAAAGTGTCTTTTATGTACCTAAAAAAGTTATAAAATTTTCTAAAAAAACGCTGAATTTTTTTTACCGCTTTGATAAAGAGATATAGATTTTTAAAATAAAAATGTTCTTAAAGCAGTCGACGCATAGTGGCGTATTGTGATTACAACTTGGCAACGTTGTAATCGATACACTCAACGCCCGCTAATTCAAATGTCTATTAGATCAGTGCTTCCCAATTTTTTTATTTCCGCGACAGGTCAAGTTTATCACTTTATCGAGGCCTTCTGGGGAAGGGACGTTGTTTATACTTTAGGTTGATATAATTTAACAATTTAAATTTAATTGTATTTAAACATGTCTTCAAAATTAAATAAATATGCAAAAGATGAATATAATTTTATTTAAACATGCCTTCAAAATAAAATACAGTTACACAAAAAAATGAATATAAAGTAATTTAAAATTTTAACTTACTAGTATGAGGAAGTCATAAAAAATACAAATAAAAGTAATGATTTTCTGTAGTATTGATGATATCGTAGGAACGTTCATGATAGCAAGAAATTTATTTAAAGCAGTTTGACCAAACCCTGAATGGACAGCACCTTTAAATAAATAAAAATATATTAATTATAATAAAAAATTATAAACATAACATATACTTATGTATTTTTTTTAAATTTACCTAGAACTGCTTTAGTGTTGACATCTGAATGCTTAACTTCACTTTTTGTTGCATGAACTTTGTCCATAGGTACTATAGTTTATTACATTTAACATTTAAAATTGAATAAAGGCCCTTTCGTGTTTCATTTGTAATATTTTCAAGAGAAAGAACTCTTTCACACCTGCAACATTTTAAATATTTTCCCAACTACTGTAATTCCACGATGCGTCGACCACTGCACAGGTTATTTTCCACGTTTGGGTTTCCTTTCTCAATTTTTTGGCATTATTCATAGCCAAAATTGATTTTTTGCGTTTGTTAAGGACGTTCTACTTAACAAATTTTCCTTTATCTCGCAATTGATCCTGACAATGAAACATTTTGATATTTACATTTATTTCACTTTAGGAATACAGTTGACCTTTCACAATATATTTGCGACGTTGCCGGATGGATTTTACGCGATATAATAGCATATTTGTATATAGAATCACATGTGTTGTGTGTACAGTCTGTTACAAAAATAACCTTTCTTTAGATTTAAGAATCTCGAACGATTGGTATTCACTATAGGTCGATATTTTTGTGTACGACTGTCGCGAGTGAACTACCTTAAAATTTTTTTGTGATTTTTTAATATTAATTTCTCAATAAGTTCCACGGTTTACAATATATATTTTATTGTATAAAACAAAATCTAAATATTTCAAAAACCTTATTTTTAGTTTTTTTCTACTCCATCTAATCAATAAATAATAGTATAATTCGAGAATTGTTGTTGAGGACTTACTTTCTCGTGAGACACTGTACAAATACTTACATTTAAAAAAAAAATCTCAAAAATTTGCAAGGTAAGGTATAGTTAAAAGTTCAGTATTAGATAAATAAGGACTTCAACTATTAGAAAAAAATTAATTTTAGTCATAATCTAATAACTTTTTTTTAACATTTGAGGCGAGAGGTGTGGCGAAAGGACCTCCTTAAGGATTTTTGGGTTATACAAACAAAACATTTTTTTAACTTATACTTTTCTGCACTTTATTTTAATGGACTTGCTTTATTATACGAGAGTTGCCTTTTATATTTCGGGATTAGAGAACAAAAACAAATATTAATCATCGAAAATCGCTTTATTATTTTTCAAAATATTCTCCTTGAAGATCTATGCACTTCTGCATGCGTTTGAAACAATTGTCGAAGCACGTTTGCCACTCTGATTGAGATATGTCCAAAACATGCATTCTGAACCATCAACCGCTTCTTCAGGTGTCGAAAAACGTTGACCTCTCAGTTTATGTTTTATGTATGGGAATAAAAAGACATCATTCGGTGCCAAATCAGGATTATACGGCGGATGACTCATCAGCTCGACGTTTTGAGTGCTCAAAAATGCAGTTGTTTGAGCCGATGTGTGAGAACTCGCATTGTCGTGGTTGGATTTCCTCATTTCTTGGAAGACAACTGGCAAACAAATGGTTGTATACCACTCATAATTGACTGTTCTGCGTTGTTCTATTGGTACGGTTGCGACATGTCCAATTTTTCCAAAAAAACAGGCGACCATTTGCTTGGAAGCGCTTCGTGCGCGAACAACTTTTGTTGAAACACCCATACAGTGGACTGCTGTTTACTTTCGGGCTCATACGCGTAAATCCACGATTCGTTTTTATAACATAAATAATATTAATCATTTTTTTACAGGATAGCATCATGATTGCACCATTGTTACCAGCAGCTAGCGTGAACAAAGCTATCGAACTATCTTCTCCAGAGAACAAAGAGAACAAACCTCTTGTACACATTAATTTAAATTCCGATGTCTCTAACGTCCGAGTATTACCCGATTTTAACGCCGAGCAACAATTGCCTATCGATTTGATGATGCCTCATACTCAGATCCTTTACAATAAGGAAGTTTGCGAATTTTGTGAATATTTCCTGCATTATATGCAGAACGCCATTACAAATCCCACAACAGAGGTAAAGTATTTCTAAATTAATTTTACCAAAAATCACCTAATTTAAATTGCTTACAAACGTCAAGGAACAATTTCTTATTGCGGTATAATCGTATTTTTAGGAAAAAATAAAAGAAGTAATCGAAAAGGCCTGCGACAAACTTCCCAATGCCGTCAACGCTACTTGTTTAGACTTCGTCGATAATTACGAACCTGCTTTGGTGGCCATTTTTGCTGAAGAAATTGACCCAGCCACAGTATGTCCTCTGATTAGGGCTTGTCCATCTTTAGATAATCGTGATGTTGAAGTGTTCATGGAAGCTAAGAGCGATTCTAAATGTCCACTATGTCTTGTAGCCGTTACAAAATTGGAAGATATGATTAAGAACAACAAGACAGAGGTAAACTTTTTATTTTAACAAATATTTGACGACCTTATACCATACTTCTTCTTCATTGAATGTTTCAGAGGATAATATTGTATTTTATGTCAACTAACAACTTTTACTTAGACATTCCACACTAATTCTTCTTTCTAGACTAAAATTTTCAACTTCTTTATTATTTTTACCATCCGTTTTTGAAATGTCTTTCAAGAAAAAACTTTTAGAAGTTTTCTGACAGGCAATAAAAGATCGTTGTGTAATTTTTTGGATTTTTTTACATGAGAACAACATAATATGTCTGATTTGGTGCATTTCAACTGACTTGTTAGCCTCAGTGGCACGTGTAACAGGGTTGCCATCGGCACCAAATTTACATACTTAACAAATATAAGCAACATAGAATATTAAACGAAAACAAAATATAATTTTTTATCATTTTTGATGTTTAGGGACAGATTGAAGATGCCCTAAGAAAAGTTTGCAAATCATTGCCGGCAACACTGGATAATGAATGCGAAGATTTCGTCCAAACGTATACGAAACAGTTGGTAGAAATGTTGCTCAATGACTTTAAACCTGACGAAGTATGTGTTGCTCTTAAGCTTTGCAATGATTCCACACCCGCCAGTCGTCTACCTCCTTACGTTGTCAGGCATGTCGGAGGAAATATTGGTAAGTGATTCAAAAATATAATATAGGTGTTATTGAAATACATGTATATATTTAAACAGATGAATATTTAGGCTCTTGTATTTTGTTAAATTACCAATAGTTGAAGGAATAATTACATTTTCAAAATTTATGTTGAACGCCACTATTGGAATAGGTCTTTGATCTCGAATATTTATGTGATAGTTTGTCTGCAAGTTTATTATCGATATTCTAATTGGGAAGTACCAAATACATTACTTTTCGTTATAGGGAGGAGTGTCAAAAATGTTAGTACTTTTACAACTTTATATACAACATATTTCACAAAAAAATTAACAGAATTGTGCATTCCAATGACCTGTCAAACAATAGTTCCCAGTGGGAAGGTTTCGCATATCTAAGGGGGTAATGACATAGCCTTGGATCTTGGACCCTATTTTTATTCGAAATATTAGTCGCCAAGCTTGCCAATTTATGAAAAAATTTGCAATCTGTTTTTTAAATAAAATTTTTATTGAGTTCGACATAAAATATTTAAATGTAATTCACTATTCATGATTTTACGTATTGTAGATACAATACATTGTATGCCGCAACCCTTAGATATACCAAACCTTCCCACTGGCAATTCATTTGTTTGGAATGCCTAATACTTTAAACTCTAACCTCACAAAACGAAACAAAAGAACTACTCTGAATCTAACACAGCCATCTTTGTGAATTAATATGGATTGCTCAATACTTCACATAATTATAAGTATATTAGTATATGTTTTACTACCATTGGAATTCTTCGGAGATACTGAAATATATTTGATTGATTACCTAAAAACTTTTGTCTCTCTTGTCGTGGTCTGCAGTTGACAATATTGTTATAGTCCAGGAGGCAGTGAGGTTTTTTGGTACTTATTTTTCCAGTCAGGAAACACCGATTGAATTATTCGGTTTGTTAATTCTAAGCAAAATTCATATATATGTAGAAGGGGTTTCCGATAGGTTGAGGCGGGAAATGCGTTTGAAAGTACAAATATACTGCACTTTTTTCCAGTAATAAAAATAAATCACTCTATTAGTGAGAGATACACAGTGAAGTTAAAAAAAAATAGTCTGTGAGTATGGGTAATATGTCTGGCAGGTGAAAAATTGAAAAAAAATTATCAAAGCCATTGACCTTATTTTCGCAGTCCTAAAAATTTGTCAGATGATAGATAGTTTATATTATAATTACAGCTGCAAAGATAGTCTGGCTAATGTGAAACACCCCCCAAAGTCTTGCCAGACTCGTCCAATGCTCGACAGGCGCGCTAAATTCGGCATGTTCAATTATACAGGTGATTGTTGTCATCTCTACATATTTTTACTTTTCATAATTTATTGCTATACATTGGACATATGTTTATTTTGTTCCTGTCCAGCAGATTAAATTTCAAATTTTCATGTTTCACTACCACTATGCAAAAAATTACGTCCGATCACTTGCTCTGCGAAAAATAAAAACAAATCTATCCTACGGGAACCTTACATTTTTTTCGGTATAAAAAGTAGCATATGTGCTATTCCAGACTATAATCTATATTTGTGCCAAATTTCATCCAGATCCGTTCGGCCGTTTTTGCGTGATTGAGTAACAAACATCCATCCATCCAAACGTTCGCATTTATATAATTATATGATTTTTATTTATTTTTATTTAATATTAATTATTTAGTTTTGCGGTACTCCCCATTTCCCCCTCCTTACAAAGTGAGAATATAAAAACCTTAAAATACGTCATTATTTACTAATAATAAGTAACTACAATTCCAATTTTCAATTTCCTACCTTAAAAAAAAAACAATACCCCTATACCACCTTTCTCCTCGTTCTCCCTTTTCTCCCTTTTTTTTTTCTTTCTCCCATTTACCTACTTTTCCCCTTAATATGAAAATCCAAAATCTCTAAGACACACCATTATTTATTTGTGATGAGTAGCTATAATTCCAATTTTTAAGTTCCTATTTTTAAAAAATCGATACTTTTATACAAACTTTTAATCCCTGTTTCCCACCCTTAAAATATGAAAATGCAGTAGCTGTATTTCAAATTTTCATGGTTCACTACCACTATGCAAAAATCATGTCTGTGAAAAACAAAAACAAATCTATCTCACGGGAACCGTATATTTTTCCTGTGTGCTATTCTAGACTATAATCTATCTTTGTGCCAAATTTCATTTAGATCCGTTAAGCCGTTCTTGCGTGATTGAGCAACAAACATCCATCCATGCATCTAAACTTTCGCATTTATATTAGTAGGATGATGATAAACAATTTAACGAACCGTCAACAGCGCTAATATTTAGGTTGGTTTAACAAACCAGTGTAAAATAATGGTTGGTAAAAGGGCAAATTGGCATTTTACATTTTTGTTGTTTGCAATATGTACGAGGATGTATCAGAAAATAACGAGACTGGTGCTATAGTATAACAACGAAACATTTATTTAAAAAAATTCAACAACTATCCTTCGAAGTACTCTCCATTCTGTTGAATACACTTATTCCATCGCTTTATCCACTTATCATAAACTTCTGAGAAACCATTTTTTGATAGTCTATTTAGTATACCCATCAGAGCGTTGTTGAGCTCTAAATCCGACTCAAATCTTCTACCTCTCAATTCTTTTTTGACTTCAGGAAACAAATGGAAGTCACATGGAGCAAGGTCAGGAGAGTAGGGGGGATGAACCATAATTTCAACCCCTAATTCTTCAATTGTTCGTTGACAAATCATTGATCTATGAGCCGGAGCATTGTCGTGATGCAGCGTCCAGCCAAAGTCCTGATAAAGTGGCATTTTTTCTTTAATTTTGCCTTTAAGGGTCCTCGAAGTACATTAGAATAGTACTCCCCTGTTACTGTATGTCCTCTAGGTACAATGTGATCGTAAATAACGCCAAATTTATCAAAAAAAATCAGGTGCATCACTTTAACAGCGCTTTTAGCAGTTTTGGCCCTCTGCTGTCTTGGGCTGCCTTTATGCTTCCATTGCATACTTTGAGACTTCAATTCAGGATCGTAATGATAAAACCAACTTTCGTCACATGTAACCACATTATTTAAAAACTGTGGGTTACGTTGCAATTGCCTTTTCCACTGCTGACAAATTGTCACTCGATTCGCTTTTTGTTCATCGGTCATCACTTTTGTTTGAGTGGTACCGTAAGACAAATTAAAATTGTCAGAAATTCGTTTTATACCAATCCGGCAATCATTTTGTATCAAGTCGTTAATTTCTGCAATTTTTGTGTCATTTCTCGCAGTTTGTGGTCGACCGGGACGAGGTTCATCTTCAACTGATTCACAACCGTCTTTAAACTTTTTATGCCACTCAAATACTCTACATCGTGATAAACTATTATCTAGATATGCACCTTTAATCATTTCAAAAGTTTGGTGTTTTACCCAATCGAACACAAAATTTTATCGCGTATCTTTGCTCCACTTTCATTTTTCGATGGGTACGCAAAACACTGACAATTCAATAATTAATTTGTAACAAATGTCAAAAGTTAATTCAAAGCCTACTTGCGGGGTAGTACATTAAATATAAGGCTTTCATGTCTCATTTTTTGGGTTATAAAATGTTACCTCTGAAAGAAGTTATAGCACCAGTCTCGTTATATACTGATATATCCTCGTATATATATTTCAATAACACCCTGTGCAAATTATTTAAAAAATTGTTATTCATTAAATAACAATATACAAAATAAAAAAAAAAAAAAAAAAACAATTATTGCTTTTGGTATAGTCAAATCTAGAATTGAGTAGATTGACATCAAATAAAAATAATTAGATTGTAGTTATCTAGTTTTTTACTAATAGTGAATATTTTCAGAAACCAATGTAATACCTGACAATACAATTAATGGAGAAATAGTATTCAACAAACACGACAAAAGTGTTAAAGAAAAACCACAATGCGTTTTGTGCGAATTTATTATGAAAGAAATTGAAGATCAACTGAAAAATAAACATACCGATGTAAGTTCAAGTACAGCATAGCTATTAATTCACATTACTTAAATATTTTTATTAATTTTATTTTTTAATATAGGAAAAAACATGATATGGTGATTATTTACTAAAATGTTTTTGTTTTTTAGGATGAGATAGAGAACATTGTTAAAGATATTTGCAAAATTATGCCTGGATCAATCAAAAAACAATGTAACGACTTTATAGATCAAAATGCGCAGGCCATCATTCAGTTATTGATCGCAACTCTAGATCCTTCAGACATTTGTACAATGATGAAATTCTGTGGAAACGGTTTCGAAAATATTCGAGGTAAGAACATTTTGAAAACTTATCACTAACCGTTTTCTTTCTAATTTTCCTATTTTTACAATTTTCCTCTATTTCTTCTATGTATACATGTTACGATTTTATTTTTAGTTGAAATCTTGGAATGTCCCATTTGCGAAATGGCAGTCGAAGTTATGGCAAAAATTTTGGCTAATCCAAGAATAGATCATAAAGTTGAACATGTCATTGAAAAAACTTGCAGAGGTTTGCCTGCACAATATAGAGCTAAAGTGAGTATTACTTTCTTTATAGATATGATCAGACGGTCTTTGTGAAGATTTACATAATTTTTTAAAAAGTTAGTTATTTTACAAATATAATATATATTCTGTTTTTTAATGCGGTATGACTCATTGGAATTTTCTTTGCCACCAAATTTTGCCAGTAGGAATAAAGATAAGATAAATAGTTACTTGTTACTTGATTTGTACACATAATAATATGATTATCTTTTAGTGCACTAATATTGTGGAAACCTATGGAGACTTAATGATAAAATTGCTCATCGAAAATACAAATAAGGATGTGGTATGCAAGGAAATTGGATATTGCAAATCCTTAATGAGTGAAGTTGTGATTAACTAAGGAAACATCATTAATAAATATTTTTTAAGAAGTAAGTAGTATTTATGTATTTTTTTGGAGCGAAACTTCTTATGACTCGCCCTGGAATGAGAAATATAATGTGAGGAGTGAATTGATAAAAAAACGACACATTTTTATGTTCCCACACCTTGACAAACGACGTATTTCAATGTCCCAACACCTTGGCATATCTCGATGTCCCCATATTAAAACAAATAACTATAAATAATAAAAAAGTAAATAAATAAAAATAAAATAAATACAAATTAAAATAATTTAAACTAAATTCCATTAAATTCAGTTAACACGTTAAGTACGGGAGTGAAGAAAAAAACTCATGTCAAAGAAAACGCAAAATGTTTTGAAATTCATATTACTTGGATAAAGCCTAATTTACATACTTTATGTTACAACTAAATTTTTTTAAATAAATTCATAGAAATTCAACGAAATTCAAAGAAATTCAAAATAATTTAAATATATTCAAAGAAATTAAAAAAAAAAATTAAATATATTCAAAGAAATTCAAAGTAATAACTCAAAGAAATTCAAAGAAATTCAAAGAAATTCAAAGAAAGTCAAAGAAATTCAAAGAATTTTAGCCCGCTACTTTATTCCACTTGTACCACATTGTATCTAAACACCAAATATTGTGGTGTTCAGTAATTTGTCGCCAACTCAAGCTAACTACTTTTTCCCCTTTCCCTCAGTGATCTCTTCATATACAGGTGTGTTATTAAGAATGGGAAATAGAAAAACTGATTAAAAATAAGCCGAAAACGTGTTACTTGAAATACAGGACATTACAGTTTGAAAATTCATAAAGTATTAATGCCTATATTTTTTTAATTACTCAATATAATTTTACTAAATTCGGCAAACGTTTTTGGTGTCATAAGATACACCTATCAGCAATAGACCAGGGTCGATAATAATCTTTGAAACCAAAAAAATTATAGTAGGATGAAACCCATTGGAAAAGGAAAAGAATATAACAAAAATAAAAGGAAAAATAATTTACGGGCGATCTGAGATCGGGAAGTGGAAGGGGTGAGTTTTTAAGGGTAAAAAATGGTTTATCTCGATTTCCGGCAAAACTAAAAGTCCTAAGGAAAAAAGGTAAATGGCAAAGTTGTAGGTAATAAAAAGATATACAACTTTTGTATTTACACTTTTTTCACATAACTTGAAAATTTATTCAAATTACCAAGTTTTGGTTTTTTATTTTTATTTTTTACGAAAAAAATATTTTTTTTTTTTTCACTAAATTTGGTGAAGTCTTACCTTTTTATGTCCCAAACACACTGTAATTTTTTTGATTTAAAATATTTCCTTTTTCACCTTATTTTGACTTAACATCAAAGAGCACTCTAATTTTAAATCGAAAATTGTAAACAATTGACAAACGGCAGAACTGAGAGTTCTGGCAGAAAAAATATTTAAACTTGAACGGGAGTTTCCTAACATTAGTTTGAACTGAAGGTTCCTAAGATATAAAATTAAGTTTGAAAATGTAGTAAACAAATAAAAGGTGGTAAGTTAAAATTATATATGCAATTTAAGTAACCTGTACAACACTAAATACAAGTAAGCTCGGCTCAGTTTCAATTTGTTACCGGATGACTAAGCTGAGGAATGATCCTGCTGGTTCTGGAGGTGATCTAGTCTGTTCAGGAGTTCAAACGAAGTGGTATTCAGTTCTGTTTTTATAAAGTAAGGAGCCTTATCACTATAAGGTCTCTCCACGCTCTACGTTGAGGATTCACCGACGTTCTGAGGCTGAGGAACTAAACCTCCACTTGGATTGACTACGTTCAAAACTTTTACTGGTCTGTTTGTTTAAATTGTCATCGGTAATACTCCAGTGCATTAAAATAAAAAATATGTGTGTGTGAGTCTCTTATATTGGCAACACAGAAAAATGGTGGTTAAAAGACGTCTTTTACTACCCCTTAGGTTACGTAAATTGCCCAAAAGATTGATAATAAAGAAGGAATGCTATTATTCCCCAAAAATATACCCTTGACTAAGTATTTAGACCTTTTAGTCTGCAATAATTATATCCACCTGTGTAGAAAAAGCAATATTAAAACCAAATAAATTAGCAGAAGGTTAATTTATTAAGAAAATTAACTAAAAGTTAAAAGTTTGATAGCGCTGATGCTAAAGTTAAGCTTAGTTGGTAAGGTTCATACCAAACTTGGAAAATTACTTAGAAATAGCTACTATTCATTAACAAAAATAAACCCACTTTATTTAAGGTAAATTACCCCTTAATAATCAAACACCTGATTACTTTAAAACCCTGAAGTGGTATCACAAATTTGAAAAGGAATTAATTAAATTTGAATGTCTGTGAATCCATTCAACATGGATTACTCGAAAAATACCTCAACTTATAAATGTTTGAGATTTAATTTGTCACTCAAAATCATTAAACAATAATTGCAAAAAGAAAATCACAACCTATGGTTGCCAAAAATTTAAATGATATTAACTTAAATCCCATACGCCATATAACCCTGTGGATTATATATAAAACCCCCCAAATAATAAAATAATGAAAAAACTTGAAAGGAAATAGGACAGTAGAGATAGTGTAGGGTACCTTTTTTATTAATTAACCGGCATTTAGTTGCGAAGCTTCCTTGAACAAGAACTATGCCTAAATTAATTAATAAAAAGTACTTAGAAAGTGAAAAGAAAAGATGAGAGAAGAAAGATAGAAGCAACCTTTGTATATAAGCTGCCCGGAAGCCGCTTTATCTCCGCTGTATTATCAGTGAATTAGGTTTAATATTTCAGGACGATAAATAATAAAGTAGCAAATTCTCAAAATTTCCTCCAAAAAATAAATTGCTACCTAAATACCGCAAAAAATATAACACGATTTGAAAAATCGTTTTTTAAAAAAAATATTTTTTATTTAAACAGAGTTATAATTATGTCTTTATTAATTGAAAGCTAACATCAGACTGAAAAATGTAAAAAATAATCATTGTTAACACATGTATGCTGATAAAAGAAACTTGAGCTGCCGGCTGGTGGGATTCTTAGAATTTCTGGGCACTTCGGCAGTTTCTGTGATATAATTCCTCCCTTCCCAGAGAGATCCATACAGGGTGTGGGTCGTTATTCGTCTTCTTCGGTATTGATATTGAAAGTGGCTTGTTGGGTGGCAGGTATTATCAATTTTTGATTTCTGGACGTCGATTGCATAATCTTGAAAAACATGATGATGAGGGCAACAACACCCAATGTCCACAGTGGCGTATACCACAGATGGGTATTGTTTGAAGGGGGTTGAAGACTTATTTGACTAATTCGATTTTGTTCCTTCTGCAATAGGTGGATCTTGTCGAGGGGTATTTCATTAATATCGATTTTTCTGAAATGATTTTGACTGACTTTATTTATCTTAATTTCGGGTAGAAGTAAAGGCTGTCCATGAATAACGTCGATGTTATTTGAGTATCTGTTCTTCGGGGTTTGGAAACTGCAACCCTTTGGTACTTCCATAAAATAGGTACCTTTTAAAACTGCGAGATCTGACTTTGCACAGTTGATTTGGATCTTGGTTTCTCGAGGAAATACTGCAATATAGAGGGCAGAATTGATTGGTTCGATTACCTCGGAACTGATTTGGATTGGAGTAAGTTCACATGCAGGAGAGTCTTGATTATTCAATTGTAATATTTGGTGGATACAATCATCTGCATTAGCTTTGGCAATAGATTTCATGTTTGTGCAAAAATATAATGAGTTCAGATTTTTGCATTCTTCGTCCTCGTACTCATAGTTATTTCCTTGTATTGCCAGAAAAGATTTGGAGGGGATAAGGATAGAGCTATTTTGGGTAGGTATTGAATAGAGCTGAAAGTAAGAATATATTTCTGGATAGGTTATAGGAAAGTGAATCACAAATACTATCCGATTGTTAGAATAATAAGAGTCTACTGTAATAACTTCATAATATTTATAAAAATTTTGTGGATCGGCACCGAACAGTAAGCTACTTTCTGAATATGACTTTAATAGCAAATTTATGATAAATTCTAAATCTTCTATTTTTAATATGCTATAGTGAACTGTTTTTAATCTCGCAAATATTATTTAAGATTTCATTTAAAATTTTGAGAACTGCATGTACCTGGTCTAAGGTGTTTATTGCTAAAAAATATCCCGAAAAATCGTTTACGAATTTTTCTAGTTCGTTATTAAGATCATTAATTTTTTGAGCCATTTGTATTTCGTTTTGCTTTTGTTGTAATCATCGATTATTTTAGTAGTTAGGGATATCTGTTTATTTAGTGTATTTGCTATATCTTTTTGATTTGAATTTAGTAAGACAATATCGTCGTCGTATCTTTTGCCGTCTTCGGCGTCTAGGTTTCCCGAAATACTTTTAAATATTGTACCTAGACCGTTTAAGATTCCTCTTTTAAGTCTCTTATTAGAATGAAGGTAATTTAATTTTTCTTTGCATTGTTTTATTTCAAAGGAGATTGAATTTATGTTATTTTTAAGTTCGGATGTGAATACCGCATTTTTATTTTCAATTGTTAAAATTATATTTTCGAATTGATTATTTATTTTAACAAGTTCGGTTTCGATAGGGTCTAAATCAAAATAATAGATAAAAGAATGGTATGTGGATTGTAATTTAGCATATCCTAATTTATAGGGTGGGTAATATTCCAGGGTTGGATTCCAGACTCGTGATTCTAATTTCTTGGGCTGCGATAATCGTAGCCATGATGAGGAGAATGCTGTAATAGTACATTTTTTTATTAGATAAAATTCTTTTAAAATTATTTTTATAAAGTGTAGGAAAAACTTTTTCAAATGAATTCGGATCTTTTTGTTTTTTTATTCTATTTATTTTTACTTTGGCACGCTTTTTCTTTTTAAGATGACGACAACCGAATTGTAGACCATCTTTTTTTGCGTGCTACAGATTTGTGGTACGCGAGGGTGACAGGGTCATACGTTAAAGGGTTGTGAAGGGCTTCATTAGTTTTTTCTAATTTTTTACCATTTTGTTTAGTTATAAGTTCATTATGTCTTTTATAAATTCCGATAGTCATTTCTTTGTGATCTATCTTAATTAGATCATTAATTTCATGTTTGTCGCAATTATCTATAATGGATTCATTAGTAAAGTTATAGCTTTCAAAATTATTCTCAACTGAAATACATTTAATTGGGTATAATACAGTAGAATTTATTTCTTCGTTCGAATTGTTATAAATTTCGTCAGTTGCCCAACCGTTCATTGAAAATGTTAATGTACTCGGTATTGTACAATTACCGATAGTTTGCTCTGGCACTAATATTTCTCTGGATTCAATAGTAACGGGGATTTTTATCCGCGAAACAGAATTTCCAGGCAATAGTTTTGGTTTTATTTCTATTGGCGTGGAATTAAAGTAATTAATTGGCAAAGAAATATTATTATTTGAAATTATTTGAGCATTTGGCAAATCAATATGAATATTCAATGAATTTAATAAATCTATTCCTAATAGTCCATCAAATATGCAATTAAATTTATATACAAAAAATTTTATATTCTGTTTTGTTTGGAATTCTGGGAATGCCGGAATGGTTACTGAAAAGTTATGATTGGAGGAGCTAAAAGCAGTTGAAATAATAAATGGTTACTTTATTTTAATTTTTGAAAAGTATTTATCAACAGCTTCTGGAGATAAAAATGATCGAGTTGCCCCGGTGTCTAATAAAAGTTTTAATGGTGGGTTATTTATTGCAATATAAGGTAATTGTCCTTTATCAAGTGAATTATAAAATTCTATCATGGTTTGGGATTTGGGAAGCTGGGCTCCTGAAAATTTTGGTAATTATCGCCACAAGGAGAGTCTACAATTTCGTATTCGCAATTGCTGCTCACAAAATCGATTGAATTATCTGCCAAATCACAATGTTCGACATTATTTAATTCTTCAGATACCCATCTACGATTTTGGGGTAATTGATTTCTGGAATTGCCAGAAATTTGACGGGAAGTCGTACTCATTGGAGTAGGCCTAGGTGAATTATTTTCATTAAAATTAGGATTTGGTTCCCAAACGTTTTGTTGAGGTCCAAAGACCTGTCGGTTTGTGAAAAATCTTTAATTAGCTACTGGTCTAGGTTGAAAGTTTACAGGACCAGTAGGAAACGAACCTCTATAATTACTATTGTTATTATTTCTATAATAGCTAGTGTTAGGTTGATTAAAATTTGTTTGTTGGTTATTATTAAAATTTTGATTTCTGTTAACAAACTGATTGTTATTGTTTAGGCGATAGTTTGGAATAGTTTTATTAGAGTTATTCTATCTATGTTGGTGGTTGGGGCTTTTTATTGAAATGTGAGAGTTATTTGAATGCGCATTTTGTAAATATTTAATATTATCCTCTTTTCTTATAAAATTAATTGCTTCGAGCAGTGTTTTGGGATCTTTGGTACGAACCATGATACCATAATGATTTCTTAACCCAGCTAAAAATACTTGAAGAGCTTGTTCGTTATATGATTTCTGTTTAAATTTTCTTATATCTAAGTTGAGTTCATGCAAACCGAGGTAGTTTAAAATAGTGTTTAATAATTTCCTGACCTTTTCATAAAATTCATATGGGCTCTCGTTAGGAGCTTGCCTTAAATTATTTAAATCCAACAATAAACAACTTTCATTTCAGGGATCACTAAAATTCATAATCAACTCTTCCTTATTTTTCTTTTATTTTAGTGGCTCCACTAATATTAATTACTTCGCGAGCGGGTCCATGCAATTTACTTATAATCGTTCTAAATATTATAACATTCTGATAGTTTCCAATATTTACGTTATCATAAAAATGGGTAACTATGCTATCAATACTTTCTAGGAAAAATTGCAACTCGTTTTCGTCGCCATAAAAATCAGGTATGGTCTCCGCGTGAACTTTTTGAAAGTTAGGGGGAGGAGTCATTGTTTGATTTAAAATATTTGTCAATTTACTAAAATTAGTTGGATAATTATTATCGTTAATATTAATCGAGTTAAAACTTTCAATTACAAAATCTAGCTCTAAATCAGATTCGTGATCACTAAAGGATAAGGAATCAATGTTAAGAAAAATAAAACTTACAGTACGGTTTTCGTTTGCATCGAAGGTCCGGCTGTCGTCTTAACCGAGGAAGTCTCCAGTACAGTTCTTTGGTAGCACCACAAAACTTTTCTCGCGATGGAAAGTTCGAAATTGGTGCGAAACGTTGAAAAATATAACACGATTTGAAAAATCGTTTTTTAAAAAAAATATTTTTTATTTAAACAGAGTTATAATTATGTCTTTATTAATTGAAAGCTAACATCAGACTGAAAAATGTAAAAAATAATCATTGTTAACACATGTATGCTGATAAAAGAAACTTGAGCTGCCGGCTGGTGGGATTCTTAGAATTTCTGGGCACTTCGGCAGTTTCTGTGATATAATTCGCACTAGAAAGAATAAATTCATCATAAATTACCATAATCCAGTAATTAGCGTTTCATCGATTTGTATGGAGAAACAACAATGAACAAATTATCATAAAATTAAGGAGGTCCTTTCGCCACCAATGTTAAATAAAAAATATTAGATTACTAAAATTAATTTTTTTCTAATAGTAGATGTCCTTATTTATTTAATAGTGAACTTTTAACTATACCTTACCGTGCAAATTTTTGAGAATTTTTTTTTTTAAATGTGTGTGTTTGTACAGTGTCTTATGAGAAAGTAAGACTTCAACAACAATTTTCGAATTATAATTAATTTTACTATTATTTATTGATTAGATGGAGTAGAAAAAAACTAAAAATAAGGTTTTTGAAATATTTAGGTTTTGTTTTTTACAATAAAATATATAGGTTACCGTGGAATTTATTAAGAAATTATTTTTAAAAAATCACAAAAAATTTTCAACTAGGTTACTTGAAAATTTTTTAATATTAATTTCTCAATAAGTTCCACGGTTTACTATATATATTTTATTGTATAAAACAAAATCTAAATATTTCAAAAACCTTATTTTTAGTTTTTTTCTACTCCATCTAATCAATAAATAATAGTATAATTCGAGAATTGTTGTTTAGGACTTACTTTCTCGTGAGGCACTGTACAAATACATTAAAAAAAAAAATTCTCAAAAATTTGCAAGGTAAGGTATAGTTAAAAGTTCAGTATTAGATAAATAAGGACTTCAACTATTAGAAAAAAATTAATTTTAGTCATGATCTAATAACTTTTTTTTTAACATTTGTGGCGAAAGGACCTCCTTAAAAATAAAATCACTGTAAATAAGCCATCGACAAATTGACACAAATCGATAAATCCCTGCTCACCGGAAAAACAATATTAAATAACGAAACGATAAATGTTAAAATTGGTTGCAGGTATTAAACTTAAAATGAGCCATGTCCAATAACGAAGCAATAAAGGTCAAAATCCTTTGGCTTGAGTTAGAAGGCAAAATGACTTTTTCTCGAAAAAAAAAAACCTCTATAGAGTAGAAAAACTTTCTTGTTCAACTCAAATTACTGCAATTTAGCCCTAACTAACGAGATAGACCTATTTAATGGAATATACATTCGTTAATCACTAAAAAAATTCCTGCAACAAATACCCTTAGACAACGCTCTAACGCAGCATTCAGCTAAGAATTCACCTTAAAGATTAAATAAAGAAAACGATCTACTTTACCTATAGCCAATTATTAAACCATTCACTTGATAACCTCACTTTGATTAAAACTAAACTCTCCGGGGATAAGAAAAGAAAGAAAGAGGTGGGATGAATTTACAAAACAAAAGCCACCGACTTTTTTGATGCATTTCCTTTTATACGTCTCGTATCCCTCTGACGTTGCTTAGCGTCATACGCGCAAAGAACATTCGATTGTGTGTGGAATACAGAGTGCATTCGAAAAGTTACTTTTAAATATTAAATACAAAAATACGAAATACAAATTCCAATAACCATAACAATATTTATTATCTTTTCTGTTTGAATAATAAATATAAATATATGAAAAAAATAAAATTTTAACTAGTATAAAATGCTCATTACACTAACTGCATCCAGAACTTATTGCAAAGTGGGCAGCTCATTTCTGAAAAAGAAATTGAATAGTTCTGCGTATACTGTTTTTAGCTGCTCCAACAACTGTGATTTTTTTTCGTCCGCTACTAGTTTTTAGCGTTTGTACTTCTCCATGAATTTTGTTTTCTCTTAGTATTTCGTAAACCGATGATTTTGGTTTACCCGTATAATCAGCACATATCAACTAATTTATCTTTTGCAATTGTGGAAGTTAATGATGTTGGAACGCCCGGTTGGTTATTCGGAGGTACACCCCTAGAATTACAGCACATATGCACTAAGTCATCTTTTGGTCGCTGATGATCTGTTTCAAGACAGTAAAATACTCGAAGTACAATTTGTTTTTCACTTAGCGACGTAGACTTCGACCGTTTCACCATTTTCCACGTTGAAGGCCCTGCAATGTCTCCCATTTTTTGAGTAGTTTTAGAACGGTGTAGAAATATAATTATTTAATTTTTAAACACTTATTTTCACCAATTGTTACCACAACACGTCGATTACTTACTAAATTAACTGTTAAACTTACGATTCGCGCTGTATAATTCAAAACCTGATGATACGCTCGTGGTTGCAAGTACATTACTGAGCACTGCATCGATAAGATAGATTTTACGCGAAACTGACAAAGACACAAATATCGTTCCGTACAGCGTTGCCACTAGTTATAATAAAGACTGAACAATACATAAAATAATTAATTCTAAATGATCAGAAAATGTATAAGTATTACTCAGTACTGATTTTTGACAGAAATAATATCTTTTAATCGTACTAGGATTGTTTATTATCTATAATTTGCCACAACCTACGACTCTACTGCTTACTATATTTTGATTCTGCTAGAAACTGGTAACATAAAATTGAGATATGACAACGCGGTTTACTCTCAATCATTATTTGTTTAACTTTAAATACGTCTTTGAAAAGTTGCGTAAAATTTAGAGGGGGTGAAGATGTTACTTATTCATGCCGTACGCCACTGGCAAAGTTTATTTAACAAATGTTTTTGCTGATAGGTATATCTTATAACACCAAAAATGTTTGCCGGATTTAGTAAAATTATACTGAGAAATAAAAAAATATAACCATCTTACTTTAACACCCCGGAAATGAAATATTTTATCTAAGCATGTTTCGTTTAATCGTCTTATTTTTAATCAGAGAATCTTCAGTTGTTTTATCTCATTCTTAATACCAGGTATTTGTATCAATTCCCTTAGCCTATGAGCCCTGATATTCCTGTTGGTTTTTGATGATCTAATTTATTTATTTTTTTCAGATTTTCTAACATAAATTACCAAAGTAGAATTTTTAATAGATTTAAATTGATTAGTTTTAGTTTTATGAGAAAAAAACTCATACTCGACTTACCTTAAGAAAATATGATGGAGATTATATTGTTATTAAAACAGGTTTCTGTGATACTGTTAAAAGATTGTAATCTAATAAAATTGGCTTTTTAATAATGAGTGTTTTTTTTCTCTCTCAATATTTATTATGATTATTTCCAGCATTTAAGGTTTTTGTTTTATTTAAATATAATGACTACTCGTATTTTGTTTTTATAGCAATTGTAATAATTAACAGTTAATTACCTTTGTTCATTAATTATATTTAATTTTGACTAGCTCTCAGATATGTTTATATCAAACTATTTACTAACCTTAATCCTCTAAATCTAATTAGTTTTTTCAGTCGTCAATTCAGGCTTTTCTAATAACATTTTTGGGGAATATTTTTAAGAGTATATGGACGCCAATAAGTCTCTTTTTTATTTTTAAAAAGCTAGTTGAGAATTATAAATGTCAAAAGGACAAAATTAACTGATTAACTCAAAGTTATATATAATTTTTGCAAAAAGAGAATTGTCGTAACCATTAAAAATAAGATTCAAAGAGAATATAAATAAATTATGGTTTATTATTTAACAGTTAAAATATTTATAAACTTTTACAAATAACAAATAAAATTTACATGTAATATCAAAAATCCAAATCAGAACAAGCGAATTTAGAAGCAGTTGCAAACACTAAGATTGTCCAATAGATTTTATCCAGAAAATTTGACCATCGTAATGGATATTTTTACCAGTTGGCATCTATGATTTAATACATAAAAAATAAAATAGGCACAATACAACCTCACTAGATCGGCACCCAGCTACAAAGGTGGAAATCAGGACGTTAATTATCTGCAATTCAACTCAACGAGTCTACTTCTAATGAAGATAAAATTGAATAAGATCCTTAGACTGCCAAATACTCGCTGTTGCAGTCGGACACTTGTTTTCAATCCAACGATTCAATTAGAGAAGGTAGATAGTAATTTTTATAATGTTACACAGTTTATAGAATTTATCTATAAAGGGTGGGATTGAAATACGTATTTAGACTTCTAAAATGTGCAAAAATATTAATTGAAAGAGTAATTATTTTTTTTAAATTTATAGTAAATCGAGCGTACTAACTATATTTTCTGTTACGTTTATTTATTTTAAATAGTTTAATTGTTCTGATGTATATTCACTAAATACGCCAACTTATTTTATAACTAATTTATTTGTATTCAAAACTACACTGATATAACTATTTATATTTACTAGACAATATTTATCTTTAAAACTAAACTAAAACAGCAAAATAATATACTTCTATAAAAAAATGTATAAGGGGCTCTTGTCAGTGTTTTGCTCCGGGGCCCACCATGGCTCTCAGTTACCCTGAGCAAGTGTCAAATTTTTAATATAGTTCGTGTATAGATTTTGGTAGAGATTAGATTGGTAGATCATATTTGATAAAATATTTAAAGACTTTTTTGATTCAAGGCAAATTTTGATTTAAAAATAATCTCTGTAACCAAGCTCTAAGGGTTCATGTTTCTATATAAAACTTCATCGCAGAACGTTATCGGTCGAATATACTAACACTCTGTATCATATAAAGAACTGGTATAGAATCGCTGGACCAGGAGTATATGTTTTACCATGGAGGAAGGATTATTAAGAGTTGCCGTTTCTTTGTAGAAATTTGGCAACGTGTTTGCTTGCAACGACCTGTGGGGTGGAGGAGTAGAACTAATCTTACTCTGTCGGTAATGTAGTTACCAGCAGTATTACCATCAACTCTTACTCTGTCGGTAATGCAGTTACCCGTAATTTTATATTTAATTTGAAAATTGGCGGGTTTTTTTAAAGAATTTACTTTTGCAATTATTTTCTAACTAATACGAAATATAGCCATACAAAATTTTGATAGTAATTTTTTAAATTTTTTAGTGAAATAAAAAACATGTACGTGTAGCTAAAATATGTTCCTCTGGAGCCACTTTTTCAAAATTTAATCAAATTTTGATGGCAATAAATCGCAAAATTTTGTTTTTATAAAGATTTCAAAAATTGAGAAAATAATTAAATCAAATTTCGGAATAGTGGCTCCAGAAAAACAGACATTTCACTTTTACCTGAAGGTATATATTTTTCATTCACTAAAAAGTAAAATTAAACTATAGAAATATTTGTGGCTCTATTTCGTATTGTTTAGAAAAAGATAATTGCTTAAGTAAATTTTCCTCTTAATTATAATTAAAATTTTCCTTTTTTATTAGCTGTTTGTAACAATTATGAAATGCCCAATAAAAATGTAAAATTCTATGACAAATAATTATGAGGGATAAAATAAATATCATACAAAGTTTTATATAATTATATTTACTAAAAATTCCCAAGAAAAATAAATAAAAAATATATCAAAGAGATGGCAATACAAAAAAATATTTTTCATATACAAGCGAGCTTATGCGAAACAAGAATGTCTATTATTATTATTATTATTTACTATGCCGCTCCCGGACGTCTTATAAATGATTATTTAGGAAAGTTACTCTAATATCACAAACATTACATTACTATTTCGGTACGTTGACTATCTTTGGCTAACAAAAATCAGAAATTGCATAACAAATAATTAATTTACTTGATATGAAAACTAATGCCTAAGTAAATAAATTTTTAAAATAAACAAAAAACGAAATAACAAATTCTTCTTGAATCTTAGGAAATCAGACAAAAGCAACCATCCATATAAATTGAAACAGAAAAAAATTAAATGCAGTAACTTCAAATCATTTTGTTTGTCTTTTAGACATTGCAGCAGCCCTCATACTATCATTATAATACTTTCTTATTATTAATAGTAGACAAGTTTCAACTAAATGAGAAAAGACGTCTGTTTTATGTTCTTTATATGTAAACCAGAGACGGCTTGTGGCCTAGTCTGTGAGGAAGCTGGCTCATCCTATATACTTTATACAAATATATATTTCTATTAGAATACAATGTAATATTTCTGCTTTTTGAATTCTTATAGACATATATTTTTATTAAGTATATAGGGTGTGCCTTTTAAAAGTAGTCTCCTCATTTACTAGGCCACGAGTCGCCTCTGATGTAAACCATTTAAAATCAACATGGTCTGGCAAAAAAGTTTAATTATTTGAATTATGTTGTCAATATGACCCAAAAGTTGTGAAACTATTTCAAGAATTTTTGAAAGAAATTCAATAACATTTCTTTGTACATAAATAAAACATCTTTTATCATAATTTTCTTTAAAATAAGTAAAAGTATCGATGGTCTTCTAACATGTCTGTAAATTAACTTTACACTCTTTGCAGTCAAAACTATTAAGTTTCTTAATAAACCCTGCAACATAACTAGTGGCCTGACTCAAATTCTGCTTTATTTATTAATTTTGTATATATTATTAAAATGAACTTTATCCACACAGGACTCTGTTTGGAGGTGTGATAACAATATTACTAAGTACTACTATCTTTGGTGTATCTGGTTTTGAGGATGCTAAAGCAAGGTAAAGCAAATCTTTTAGCAGTCTTGAACGATTTGTGTTTGTAAACAATTTTGTATCAAAATATGATTTTCACATAATGTATAATGCTTGGGGTTGTAAGTGGAATGTTTAAAATACGACACCATTCCGTTCTTTGATCAATATCAGAAGGAAATTTAAAAATGTTTGTTCTTAAAATTTACGTTTGGAATGGGCCTTATAAAATGTACTATAACAATTAGAAATTATGCGTTTATAATGAATTCTGCCTGGTAAAGACATGTTAAAGCATCAAAATACCTTTACTTGATTTTAAATAATCCTAAATAACATATCTAAAAAAATAAAAGTAGTTCCACTCACATGTTTTCGTCGACAACCAAATTATAACATAACCACACATTTGTTTGATTTTGATGTTATTTGTTGACAGCGCGCGCGGGGCCCGCTATAGCGGGCAGCCAGCAGTCATGCAGCGGACAGAAAGCCATCTTCACATAGTACAAATAACTAAGTGACGGTATGTTTTTTTTAGTTTGTTGTAATATATGAATTAAAATTTTTGAAACAACACTTTTTGTGTGTTACTGAACGAGATGTTATTAAATTAATCAATGTGCTTTACATTTTAATAGAATTTTGCTATTGTAAAACGGACTTCAGAGCACCCAAGTGCGGAGGAGTATGCGCAGAAACGTGTTTACGTATTCTGCATATGATATAAACCCCCGTGTGTTTTACCATTATCAGATAGTACTTTTACCAGATCGTAGGTATTTGGTGGTAATATAAAAATGGAGACGCTAAAAACGGATTAGATAGTATCACAATAAGTATTCATTTAAGTCTAGGAGTTTAAGAAAAATAAAAAATAAGTAAATAATCTTTATTATTTTTTTTTAAAGTGAACTAAGCGCAACTGTATGTGGAAATTTGGGTTGATAAGGATTATTTAACAGAAGCCATTCGGCCAAAGATAGAACTGGATCAATAGGTTTAGTTTTTACTATTTGCATTAATCCTTCCATTAAAATTGGAGTTACACAATTATGAACATAATCGGCCACTTTTTCTTCGTCTATCGCCAGAGGTTCTAATATATCTGAAAAAGATCACTTTATGTAATAACCCATACAGCACAAACACATTTGGGAAATATTTCAATAATGTTACATTGAAACATTTGCAATGTTGTATAAATATTACGAAACATTTCTGAAATATGCCTGAAACGTAAAAATGTCCTCTAAATATAATATTTCACAGTAATATTTTTGACATGAAAATTAGAAATCTTTTAGAAATATTAAATAGTAATATTTCAAAAATGTATTCTAGTTTTTTTTTTTCTATTATATTATTTAGACTAAAAATAGTTATTTATGCAACAAGTGTGTAAAGTTACCCTTTTTTGACGAATGTGAATGTTGTCACATGAGTCAAAAAAGGAACTTTACACACGAGTGGCATACAATATTTTTTTTACTACCGTACACATAATCCACTAATATTAGAAATATAAAAGTCACTTTTTTTTACTAGTGAAAAAAAGTAAAATGTGCCAAAAATTGTACACAGCAACAAAAATAAATTTATTGGAACTTTACAAATTTATAATTCTTACAGAACAAAATGACTAACAAATGAAGAAATATTTAAAAAAATAGGTTTTTAACTCTTATGAATATTAATTTTGAATGTGCAATTATTGCAATTACCAAAACTTAAGGTTTTGGCCTTTTCCAGCACAGAGTTTGAAAAATGTTGTGATATTACTTCTGTAACCCTATTTTGAGCTTCGAGTGGTATGGATTTGGCCTTTTCAAGTAAAGAGGTTGAAATATTTTGTATAACTCTAGTTTCACTGTCGAGTGGTTCCACTAATTCTTCATTAGAGTTGTCAACGGTAAAATTGTAGCTTTGTTTGGAAGTGGATGGCATACTGTCATCCATCAAAATTTTATTAGAAATTTTGTTTTTTTGTGTTATTGTGCTGTCTACGTAGCCTTCTGCAACAGCAGATGATTTCCATCCTCCATGTTTTTGACCGTTAGAAGGTCTCCTCCAGAATTTGCCAGCATAGTGGCTGAAGACCTCCTAAAGCAGTGTCCTGTAAAAGCCGTTGACACTTGGCATTTTACCAAAAGTATTTATCCCTACAGGCTGTTTAGAATATTTTCCATTTGCGAATTTAAAAAAAAATTTGTTACAATTTATATTTGATGGTCTTAATGAGGTATATTTTTTTATGAAAGATAAATAATCAACTGCAGAATTATTTGGATTTAAAATCGTAAAAATGCGTTCTATTCCATTTTTGGTTTCTGATACTTTGACAAATATACACTGTTTGTGTATCTTCCACATCGTTAATTGTCATTTTACATAATTCTTCCCGGCGACAAGCTCCCGCAATTCCAATTATAAAAGCTACCTAAAAAATAACATATTGTAATGTTACAAATAATTTATTAAACATTAGG
The DNA here is from genome assembly GCA_927349885.1 of Psylliodes chrysocephalus. NCBI lineage: Eukaryota > Metazoa > Arthropoda > Insecta > Coleoptera > Chrysomelidae > Psylliodes > Psylliodes chrysocephalus. Next base: position 18,535,737 of record OV651829.1, on the reverse strand, counting down.
AAATATCTTGACGTTGCGCATGTAAAACTCCAAATAAATGCTATTGTAAAAAATATAAAAGTTTTAGGTATAATGTGCTGCCTAACAACCCCGGTGGCCTGTTAGGACAGCAACTGATTTTGTTAGGCAACACACCATACGAACACACATCTCGTTGCAAAACTTTACAGAATATTTTAATTTTATACTGAGCATTCAAGCATTTACTGAGGCATTTACTTACTTTGATCATTAAAAACTTGGAATCTGGAGCTTTCAACAGAAAATTAATTAGATCTTCTCGTTCAAAAATTTTGGATTTTTTTTGGTTTATAACCTTTATTTTTTTGTTTGAGAAACGCTATTAACTTGTTGAATTTCGAAATATTAACGTTGTTTTTATATTTTAAGGTGCTTTTAAGCATAGAATAAATCGACCATAGGGTAGAAGCTTTGCAATTCTTCAATTCATCAGAGAAATATGCTAAAATAACGTTTTCCGAATATTTTGTCACCTTATTCTTCCTACACCATTCTATAAATGCATTGTATTTTTTGTGATAAATATATGCAGATTTTTCTGGCAATAAATTTTCCGTGACCTTTTGTGCACTGCATAAGATATCTGGGGGAGTATTATCAAATTCGCTATCGCTAGATAAATTTGAATCCATATCGATTATGACAGATATAATAAACTGCAAATAAAATTTGAATTTAAGTAAACAAACATTAAAAAGTAAAACTTTTTACCTTCTCAAACTTGATTGAGTTTTAAAAAATGCTAAATTGGCTTTAGAATCTAATCTTGAACTTAAGTATACTTTTGTCGTGTTCTGTTATAAGGTGGGTACTAATTAAAAGTTTAGAGATTGACAGTTCTTCTAATCCACACAGCCACGGCCAACTTACTTTTACCAAAATCGACCTCCACTGTATGTTTACTTTTAATTAAATCGATGACATTTAGAGAAAATTATAATTAAAATAAACTGTTGATAATTTGTTGGACACTAAATAGATATAAGCAAAAATAATTTATTTATTTGAGATAGCAAAAAAATGTTAATATAAAATAAAACGTTATATTTTGTTGTTATGTACAAATTTTGTAAAATTTTACTTTTTTTAACTAGTGCGTAAAGAGTTTTACTTTACGCACGGTAGTAGAAAAAAGACATTTAAAAATATACATATGTTTATTTAAAATACACAAAATTCAAATATTGATTCTTAACAAACAAATAAATATGTTTTAAAGAATATTTCATAAAATATAGAAGTGAATTGCTTCATTTCCACCAATTCCTTTAAATGCACTAATTTGAAACAACTAGGTTTTTTTTTAATAAATACTCCAAATAAAGAAACATTTACGATTATTATAATCTAATCATCAAGATCGATTAGCATTTTTATTTTTACCTAACTTATTTAGGGATGAAAAACTTAATAAACTAAGATTCTATTCACTATATAGTGTACTTTAGAGTCTAATTATTTAGTTACACTACCGTTAACGTATAACACTTAACCGCACTAATACTCTGTTTTAATCTTACATCACTGGACTAACTCAAAAGGCCTGGTTCTCTTGAGTCATCTTATTAGATCGGCATTGTTGAGGAGCTGGATAATCTCAAAGTTTCCATGTTGGAGCAGTCGTTGTTGGTGACTACTGCCAAATTTTTGTATTGTATTTTAAACAGTCTTTACTTTAAGAACCCTATGAAGATCAGTATTACGGCAGTACCAGGATGCATCGACGATGTTCCCTAATATTTTATTCTGGAAACGTTGAGTAACTTGTTATGGTATTTTTACTGGCACAGCCCCAAAGCTGGCAAATTGCTTTATTTCCACCAATTTCTTTAAATGCACTAATCTGAAACAAAATATAGGTAATTAAAAAGGATTTATACAAATTATTTGATTAACAATAGTTTTATTAATATTGTTTTAAATTAACTATAATAAAACAATACTCATGTCTAAACAAAAAATGAAGATCCACCTAAGTAAGCATTATTTATGTAGTTCTCACCTTAATGTCTAAAGACATATTCTGCTTCCCATATAACAAGTTCACAACGCATGAATATCAAAAACCAACAGCGCAAATCTATAATTATTTAAAATATAGGCTTGTTTCTAGCTGGTGACTGGACAGAGACATAATGTAATAAAATAACTATATATCCCATCTTCTTACAAATCAGAAAGTCTTAATTAATTGTTGGCCTTTTACAACATAACCCGTTTAGTAACCTTTTGTGTAACATGTACACCATGTTTCAGAAATATTTTCAGTGAAATATTTAACTAAAATATTTTAGAAATATTTCAGAAACTTGTGCTTGAAATGTTATATGTTAGAAACGTTTGAAATATTTCTGAAACACTTCTGAAATAATGTGTGCTGTATGGGATGTCTACGTCGTCTCTCTTTTTATTCCCTCTTCACAACGAGCGTTGCTATGCAGGCAGCGTCAAAAAATATTAATCAAAGAGAGCTGGTCTCCTTTTACAAAATATTAATCTAGTGGATTTTTCTCATATGTCATCATTATTAAGGTGTGTATTAGGGTGTATCATTTTTAAGCAACTTTTTTTTTTCAACTAAAAAACAGGCTAAAAATTTTCAGGAAGGTGGAAAAAGAAGCCTCTAAAAATTTGATAAAATAGAAGTCCTAATTTCATACATTTGCAACTTTAAGTTTGAATATCTTCAGAACGGCTCACTCTATAAAAAAAAAAAATATAAATTAGAACTTTTTGTAGAGCGTAAAATTTCCTACCAAAATCATTTTTCACTTTATTTTTACAATGCTCAAATGTCAAGCTACAAAAATAAGAAAAAAGAAAAAAAATTTTCCATGTTATTTAGATGGAAAATGGAAAGTTAGGAACAGACACCACTAAATGATAATATTAAGAGCTCAAATTTTTAGAGTCTTCTTTTTTCACCTTCCTGAAAGTTTTAAGCCTGTTTTTTGCTCAAAAATGACACCCTAGTGTGTATCCATACTTTTTATTTTTACTCATTTATTTTTTTTTTCTTTTTATCATAGTCAAAGTGTTTAGTTGATTTTATTATTTATTTTAAATGAAAACTTTTACTGCTCATTAATAATCGTTCTACCCTTCATATTTTCATGAGAATATATTTATAAGCATATCTCAAATCTGTATCATTCCTAACTATGAGCAAATCATATATTATTTCTGCCACCAGTTCCCTAGCTATGAAAACTTACTTCTCGAAAAAAAATATCTATTTTCCCATTTGGCTTCGTTCAAATCTTCTGAAGCGTGTATAATGTCAGGTACGTCGGGCTGAATACCAAACCGAGTACGAACGCTGTAAGGAAAGAACCATTCCTCTCTTAAAAGTCCATACGGTCCAACCATGGATTTCCATTTTTCAATGCTACTCTTTCCGGCTAAAGAAAACACAACAATAGGCGAAATGCTCATGGACACGACCACGTGAGGAAACGATGGACTGCCATATTGTTTTGCGTATATTTCAGAAACTTGCTCGGGAGTTAAATGAATTGTTCTTTCCTAGAAAACAAAAAAAAAAATATTTTGAATTATTTATAGACAAAGAAGCAGATATTAATTTTTTATCTCTCAGTAATGAACATAAGCTCTTCAAATAAATTTTACTAAACCGAATCTAAATAAGTTTGCATTTTGACTAGCTAAAACAACAAAGGTAAAAACTTTCTACATATTAAAAGGGGAGAAAATCTCAAAGTTTTTACCACGTTACAGTACAACAATATAATGTATCATCTATGTGGGCTGAGTCGAATTGGATGCCGTCTAATTACCTAGATATTGGAAGGATCCGAGATGCCGATGGGATTATCTGAATTTTCGTGAAATAAAAATACATTTCTATCTACTAGAGCGGGCACTGCGAGTTCATTTAATATTTGGCGGTTTATTTTTGCTGGCAAGTTCTGTTAAAGTGAGTGTAAGAAAAACAAAAAAACAATCTGTATATATGAGTCCAAATATACAGATTGATTTTTCTACAGCTCGCTACCATTACTTCATTTCTTCCGGTCATGCCACTCATTTTTTTGCAATGTAATATACTCTTATTTGTCATCATTACTTCTGAGACATTAATAATCCAGAGGATCTTCTTGGTTGTCCATTCTTCCATCTGTTGTTCATTCCGAAACATTTTTTGTACATATAAATTGCTTTTGGGCTACTATATCCAGGATTATTTTAATTTATTTTGTAATAATATAAATACAGTAAACGCCAAATCTAAAGAACCAGCGCAAATGATTAAGTTTGTTTACTTAAAAATAGTTTATTGATATTCAAATCAGGGACCAAGTCTGGAGATTATCATCAGGGCCGCCGAGAGCCAGACCGGACCCCAGGACAATTCTCCAGATCGGGCCCCACGACAATTTTATAAAACATTAAATAACAAAAGGTCATCAAACAAAAATTTCTCCTCCTCCTTTACGCAAAAATGTTTCCTCATCTACTTGAATTTCTCAGAAAAAAGGTCCTCAACCAAAAATGTCTCTCCTCTACAAGGTAAGAACTTCCTCCTCTTGTGTCAAATTTCTGAAAGTAACAAATACCACCTCTGCCGGGCCCCCATTTGAGCCCGGGCCCCGGGAATTAGTCCCCCCCCTCTAGTCGGCTTTAATTATCATTCCGAAATGAATTCGGAAAAGTACGGCAAATGGTTAAGAGAGAAGTTAATACCTAATCTTACCTAATTCAGTAATTGTTTGTGACAATGCTAGTTATCACAATGTACAGACAAATCGAACACCTAATTCCAATTCTTTGAAGAATGATATGATCGAATGGTTGACAAAATACAACATACCTTTTAATCCAACAAGTTTGAAACCAGAGTTATATGAACTGATTAAATCTCATAAGGACCGACATGTAACATATGCATTTGATGAGTTGTGTCGAGAATACGGCCACACCGTTTTACGGTTACCCCCATATCACCCCGACTTGAACCCTATCGAATTGATTTGGGCAACTGTTAAGAATAATGTCAGTCAACGGAATGTTACCTTTAAATTAGAAGACGTAAAACAATTAGCAGAAGAAGAATTTAACAAAATCGGTACGGATGAATGGAAAAAGAGATGCGATCATGTTATAAAGGTAGAAGATAAATATTTTGAAATACAAACTGATTTATGTTCGGAAATTAATCCTATCGTCATTAATCCTAATGAGGATTCCAGTGACGACAGTGACGAGTCTTCTTCCAACGAAGAATGTAACGAAGACATATGAACATTATTTGTGATTTACTGTTTACGTTGTTTGTATATACTTATAGGCTATATAATTTAAAATTAAACATGTTAAAATATCGGAAGGATATATTACTTCATACACATATTATTTCATATTTTGTTTATAAAAAAATTAATGTCAGTTAAAATACAAAATACTAGACCACCAGAGCTCTCCTTAAGGCTGTTTTCGCGATACACTATTTTAGCTGTTACCTCATATCTTGCTTATTTATGATCGGAACCATTTCATTTTTTAATGAGGTATTCAGAAGGAAAACCCTAACAATCTGTAGGTTTGAAATATTTTTATTACAGCCTGATTTTTTAAATAAAAAATTAGAACTAAAATTACATTTTGTCAATTTGCAAATATCAATTTCATAAAAAGTTAACTACAATGCTTTATCAGGAGTGGTAAGTATTTAATACCATTTCATTTTAATTTCTTGATAGTTTCGGCCTTTACTTTACTATGAAAATCCATATTATTAAAATGAGAAAAACCAAACATGGTAGACTTTCACACTTTTATTTAAAGAAATAAAAATTAAAAATTGCACGACAAGTACAACTCTTCTTCAAATGTGACTCATTTACATTTCTAATATATACACAAAATAAACTAATTAGTTAAAGTAGGTACTTAAGAGAAATATCTTAATAAAATTCCAATAAGATATCATTACCGGGATTATCTCACAGAAAACTAAGAACAGGTAAAAAGATTTAATTAAGCTGTTATTAATATCTAATTGATAACTTAAGAGGATATATGAATTTATATATCTATTTATTCAAAGTGTTTCTAAATGGTTTAATTTAATGCCTTTATTCTCAAAATGTGAAACAATTTTTGCATAAACGATTTATTTTCAGATAAAAATATGTTTTGTGGAATTATTTTTGTTTTTAGTATAACTATTGTAATGTTTTAAATAGCTTTTTTTTTTGAAAGTACGGCCCGTTTGACCAATATACAATTTTACCACAATTTAATTTATTTGAATAAGGATAATTTCCTGACCATAACAGAATTTTATATAAATACCGAACGGAAAGCGGTAGAACAGCCTTAACCTAAAGTCGGCTTACTTAAAAATAATGATTTTTTAATTGACTATAAAATTATGTACTAATAATAACACTAAGCAATATGTATGAACAAGTATCATTCACTATTTTCCATTTATTTTATGTCTTAAAATATACGCTCCCCTGGTTTACAACTTTCTAGGTAAGCTACCAATTCTATTCATCGGTAGGCGTGTTCGTACTATTATAAATGCGCGTTCTTGGTTCTTTAGATTTGACGTTTACTGTACCCCTAGTTAAAAATACAAACGATCCAACAAGCCGTGAAGCAAGTGAAGTGAAGAGCCAGTATCAAAGCTTCTTTGTCTTTGCTCTGCACCGTTGTCATGGTAACGTGACGTCAGCCTCGTGTCAGCAGGAACACGTCCTAAGACTTTTGTTGACATGAAGGGCAATTTAAAAATAGATTTTTAGTATGCATCTTTGTTTCGGCATCGCGCAAAGATATTATATATGTATTTCGACGTTTTATTTGTTTTTTTCTGTTTATTGACGAGCGTATCGGTGGAGAGAAGTTTTTCATGTTTAAAAAGGTTAAAAACTTTTACAAGAAATACTATTTCGCAAGATAGACTTTCCAGTTTGACTGTTATCTCACTATAGAAATTTTGTTGGATCTTATGCGGCGACAACCTTTTTATGACGATATTGATAGGTTTGCCTCCCTAAAAGACCGAAGAATCGAGTTGGTGGACAAAAACTAGATAAATAATATAAATAAATCAATGTTGAAAGTGTTTTAGTTCTATATGGTTAAGTAGTTCTTCGCCATTTTTTAAAGCCGCGAGCCGCCACTGGAAAGGACTCCATCCTGTGGGCACCCCCTGTGGATATTCAGCAGCATGGTTTCACTGAACATTTGTGCCTGTACTTGCCGTCCGCGTAACATATCTTCTATCCACCAGCAGATGGTGTACTTCTATTCCATGTTTGCGAGCGGCAGCTACCATTGATTTAAAGGAGGTATTTTCAAAAGTTGCTTCTATGTCAAGAAATACAACAAATAGTAATAGATAACTCTGACAGATTATGCTGACTTTTTTAAAGGCAACCATAAACCAAAGAAAGAAAAGCAATAGTTAGTCAAATCATGATTGTGCAGCTTGAGCCGAGCGAAACTAAGGTCCATATTTATAAACAGAATGAGTCGGACTTGGTTAAGTCGTCCTTGAACTAAAACCGAAGTTCGGTTACAACGTCTCTAAAGTTCCAGGTGGATCCGGTGTTACACTGTAATTTAGAGATACAAGTCAGACTCAGCTGAGTTCTGTTTATAAATACAGACCTAAGTGTGAGTTCATTTAATATTTGGCGGTTTATTTTTGCTGGTAAGTTCTGTAAAAGTGAGTGCAAGAAAAACAGAAAAACAATCTGTATATATGAGTCCAAGCTACAGCTCGCTTCCATTACTTAATTTTTTCCTGTCATACCAATCATTTGTTTGTAATATAATATACTCTTATTTGTCATCATTACTTCTGGGACATTAATAATCCAGAGAATCTTCTTGGTTATCCATTCTTTCATTTGGTGTCCATTTAGAAACATTTTGTGTACCTATTAATTGCTTTTGGGCTACTATATCCAGGATTATTTTAATTTATTTGCATAATTTATCTAACTTCTTGATTTTAGACTTAAAACTTACGTGCAAAATTTTCAATCCAGATTCGTTGATAGCTCTAATGACTACATCTTTAAATTTTATAGCATCAGGTTTTAATATAGCTAAGGTTCTTTGCAATTCAGCTTCTCTGCAAGAAATGGAAGACTCCGAAGAACTGGCATACTCAGCAGGTGGGACTGGTAGTATGGATGGCGGATGAAATTCCACAAACTGTTGATAGTACAAATCTCCTTCGAGCTCAGTTACAGTTCTAGTTGTAGCTGGAGATAAATAATGGATGGTACCCTTTGCACGAGAGTCCTTAAAATTAGAGTAAAAATTATGTTAGAATGTTTCATGACAGGTTTTTAATGGGTCTGTATTTTATCTATCTATATATGCCAAACTTATATTACTAATTATTATGTTTATTTTGGAATTTAAATCAAGAAAAGGAAATGGAATACATTTAAAAAAGTATCTAGAATAGTAGATATAACAAATGGGTATGTTTTACTTACTTGTATGGTAGAAGTGGTTCTTGATGTGTCTGCAGGAGTTCCAGCACTTCTATAAGTATTTAAATTATAATCAATACCATTTTTTATAGAACTGGCTGGTAATAGACCTATTCGATCTTTGTGAGTTACACGTACCTCCATCATATTACTCATAGGGAATATTACGATTATTTAAAATTTATTTTTTATTATGATGTCTGTCAGATTAAAGCTAGGTTTATAATCCGTGCGTTTTATCGCCGAATCCCCAATACACAAGTATCGTGACCGAAACGTATGTTCCAAATATGAAGATGAAGACTAGAGAGAAGGAGGCGAATCGGCAATGGTCAAATTTCAAATTTCCGTCCTTCTTTTTATAAAGTTCGCGAAATTAACTGTAGTTGGCATGTCGAATAACAGCGGTGTCAATTTAAAATGAAGTGATTTTTTAAAAAATTGATGAAAAGAATCAAAATAATGTGAACAAAAGTACCTGAGTACAAGTAACATGAGTGACAAAATACATCAAAGCAATATTTACGTCGTTCCAGACTGTAAAACAGGTTAGAAATCAAATGTAAAACCAAAGAAAACACAAGGAGAAATCAATTCAATGTCTTTTTAAAGCTTCTAATGTAAGTATAATAATGTGTTTATCTCTAAATTTAATATTTATTGTAAACTAGTTACAATATGTATTTTACGGAGTTTAGTTTATTTTATTACAAGTTACTATAATATAAAATTTTACAGTCATAGATCCTGACTTACAAACAACAATAATTATACTTTAAATTTAACTTACTAGAAAAGAAAATTTATTTTTTATAGAGTTTTAATGTTAGATAAAGAGTTGCTACTGTTATTTTTTTGTTTAACCCCAATTGTGTCATTGTAAATGTTTTTATAGGATACTAAACGCATAGAACAGTGGCAGCATATATATATATAGTTCCTAGTGCCGATAAAGCACTTTCTAGAGATTATGCTGTTTTATACTTTTTAGAAGATATCAAATATTATGAGACTATTTTTACTGATGGTACTGTTAGCAAAATAAAAAGGGGAAAGCTGAAATTAAAGGATGAGGTAATATCATGTACATTCCTAAATCTCCCTTTATACTTGTATTACAACAATAAAAAAATCTGTTAACTCTGTTTTATTTTGCGATTAAAACTATATATACCTATAGGTTCAATTCAAAAAAAAAATGCCACAAAATTGTACTTATCAAATTTCAGCATTTAACAAACTTTCTCAAATTTGGTCATACCCACCTAATTTGTATTTTATATAGATAATCAAAGTATGTTGGAACCATATGGAAAACATTTTTATTATTGATTTTAGGAAAAAAAGTTATTCTTGATAAAAAGTCCTGCATGACCCATAACTTAAAATACAGTCATCAGATATCAAATTTTTCAAGCCGATAAATTCTTCAAAAACATCAACAAAAGGAAAGCGTATCATGTTTATAGTAGCTAACGTAATTTATAACGTTTTCAGATATTTACAATCAATGTGTAGAGTGTACAGTTTATAAAAAATAAGAAAATCTGTTTTTTCAGATAGATCGGTGTAATTGCATATTTGAATGTAATATTCAATTCTAATCAACTTTTCTTAATGAAAATTTTCGATTTTGTCAAAAATAAACGTACTTTACTCTTGAGCATAATTCATATTTTTTGACAAACCTCGTATACGGCTTGAAAAATTTGATATGTGATGACTGTATTTTAGGTTTTGGGTCATGCAGAACTTTTCATCAAGAATAACTTTTTTTCCTAAAATCAATAATAAAAATGTTTTCCATATGGTTCCAACTTAAGTAGACACACTGTAGATAAAAGTAAATAATTTATCAATTTAAAAATGCAAGACTTATTTAAAAATAAATACAACAATATATTCTGTGCTTTATTTAGCTATAAACAAGTTTATTTTTATTATTTTGACAAAATTATGTATAATCCCCATAAGAAGGCATGTATTTTGAACCACATACTTTGATTACTATACGGGGAAAGAGAGAGGTCTGACCTTAGATAATATAATAGCAGATAGGCCACCACTGCATAAAGTTATACAATATTAATCTCGCTATTATATAATCAGTATCTCTCTTTCTAATGAAGGCTTTCTCACTCGTTTTAGAATTCTCAGCAGTAGCGTACCGTAAAACACTTTCGCTGGGTCATTTTAAATGCGAAAATGTTGACCAAGTAGAATATAAAATAAAATGTTTTAAAAGGTAGGTAGGTGCATTTTTAATGAAGTGAAAACAAAATATGACTTTTTTGTTATGAATATAATATTAATAACAATTACTTTTAACACCACAACACGAACAAATTTAAATTAAACACTGGCATAATTGTCTGAGAAAAGCTTTGTAAAACTGACAAATACAAACAAAGATATAGAGATATTAATCTATTTCTCTCTAATTAGAATTCTCGACCATATTATCATGGCGACACAAACATTGTTTACTGTCCTCTCTTTACTACTTACTTACTCTGAGGGTCCGACACGCCCAACATAGGGCGCGGCCATTTTGATTACTATGAGACAGTTTAGAGCTAAAGAATCAGATCACTCACTCTGCGTCGGCACTTTTGATCTCAATGTTCCAGTTTATATAGGGTAACATGATCAACAGTGAATCAGTATTTTTTAACTTGCTCTTATCTTCAAAGTTAAACGCCTGAATTGTCGCAAATTCGAGCACAGGTTGCCTTAAGTGTCTAGTGTCCAATTTATATTAGATTGAACACCGTAGAAATTTTTTTGAAATGTCTGTCTTAGTTTTTTTAAAAAAATTAAAATGATCCACTGTGTACTATAGTTAGTACACACTGAATCGGCCATTGGTTAACAGTGAATAAGCAACAAAAAATAAACACAAAAGTAACATAAAAGTTATTCATAGGTAAATATAACGTAAAACTTAAATTCTCATTTACAAGAATAAATATACCTAAAATAATCTAACGCAGATTTAAATTTGACATATTAATGGGAAATTTATAACAAGATTGTTGCCTTGCAGTACTTCCAGTAACTGTAGGTTTCGGTAAAATAAATTTTATGTCATGGTCATTAACACATGCTAAATCCGGGACGTTGGGGATATGAAATAGTTGGTCAGTTTTTGCCTTAAAAAACTAACGTACACTTCCATGGAAGTATTTCTACTTTCTAATACCTTAGCTACGTAGTAAATTTTTTTGTTTTTTTGTGTTAAATTCCACAATAATATAATCCCCACAGTTGGTGATCGACAAAGTGGATTTTACAAGCAGTTTTCAGTTAAAGTCAAGCAGTTTTCAGTTAAAGTCATTTGATCATTTTCTTTTTCCTCTTCAAAACAATCAATGTCATCATCGTCAGATTCATCATGCAGCACAACTTCTTCCTCGTCTTCTGAATCGCTTTGCAATACTTTACGAACACTACCTTTTTTACCTTTCATTTCTTTTCTTCTTTTAGCAGCCTCCCTTTCGACTGCAATTGCTGCTTTTTCCGGTGTATCAGTAGCTATTAAACTTCGTCCTAACTTTCTTGGTTTTCTTTTCCCAGTTCTTGGCTTTGCTTTTAGAGGCTGTCTAAATTGATCAGGAGTTAATATTTGACAATCTTTTGATGGGCCTGCTGATGTCGAAGGAGCTAAATTAATTTTTTTCTCCAGTAGTACTTCAGCAGTTTGATGTTCTTCAGTATCTTGTAGTATATCTGGATTTTGCCTATCTGTTACCGTACTAGGCAAAAAGTCGTCGTCCTTAAATTTGTGTCTGTCGAATGGTACTAATCCTGTCTTGTTAAATCCTTGACGTATATTGGATGGTGTCATGGATTTTTCAAATGCGATTCCAATTAGTTGTCCAACATCATAAATAGTAATCGGTTGTCCTGGATTACGCATCATCCAAGAATCTATGGCAGAATGATAATAAATCTTAAATGGTGCAAAAATTGACACATCTAGAGGCTGCATTTTCGCTGAAGTATGAGGATGTAATGTGAGTACAATCCACCGGTTGCCTTTGCCAAATCTAACGATTCAATGGATAGATGCGATTCATGATTGTCCATTATTAAAATACTGGGATTTTCCAATGAACTACCACTGTGCTTGATATAATGTTTCATAACATCTACAAATAAATCGCTGTTCATCCAACCCGACTGTGCCGCTAAAATCAAAGTTCCCGGTGGAGTACCAATACCCATTCTAGGGTTTACCTTCTTTCGTGGGAAAATTATTACTGGAGGAAGTGCCTGCCCTCCAGCGCTTATGATGCAGCATGTTGTGCATAAAACTCCTTTTTCGCCACTGGTAACTTTGCAAAGGTTTCTATGGCCCTTCAGGGCTATTACTTTATGAGGTTTCTGCACGGTGGTTGTGCCTGTCTCATCGAGGGTAAATATTCTGCATCCATCGGAAAATGCTGGATTTCTTTTAATTGCGTTTTCGAGATTATCATAAAATTTCGTCACTGTCTCTTTATTAAATGATGTAGCTCTCGCAAGGCTACATGCTTCTGGTTTTCTAAGTGAGAGTTCAGGATGACGTTTCCGAAAACCCCTAAGCCAGTCAATACCTGCTATTTGATTCGTTTCCCACGAGGAAGGCATTTTTATATTATTATACCTTGCCATTTCAAAGGCTACATGACGACAATTGCTTCTTTGGTGTGATCACCTATTTTTCTTTTTTCTTTCTTATTTCGTGGCATTCTGAAATAAAAACAAGATTGAATTTGTAAATAATATTAGCACAACCTTGTTATAAAGCACATGGTACACAGTGGATCATGATCAACTGTGTACCACAAGCTTCTGATCCACTGAGTACCACCTGATCTATTTACTTTTGAAATTCAATAACTGTTTACAAGATATCACTATGTAATCATTTTAATCGTTATTGTATAAACTAATAACCACTTTATATATCTGAATTGAAAGTAATAGTTAAAAATCAATAATAAGAACATGCTTGACAAAATATTACTTACCTAGTTTTTTTCCACGTATAGCCAAAACAAAACTTAACCTTAAAACACGTCTAATCGTCGCCGATACAAGTCGCTCACTAAATAGACAGAGAGGCAGTGTGGTTAGCTACAAATAGATGAAATGCAATAAAAGTTTAACCCATAAATGACATTGTGGTAGGGATGGTTCACTGTGTACCACTGATTCACTGTTGACCATGTTACCCTACTGCGCAACACGGATAATACAATATATGACAACCGCCTATAATAAAACAGCAGTCTTATGCGTATCCTGAATTTGTATCCCTGGAGTGGATGTTATTTTAGAACTTTCAACTGGTCCGAGTGAGCTAACTGATTCTTTAGCAATAAACTGCATGTGACTCCAAAAATAATATTCACTGATACTGACAGCAGCAAGCAAAATATCAGGTGCGTTTTAATCATCCGCCTCTGCTTCCAGAATTGTCGGTTTAGTCGTTTTAACCTGTCAGATTAAAACAAGAAAACCGACAATTCCGAAGCAGAAGCGGATGATTAAAACGCACCTATTAAAAATATTGGGCCAAGATGTAGGCAACACGTAATAAGGGTTCAAAATGGCGGAGTTTTCTATCTCCTTTTAAAAGGCACTCAGAAAGCTGCGCAGTGCGACCATTCTCCGTATAGTAAAAGAAAATCAAAGTATGTGATTTTGAACACCCTAAGCAGTACCAGCGCCCATGCGGTTAATTATAAAATCTCAATTAGCGTGCGTTTTTTGGGACCGTATTTTGAGTATGCCAGTTCGCCTCCTTATCTCTAGTCTTCATAGTTGGCACAAACATATGTAATGATATCACATACTTTATCAAAGTATGAATGATATTATCCCCAGCAATGTCATGTTAACGCTGACGTTATGTGTAGAGTTGCGAAGTAAATATAACAGTGGTTTATAAGTCATTTATAGTGATTTCTAACATTTTAAGCTGATATTTTTATTATATTATGCTGGTAACTTTGTTCTTTGTGTGTGGTATTAGCACATACTTTGATTTTCTCTTACTATACTAGTCGCACTGCGCAGCTTTCTGAGTGCCTTTTAAAAGGAGATAGAAAATTCCGCCATTTTGATGCCTTATTACGTGTTGCCTACATCTTGGCGCAATATTTTTAATGCTGTCAGTGTCACATAATAATATTTTTGGAGTCACAGTTTATTGCTAAAGAATCAGTTAGCTCACTCGGACCAGTTGAAAATTCCAAAATAACATCCACTCCAGGGATACAAATTCAGGATGCGCAGAAGACAGCTGTTTTATTATAGACGGTTGTCATATATTGTATTATCCGAGTTGCGCAGTGTATAAACTGGAACATTGAGATCAAAAGTGCCGGCGCAGAGTGAGCGAACTGATTCTTTAGCTATAAAATATGGTAAAGGCATCAAAATGGCCGCGCCCTATGTTGGGCGCACATACTTTGATTTTCTTTTACTATACGGATAGAATGGTCGCACTGCGCAGCTTTCTGAGTGCCTTTTAAAAGGAGATAGAAAACTCCTCCATTTTGATCCCTTATTACGTGTTGCCTACATCTTGGCGCAATATTTTTAGTAGGTGCGTTTTAATCATCCGCTTCTGCTTCGGAATTGTCGGTTTTCTTGTTTTAATCTGACAGGTTAAAACGACTAAACCTACAATTCCGGAAGCAGAAGCGGATGATTAAAACGCACCTGATATTTTGCTTGCTGCTGTCAGTGTCAGTGATTATTATTTTTGGAGTCACAGTTTATTGCTAAAGAATCAGTTAGCTCACTCGGACCAGTTGAAAGTTCCAAAATAACATCTTCTCCAGGGATACAAATTCAGGATACGCAGAAGACTGCTGTTTTATTATAGAAGGTTGTCATATATTGTATTATCCGAGTTGCGTAGTGTGTAAACTGGAACATTGAGATCAAAAGTGCCGACGCAGAGTGAGCGATCTGATTCTTTAGCTATAAACTGTGGCATAGGAATCAAAATGGCCGCGCCCTATGTTGGGCGTGTCGGACCTCTCTCTTGCACCGTATAGTAATCAAAGTATGTGGTTGGGCGTGTCGGACCTCTCTCTTGCACCGTATAGTAATCAAAGTATGTGTAGTGAAGAACGTTAATAAAAAATGCGGTCTGCAATTTACGGATGTAACAGTAAAAATAAAAAAAAAAAGGATTTAAAAAATACTTTTTTTTGTTTCCTCGACGGTTAGAGGTTTATCAGAAGTGAGCAGCAGCCTGTGGCCTGTCGAAAAAAAATTGTCATGTGTTTTCCAAGCACTTTCAACCTTCCTATTATATTATAAGAAGTACCTCAACTAAAACTGAATAAAAATAAAAAGAACCAAAAAATAAAACAGGCAAATGTCACAAATTACCTACTTTAGGGTTATAACAATATGGCGTAGATGATACCACTTCAGTACACGGGTAGCGACTACCCTCTTTACTACCTATATGATATATAATAATAATAACACTGAAACACTGAAAGGTAAAATAATACAGATCAGTGAATAATAATAATAATAATACTCTCCCTAATTCACCCCCTTACGAGTGAATTTCAACCCATGAAGTCGACTGAACGACTTGTGTAGGGGAAGGGAAGGCTATTATTATTATTTGCCGTGGCGCTCCGGGGCGACTTAAAGATGATTGATGGTGCCATTTGACTTACAGGTGAGGAAAACCCGGAAAACCTCACCCACCATCATCGAGACGGTAATGTATGGCGAATTTTTTTAATCTGCATGTCATATCAACAGAAATTGAATTTCTATTAATACGCCACACATCAAATCCTAAACCGAACCATGCAATTTAATTAAAAATCCACATGGTCTGGTCTGGGATTCGAAACCCAGCAGTCTCAGACTCATAAACTTGCCTATAAATGAATATAAGCGCGATAGACCGCTACACCATCGTCCCGATATATATAATCACATAGTCCAAATCGTTAGACTTAAAAGTATGAAGTTTGTAAGGTATAATGTTTTTATAAGATGAATACCCACTAAAAATTATTTTTGAAATTTCCGTCCCTTAGGGGATGTTGATGGAGGTTTAATGGTTAAAAAAAAGCTTAATCGCAGAAACAAAAATAATGTTAAAAACGTGAAAATTGGTATTTATAATAGATTATCTAGGGAAAATAAAAAACACGGAGTAGTAAAAAGGAGAGCAAGATTGTTTCAAATGTTTATTTCTAATTATGCAGAGGCTATCAAACGTTTTCAAATATTTTTTGCGTATGTCCAAATGAAAAAATATGGCGAGTAGGAAACGAATAATATCAACGTAGCCAGCCAGCCGCGTAGAAATATATTTCGCCGTTGTTTACATTAAACAGCGCACACGACAATGTTGTAATTATTCGATTCCTGTCTGCACTAATGCTAATTCTCTGTAGTTTTCGCTTCGACACTAGAAAACCGTATTGAAAGGTGTTCAATAGCCGAGACTGTATATAATTTATTATGACGGTGGGTGGGGTTTTCCCGGTTTTCATCATTTGTAAGTCAAATGGCACCATCAATCATCTGTAAAACGCCCCGGGGCACCACTGCAAAAGTAATAGCCGTAATACCCTGAGCAAGCTCTTTAGAGTTTCAGAGTTTCGTTATCTCAAACAATCAAAAATGACAGAAATGTGAATACCACTAATATTTTCAATTTCGAAATCTGTGAATGTAATAAATTAATTTATTTTAATTAATTCAAAATAGGTACTAGACTTAAAACTAAAAATAAATAATCGTCTATTTATGTATATGATCATAAGTCTGACTTCCTCTAGTAGTAAATACAAAGGCGACGTTATTATCATCTAGTAGAACATGAGGAACAACGGAAACATCAGTTTGGGCTTCTGAATCAAAAAAACAGGTTCTGTTATGGCATAGTTCCCTTCTAATCAAAGAACAACATAAATATCCAACGCCATCATCGTCAGCTAGACTGAACTCCCTAGCTCTCTGCTCCATTTCCTCTGATTCTGCAATAGAATGGAACTGCAATTTCGGCAATCTTGGAATATCTAATACACGTATACTATTTTCTTTTATATCTGAATAGGGGGTATAGCGAAGCAACGAGTAAAAATTGTTGTCAGGTTTTGGCGTTATACTTAAAACAGTTCCTTGGCGTCGATCTGTTGTCACTTTAGGTATTTGATCGATTTCCAACATATGTGGATGCACCTTGATGATTGTCTGTGTGTTAGCATGGGCGAAAGTCTTTTGAGACATTTCATATATTTTAACATTATGAAAGGTTCAATTTTTACATTCATTTACATGTCATGCAGTACGTTTTCTTCTTCCATTCTACGGTTGACATTTAAAAACTGATCATAACTTAATGACCAAAATAGAACTAAAAAAAGGCGCAGGATTGGACTTTCCCTTAAGTTAAATATTATATAATAGTTACATATATAGTTCATTGCATAGCCTTTGAGTTGCACGTCACGAAATATGACGTAATATCATGTTTTCGGCATGTCTTGATTACTACCTTAGATAAAAGAGACCAGAGATATAACATACACCGGTTTTAAACCTGCGCAAATGTTGTCAATTTCTAAAGAAGGGTTAACGGAGTGGGGGAACTGGGCGGCGACACGCGGCGACCCGAACTCTGTGACAGGGACCGGACTTTGTTTATTAGCATCTTAATGAACTATTAGGTTTATTTAAAAGGTGTTTAATCGAATTTTGTATTATGAAATCAAATTATCGTGATTTTTTAATATCAAACAAATGCCACGACATTTTATGTAAAGAGAAGACCTTTTATAGAATATTTCGTTAGCGTTTATTTACTACGGACTTTTCTGCAAGAGATTACAGTAAAATGTTGAAATAGAATATATTGTTAATAGAGCAAAAAATGTTACTCATTGTCTACGAGTATTATAAAAATAGCATGTGCGCAGGCTAATACTGCAAATCTACCCTTATGAGTTGAACATTATATTTTTTCTACGGCTATTACATATTATTAAAAATTAGTCAAAATGAGAAAATGCTGTTTTGTATTGTAACCTCAAAAAAAGTATATTAAGGCTTCTTTCTTTAAGAATATTAATTATTATAAAGGATGAGTCACATAAAACTCTAGAAATGCATATGTCTGAAACCAGATAACATTTTAAAATATAAATCTATTAAAAGTCATTTGGTCGCTAGGGATGAGTGAATATCGAAATAAATTATCGATAATTGAAAATAATCGATTATTTTCGATCAATAGATTATTTTCAAACGATATATTTTTTGTCATTTCCTTTAAAATCGACTACTTGATTATCTTTGAAAAATCAAAAATAATCGAATAATTAAAAAGCCAATCAACCGATAAATCAGTGTTTACAAAATATAATATAAATAGAATTATCGTTTATTTTAAATAATCGATTATTTTCAAATAAACCATTTTTTTTCGTTCATGGAAACAGATTATTCGATAATCTTTAAAAAATCGAAAATAATCGATTAATCAAAAATAATCAATTAATTAAAAAGTCGATTAACTGATAAATCGATTTAAAAAAAAAACAGAATGATCGATTATTTTAAATAATTAATTATTTTCGATCAATCGATTATTATCAATAATCTATTTTTATTGTATTTCCTTTAAAATCGTTAATTCGATTATCTTTGAAATACCGAAAATAATCGATAATTCCAAAATAATCGCCTAATCGAAAATAATCAATTAATTAAGAAGCGGATTCTATGATATATCGATTATTACCAATAATCTATTTTATTGTATTTCCTTTAAAATCGATAATTCGATTATCTTTGAAATATCAAAAATAATCAATAATTCCAAAATAATCGCCTAATCGAAAATAACCAATTAATTAAGAAGCCGATTCTATGATAAATCGATTTTCCAAAAAATAAAACGAATTATCTATTATTTTCTAATAATCCTTTTTTCATATTTCCTTTGAAATTGATTATTCTATTATTATATTAAAAAGCTGATTATCCAATAAATCGATAATTTTAAAAAAATAACCAAAATATCGATTATGTAAAATAACCGATTATATTCAATCGATTATTTTCATATAATATCTTTGAAAAATCGAAAATAATCAAATAATTAAAAAATCGATTAAACGATAAATCGATTATTTTGAATAAATCTACTTTTCTTGTATTTCTTTAAAATCGATTAATACATTATCTTAAAAAAAAAACGAAAATAATTTATTAAAAACAGCGGATAAATCGATTTTCATTAAAAAATATCAGAATTATCGATAAATCGATTATTTTTGTAACCCCTATCGGTCGCTTGCTTTTATCTGAGCATTTAGCTCCAAAATTAAGAGATTCGGATTTTTTGATCCAGTTATCTTTGAAATCGCATTCGCTTGTATAATAAATAAATATTGCTAAATTTTGGATTTTTTTTAGTAAACGAAAATTGTGTTTGAGTTGTTTGGGGGTTTGTAATGTAACATTTTATTAACGTGACTAAGGGTCGATTCCACCGTTGTGTTAAACGAAGTTTAAAATGATATTTTTACATTAACACTGTCATTTTAATCTCCGTTTAACACAACGGTGGAATCGGACCTAACTCCTGTAACTTTAGTATTTTTTTTTGCTTATACTAGATTACTTTGTTTTAAGACTGAAAATTCAATGTCACTTTCGATTTGACCGCAAATAAGATGAACCTTGAAATTTTAAGTAGGTCATCCTGTATTTCATCTAATATTCTTATAAAAATACCTTATAAAAATAAAATTTAGCTAGCAACTATGATTCTTTACCTCTTATTTATCTACCAAAAAGGGCTAAAAACTACCTTTAGAAAACATTCTTATAAAACTACTTTTTAAATACAAAATTTCGTTAGCAATAATGCCTATTTACTATTTATTTAAATTAAATGTTCAAAATTTTACCCTTTTGTAAATTTATGTAAGTAATATGAAATCTGAGTTTGTGATGCTTAATATTTATTGAAACCCCTTAATGCGGATCTGAAGTATTCAGCCCAGAGAATCATGGCGCTTTATGTCAAAACGTTAATAAATATTTACCGCTGAAAACGAATATATTCATAACAGTAGTACTTGTATTATAAGTACATACAATTTTTCAAGATACATCGTGACATTTTGAACTTGAAATTGAATAACTAGAACACTTTAAATTGCTAAAATACCAACAAATAAATCAAAAAACAGCTGTCAATGGTGATTAAACTCAGGTGGAGGTGTGATCGCTGAATGGAAATCGGAGCAATTCGGGTGGCGTCGTGCAACAATGATTTTCAATTGGTGGGTTACTTTGGCTTAAAATAGACAACATGCGCAGTGTGCAATGTTACATCTTCGGTCTCTTTAATCTAAGATTACTACATAAAATTTGATGGCGACTCTACAAAATTTTGACAGTTGTCAGGTTCGTATTCAGCCAAATAGGAAAAGGCTTTGAAATTAATGAGAATTGTAATATCAAAACATTACAAAATAAAACAAAATGAATTTTTAATTGATATTTATTATCATAAATAATATAACATTAGTAATTAGTAAATAAATTCCTAAAGTTAGTTATTATAAGACAACAAGGATCACTTGCCGGATGAAACCTACAAAAGAAATTAGATCTGTTTAAAAAATCACATAAGTTTTATTCGATAAACTAATTACCTTGGAAATCATTGAAATTTAACAAAACTGGTAACGTTAAATTTGTAAAACAACAGCCATTTTTTTTTAATTTGGTGTCCTCGGTATCGACTAGTACGGCCATTAGCCTCGTGTTCTGTGCAGGCTTTGTTACTGTTTCCCAGCGCCACTTTAGGAACAGCACTGTTAATTAGAACCCAGCAGTGAATGGTTGAGTGGGGAATACATTGTGGTTGTGCCGCTTATTTAGATTTTGAGATATTTACAGTGGCGGGTTACTGTGACCCATCGATAGCGTTTACGACAGAGACAGAGATTTTCGTAAACTTAGAAATCTTGCTGCAGAAATACTTGGCATATCAATTGAAGACAAGCCTGCTTCCCTCCAAACGCAAGAAATATCAAAACGTAAAAGATGTGTAATTTGTCCCTCCAAAAAAGACCGTAAGACGAATACATGCTGTTCTCTCTGCCATTTGCCGATTTGTTTGCAGTGCGTCATTAAAGTGTGCCCAAAATGTCAATAACAAATTTTTGTATGTTTATAATGTTTTCTTATGTTAATCAAACAAAAATAACTATATTAATAAATACCCAGTTTGTATTTAAAATGAGTTTTATTTACAATTATATATAGGGTCATAGTGACCCATCGATAGCAGTTACGGGTTAAAACACACTATTTATAATTTATTTAAGACGTACTAATTAATTTATATAATACTTAGACACTAACAATTCTAATTTATTTATTAACTTTTCATTCCAATACTCTATACTGAACTAAACTGTCCGCCGATGAGCCGGCTATTTATACCAAGTCCAACTCTGCTACGAGAAGTCTCTAGACGCTCCCGAAAATTCCATGTCTGACTCAACGGCATTCTCTGTCCGTTCTAGCCGTTTCTCGAGCCTCAGCGGCATACCTTGAAGAGTCCGTTGTTTCGAGCATGAGTCGAGTGCCACAGACGTGAAGGTCGCTTGCTTAGACAGAGTCGGCTTAGGAATTTCATGACAATACGCTTCATCTTGAGTAACATTAGAGTTTTCTAAAAGGCGCTGACGAATAGGAGCTGAAGAAAGACCTGATATGAAAGCGTCTCTTATATACCTACTCATTTTTATTGTTGATGTATCTACATTTAAATACCCTTATTATCTACAGACTATTACTTTGATTTGTATTTTGCTTTTGTTCTGGTAGTTAAGGTTTTTTAATATTGATTGATATATAAAATAATTTTTTGATTAAAGTATTACGAAAAGTCATTCAAGTTTTCTTTTTCCAAAATAGCAGATAAAATAACAGTATCCACTAGTTAACATCAATATTTATTCTATTCCTCTGTAACAGCTTTGAAATCACAATCATTTGCGAGTTGATGTAGTAATTGTAAATACATATCCACATTTTCACTGGCCTCCTGTTGTCAAGTAGCAAGGCAGTGTCTACCAAACATGATATTCTTACGTTTTACGTCTGTATTCTCCAGGACTATTATAGCTAGGGTTGCCACCTTTTTGAAAAGTGAATAAAGGACAATGATGCTAATACGGGATCCGGCATATAAAGGGTCCTCGTCCTTCTAAAAAAAAAAGGTCGCCGAGCTTACAAAAAAAGTCCTCGTCCTTGTTCCGAGCTTTAAAAAAAAACTCCTCAACTTGTATATTTTTGTACACGCCAGGTCCCTTTCAAAGATATCAACAGTAATAAAACAGGACATATGCCGTAAAGATAAGGACATTTTACGCTTTAAGCCTTGGTTTCTTTGAACACTCCGTTGCGGTGAGCGGACAGTCCGTCGACCGCTGAGGACAGCAATTTTCGCCCGAGGTGGTTTGTTAAAAAATATAGATAATGATACTTTCTCTATGTCTGTACGTGCTGTTTATGTATTATGAATGTAAACGAAAGGTACTAAAATGGATGCAAATAAATTGTTTGCGTTGTTATTGTTGGAAGAGGAAGAACAAGAGGAACTGACAATTGCAACCGTCAAAGTTTCCAATAAGTCAGTGGATGAGTTGTTTTTGTGTCGCGATACAGAAGGTGCCTTTAATATCACTGTGCAGCGGAGGCTTTTTGGAAATGAAACCAAACATAGGGAGTATTTTAGACTTTCTACAGATCTTTTTGAATTCGTGTTGAGTTTTATAAAGGACATAATTTCCAAGAAACCTAAAAATAAAGTCATGATGTCATCTGTATGTGTGAATTTGTCACTCATTGTTTTAAAATTAATAACAATACAGTCTCCGCACACGCCGACGATTCCGCTGATATCAAACTCAACAGATATCAACCGACTCTTCGCGACAAATCAGCGGCATGACGCCGTCCTGCTCAGCTAAGCGGATTCAAGAAAACCATTCCAATTTAAATACTCTGGTTGGATAAAATCGTCAAAACGCGACGGTTGACGGACTGTCCGCTCACCGCGACGAAGTGTTCAAAGAAACCAAGGCTTTAAAAAGTTAAAAAGTCGCTTGAATAAAAGGACTGTCCTTTTTAAAAAAGGACAGGTGGTAACCATAATTATAGCTGTCCTGTATAGTCTTCAATTTCATTACTCACTGACAACACTTAAGGGAATACATAATCAAATGACAATTTTAGCTTTACAGTATCAGGTCAATCCTCTTTGTGAGCTTCTATGAAATTCTCGAATGTTTCAATCCAATCGGCATAGATAATTCTCCATTTTCCAAGTGACTTATTTTTAATTTGCTGAATAAATTGTAATAAAGAAATAAAATGGAACTCAACAATGAACCCTGAGGTACTCTCTAACTTTTATCTAAAACTTGAGAGTCCTTAGTAGTTCTTACAATTTGCTTACGTTCTGAAAGATAAGATTTTATTAGTGCTTCGTCTTCGATTTCGAAAACTCAAAATGTTTACAACAATACTGTATGATTGGCACAATCAAACGTCTTAGTCAATTCACAGAATATCTCTGCTACAGCTTCATTAAAATTACTTTTAGAGTAAGCAAGTTCAAGACAAGAAAATATCGTAATAAAAAATTGGCGGGCGGAAGAGCGATGCAGCCACAAAGCATGTATCTTCTAGAGACCCCACGCCAATGTTAAACTTTTAAACCAAATTAGCGTCACCTTGTGTTTGGAGCTGGAACTAAAATGACAATTGACAGATGGCGGTAAATTCAAATTGTTATTTTTAGGAGTAGGTAGTAGTTCTAAATTAAATTTTAAATGATTTCCACATAAATTATTTTATAAAATAAAGTATGGAACTAGTAAGTTCGAAACTTTTATTTTACAAAATAATTTAGGTCGATTATACCAAATTTGAAGAATTAATTTGTTATAAGGGGTCTAATGTGGAGAGTTGGTTCTGCATATTTTTATTAAATAAATATAAGATATATCAATAAATAATAAAATAGAACATTCTTAAAATATGTTTATTAATAACTTAAATAAATATTATTAGATAAAAATAAATACAAATAATAATACATATTTAACGAATACTTACTTGGAGCAAATAGATATATAATCTCAAATCTTTAAAATACCTATCAATAATTTAAATGTGAAGTAGAGACTAGGATATTACATTTTATTAACACTAAAGTTATATATTTTATAAATGTCTTTTTAACTGAGGACAAATGTAATATAGGTATTGTATTAAAAGGTGAATCTTTTAACTATTCATTCAATTCCTTCCAAATACAGATGGTGATACAGATTTCGGAATCTAGTCCAGTGATAAATTGATTATCAATTAGTTGTTGTCCCCGTTTGTATTTTTATGATGCAGATGCATGGTGTATATATGGTGAATCAATGAAGTTTTTCTCGAAGTTTTCAACGTAGCACCAAAATTATTGCAAAACACAGTAGGAAATAAAAAACCGAAACATCACAATTTTGCAAATAACTAAGACGAAACTATAAACAGAAACCAAAAGCCAAAGCCAACAAAAAATTACTAAAATCAGACGGAAAAATGAAACTAACCAAGAACATAAATAAATACACGTCACATCTTTGGAGTCTTTGGTTAGTTTTTCTCCCATAAGGCTTAAAAATGGAGTAAGAAATCATAATTTCACCAGTAGCCCCATCTAGAGTTTGGAGCAAATAGCATAAAAAATGTCAGTTGTCGGTTTTGACCTTGGTCATTCACGTGGAACCTCTATGTGCTTTGTGGATGCAGCCCTGATAATTGATATAGGCAACCAATAATGCAAATGTGTAATTTTCGATGGATTTTCCCAAAAAAACTCCGTAATGCGCATGCGTTGTATTGCCGCTAAACATCACAGCTGTGTCATTTTTGACTTAGATAATACTGAGATTTTTGATTAGTTAGGCAGGATGTTGTAGCGTGTGTTCCACTGGTGTGAAGTTCAGTGGTTATAACCTTAGAACATATATATAGTCAGGAAGGAGCATGCCATGTCCGCGTTAATCTAATCGATCTGACGGAAGTGGTAGCCATTTTGTACTATGGATGACTCATCATCATATGATAAATGATTTCTAAAATTGGTGTATAATTTTAGTGATTAAAATTTGTTAATAATTTGGATGTTTTATGTGTTAATTTAAACTTTTATCAAGCGTATGTTTTGTAGACATTTTTAAAAAGTGTTTAGTGTTATAGTATTTATTTAGTATTACTGTTAATTTTAAATTTTCTGCGTTAAAAGACAAACAATACAATATGGTCAGTTGTTCGTCTTGTGGATATAACATGGCATTACTTCAAAAGGACCGCTGTATTGGGACAGGAAACTACTGTTTTATCTGCTAAAATTTTTAAATACCGATTTATTTTCTTTGCTTAATGAGAAGATTGAGGCCCGTGCACCTGGTGGAATACAGTTTCCTTTTCTTGCGTCTATGTTTAAGAGGAATCTCACAACTACTTTCCTCAAAATGGATAGGGCAATTTCAATTAAATTTGTCCTTTCTTCGATAATAATAATTTACCCATATTTTGTGGTATTCGGAAACATCTCCACTGCGCAGCTCGGCATTGTAAACATTAATTTAGTTCTTCCCTGTTATATATAGAAAAATATAGTCACTACTATGAAGACTAGAGATAAGTCTTCATAGTCACTACTAACACAAAAACATAAATTATTAAATTATTTTACAGTACTCAATCGAAAAGTGTCAAAATAACTTGAAAGTTCGTCCCGCATTACGTCATGCGCGGTTTGGACGAATTTTGAATCGAAAGTCAGCATACCTTTAGTATGTGTATTCTCGTTATAACCAAGAAGATTTTTCTAGTTCCATATACAAGAATTTCATAGTTCCATTCTTATTATAGAGGATTCAATTATTTTATAGATGCAGCAGCTGTTGTCAACTGCCTATCCTTGAAGCACCCACAAAATGGAAGTTTTCAAAAGCATACCATAGTTCATATCATGTTTCATGTTTTTTGTTTTCACTCAATTTTGTCATTTTTTGCTAAATTAATAAATCAAATTTGAAGTTTCAGGTAAACAACTTTAAATATGACCGAACAACAAGAAAATTATCAAAAAGCAACAAATTTGGTTAGTAAAACTTTACTACAAGACAAACATTTAGCTGACGATGAAATTAAATTTGAATCATCAAAAAATTCGTCAAATTTAACTGATGAGAGAGTTGTTGAAGACAAAATAACTGACCCAACAGTATATCCTAAATATCAAGGCATTCACAATAATACTGTTTTTCCCTTTGGTCAACTTTTTGACAAACCAAATTCAAAAAGTTTAATGAATTACAAAAAGTTTATTGCTTCTACAGATAATAAAGTGAAAAAATTAGGTATTAAGAAAATAAATCAGACTAAAATAGACTTTTTGGGATCAACGACAAAAATGAATAGTGGAAAATATTCAAGACGTCCTAGTAAGATCCCAAAATTATCTCGTCCCAATCAAATAAATCATCGGGATAATATCAAAATACAAATATTGGATAATAATAAATCCCCAAAAATGCAAAGCGTTTGTCACGAAAAAGGAACACAAACCGATAAACATTCCACAGAATATAATCGATCATGTATCCAAGGTAAGAGAGAATCAAATAAAATTGGATGCATTCAAGAAAAATTAAAACAAACCATATTTACAATAAACCAAAAATTTGGTTTTGTAAATAAGCTGGGATATAAAAGAGTTTCAGAAAGCATAGAATCTTCAAATTCTTTGAGTGTTTTATCATCAGAAATTCAAAATAATGATAATCTTGGGTATTTATACAGCAAAATGTCTCAACTAAAAGAAACGGCTTTAGCGCTTTCCAGTAACATCAATAATTTTAAAAGTCAAAAAAATTACATAGAAAGTTTGTTGCGTGATATTATGCAAATTAAAAAAATTGCAGACTCATTGACAAAACTCGATAATAATAATATTGAATCGATAGTTGATGTTCGCCCAGACATAAATTATAATAAAACAAAAAAATTAGAAAATAATTTTGGTACCTCAATGGATTTAGCTGCAGTGCGCGAATTAGTTTCAGAAATAGTTGATAAGGCATTAAATGCTAACAAATAAGCAAAAAAAAATAAAATATTCCACAATAATTTATTTCTTTTTCATTTACGTTAAATATCTTGTTTTGAGCAGTGTATTTTCTATTCTGGCTAGCCAAATAATGAGAGACCCCTTGTGCTAAATAAGAAGAAGATTATTGACATTGACGTGACACAATACCTTTTTTGTTGATTTGTTGATTGTCAAAGTGTTCGTGTTGTAAAACTCAAAATAAAATACCTTCCTCCATGTAAAAAACCCGGAGGGCCCAAGGGTTGTGCAATGTGCAAAAACTGTTTGTGTTAATAATAATAAAGTTACGGTTTAACGATTCATTTATAAATTCATTGAAGTTTCGGGTATACGGTCTGAGGGATAAAAGTGTTTTAGTTCTAATTTAATAGTGGATTTATTTCGGGATTTTATTAAAAATATTATCGTAAATCAAGGTTGCAGTGTTTGAATTCAAAAGAAAAGTCTTCTCGGTACTACTTAAATCGTTTAAATGAAGTGAAGTTGTTTATTTCCAAATATGAGCAGCCAAAATTATTTTATTGATGGTGCTCCATTTTCATATGAGGTGAGTTTTCAATCTTATATACATTTATTTAGATAGAATAATTTAGATATTGTATATTATAATAATATATTGTTTACAATAATTACTCTTCTGTGAATATATCAAAATTTTCAGTTTAGTTTGTCAGAAATCAATATTTCTTGCAAAAAATCTCAATAATGTTTTAATAATAACACTTGTTTTTAAACAATTTTAATGTGACATTCCATTGAAATTGAACAAAAATTCTGCTGACTATAATAAAATGTACCTTGCTATTCCAAAATTGCTTTATTTTATAGCCACATTTTTCAGATACTCCTGTTTAAAGTCACCATACTTATATATTTTGATACATTGTATTATCTTTTAAACTTTGGCTATACTTAGATGCCCTTTGTGCGCACTAAATTATTTATAATAGGTACTATACTCTACTATTACAATTACAGAGTAGAAATTGACAGAATATAATTATTAATCACAATTTTTTTTTATGAATGTTAAGCACATAAAAAGAACTTGTATTTTGTAATAAGTAATAAATTAACAAAGATAAAAAGTGGGACTTTATATCTGACAAATTGCAATTAAATATAGTAAGTTCATTGACAATAGAATTTGTCACTGTACACAGTATGGATCGGATAATTTTCCAGAACATTTGTGCAAGATGTATTTATATAAAAAGTATTCAGATGTCTGAAAGAAATTCTGGGAATGCAAATATTGAACTTTTCTAATAAGGTTGGGCAGTCAATAATACTTTTAAAAATTTTATAAGTTACTACTACACTATAATAATCATGCCTTCTTTTGAGACTGAAAAAGTTATACTTTTGTAGTAATTCAGAGTGAGGTGTACCTATTAGAGGATAAATGCCATCAGTTTTCAGGCTTAGCAATGTTAAAAATCATCTTTGAATTGCTTCTATTTGATCTGTATGATACTGATAAAAGGAGCTCCACACAACTGAAGCATATTCTAACTTTGATCTTATAAAAGCATAAAATGAGAGTTTTTAAGGTAGATGTTTCTTTAAAATCAGGAGGGGTCCCAGATTCGACCCTTGTGGAACACCGGAAGAAGCACTATATTCAGCAGACCTAAAACCATTGAGCTGGACGTATTGCTTTCGATCCCATAGATAGGATTGAAACAGTGAAATTGAAGAGGGAGATAATCCAAAAGCTACAAGTTTGTTGAGCAGAATGCCATGATCAAGTCTGTCGAAGGCCTTAGAAAAGTCTGTGTAAATAACATCAGTTTGGGCTCTGTTGTCAATAAATTCCAGCAATATTGGGCAACGGTCAGAATGTTGGTGACTGTTGAACGACTTTTCACAAAACCATGTTGATTTATACTTATATTACAACTTAGATGACGACATATAACTCGCTCTAGCAGGATTACAAAAACCTTTGCAAAGTTGCATATAATAGAGATAGGTCAATAATTTTAAATATCTCATCTATCTCCTTTCTTGAAAATGGGACAGATCTTTGAGGATTTCCAGATCCCTTGTATTGTAGCCAATTTTAAACAAAAATATTAATTAGTGTGGAGAGAGGACGAGCAAGCACAAAAAAACAATCTTTTAGGACAAAAGCGGGAATATCGTCTGATCTGGTGGTCTTTTTTGGCTTAAGTGATCTGAAGCTTATAATATTTAAAAAGTGATTATTATCATTTGTGCCAGAATTGGGTTGAAAAGGGGAAGAAATAGTATAGGATTGTTTAAAAATATTTGCAAAACCGTTTAGAATATTAGAAGGCCCCTCCAGCATTTGACCTTCAAAATTCAATACTTGTGATATTTTGGAGCTACCTCATTTATTATTTATAAATGCCCAAAATCTGTTGGGGTTTAAAATCCTCAAAGGCCTGTAAATTATTTTCACCCTTGTATTTGCGCCAAATTCTACTTTTAGCCTGTAAATCTTTAATAATGCTACCATTGTACCAAGGAGGATATCTATTTTTGATTTAAGTGTATACTTGGGACAGCAACAATCGAAAACATTATAAAGCTTGCCATAGAAATATGTGGATGCATCTTCTGAATTATCAAAAGCTTCCAAGAAGGTCCATTCAATAAGAGATATTTGATCATACATTTGTGGAAAGTTGGCTCTTTTGAAGTTATAACTGTTCTGAAAACAGGATTGCAATTTACTTTTGAAGTTAGTCTTTATCTCTAGTATACAAGTAATATCCAAAGCAGGATGATGTTGATCTTCAATTACAAGTGGATCCAGGTGATTTTTTCACATGACAGTCTCTATTAAAAAAAACCAGGTCGAGGATGAGTCTATTAAGATTATTACATACAAAATTATTTTGAGAAAGATCAAAAATTTGTGACAAATTATTAAGAGTGGTGATTTCCCTATTAGTTGCACCATAATCCAGATAGTTAGCATAGTCACTAACATTAAAGTCTCCTACAATCAAATATTCAGGGTGTTTTTAAATGTTATGTCAATATTAAAGGAGGCCTATTGTATAACTAACATTTCATATAAAGATGTCTAAATTGTTTTTAAGTTACAATATATTCAAAAATATTAATTTGATTACCAACTAGGACGCCACTGGCCTTATATACAAACAAACCTGCCAAGTTTAATCAAAAGAGCGTTTGAGATATTAATGAATAATTGATAAAAAAAATAGAGCACATGTTTATATAAAATATAAATCTTAAAAATAAGCCAAGGAATTACCTTTTTCAACATTGACATGACATTTAGGAACACCCTGAATACCTGACATTAATATCCAATAATAGTTAGGTATACAGAAGGTTTCCGAGAAGGTTTCTTATTTTTACAAAATCCATAAACATGAAAGAAGGTGATCAAACTGGTTATCAGACACTTAAGCAATTGGCGGGAAAACATACATAATTAAGTTATTTTTCTGTGTAAATTACTTGTACAGGGACGTAAGTAATCAATGGAGTATTGAGAATAGAAAGGGAAAAGGCAAAATATGTTATGTAAATACTATTTAAAAGTAATCAAGAAAAGAAAATGTTTGGAAAATAACCTTTTACCAGTTTTGTGAGGAATGTGACAGCATTCGAGACGTAGGGAGTAGGACGGCAGGACGTTGGGCGTCGAGACGTTGACATCTTCGGGATAGGAGGTATTGTAGGATAGACGTCGTTTTAGGAAAGGTACTGACTACTAAACTTGAAATATAACTGGATACAAATAATAAATGAATGCTTGAACATCAAATAATAAAATTGAATGCATGCACATCAAATAATTAAAAATCTGATGTGTCCAACACAGACTTTCCTATCTAGTTATTACAGGCTTTTTCCAGTTATTTTGTACAACCTATTGCAGCACCTCCATAAATGTTTAGAGGATAAAATAAATATATACATTTTCCACATACATCTACCTCGAAACATTTTTCTATATTCATTGAAAATGAAAATACTGAAAAATTTAAATTTAGCACTTTTCCTACAATTTTTCCATTACGGTTCATTTTAGAAAAATCATGTATGAACAAAAATTATAGAGATCGATATCGCAAGCAACTTTTATTTCAACAATTTTCATAAAAATCAGAATTTTGCACATTTTGTCAAATTTCTCGAATACGGACCATTTCAGGAAATTTTGACATAAAGCAAAAATTATAGATAATAAGTAATATTAGAAATAACTTTTATTTGAACAATTTTTTTCTCCAAACATAAATAACAGATATTTTCCATAAAAGATAAAAACGTCCCCCAATAAAGTACCCCCCCAGATGTTCCGACTTTGTCCAAAATCTAATCATTTCACGTCAGGCCGAAATAAAACTTAAGTTTAAAATTTAATATTTTTTCTTTATCCGTTTTTGAGTTTTCTTCAAATTTCGAAATTTACACATTTTCTGAAATATCTCGAATACGGTTCATTTTAGAGAAATTATGTATAAAATAAAAATTATAGAGAATTATATTACAAACAACTTTTGTTTGAACAATTTTTATAAAAAAATATTTTTTTACATTTTGTCAAATTTCTCGAATACGGACTATTTTAGGAAAATTTTGTACAGAACAAAGATTTTAGATAATAATATAAGAAGTAACTTTTATTTAAAGAATTTTTTTCTCCAAACGTAAATAACAGATATATTCCATAAAATATAAAAATGACCACATATAAAGTACCCCCCAGATGTTCCGACACTGCCCAAAATATAATCAGCACATTGGACGCTGGAACAAAGCTTAAGTTTAAAATTTGGTGGTTTTCTGTGTATCGGTTCATGAGTTATGCTACACACAGACACAGACATCATCGCGAAAATAGTCAAAACTGATTCAGGGGACCTCAAAACGTAAAAATCCGTCGAAAACTCGAGGTCGAAAATATCATGATTCCTATACTATACTTATATCTGTATACAGATAGGAAAGTAAAAATGAATGACTCCGAGCTCATTTGGGTCCGGCTTTTTATAAGAAAGTTTTAATGGCTTTTGTGACGTCTCTATGTCTTTAGTTCTCATAGAAATACGGTGGGTGCAGGGGTGGCTTATGTATTACTTGTCTTGAAAGCTTTGTGTATCAAAATATTGTCGAAATCGGTCTTAACATCGAAACTAGCAAGATAAGCGAGTTAAGTGTTTTAATGATTTATTTATTTATAATGATAATTACTTCGTGAAAAGAAATATGGTTTATGGTGTTTTCTTGCTCTAGGATCTCAGCCACGTGCACGAAATTTGGATCTTTTATGGACGTGGTGATAGCTATTATTTATTAGGTGTCGTAAGTAAGATTTAATTATCTGGGAGATTTTTCCTTAAATGAAGGATTTTGAATTTAATAAGAATGCAATATTATATTTAATAAATGAAATTAATAAATTATTAAGGTACCTAGGTGCGGTAGGTTACAGTACCAAAAAATCACCAGAAATATGTCTTTTTGAAAATGTTTTCACCATATCATGAAATTGGCTAAAAAAATCAGCAAATCTGGTTAAATTTCACCAGACCTGGCAATATTGGCTCGACCGTCAACTTTGTTGTAATACAGACTTTGAAATTTTGTCTTTTCCTTTGTAACAAAATAAGGGGTCCGGAGACCATCGGTCTCAGAGTGTTTATGGAAAATTCAAACACGAGTTAGTGTGTTGACGAATTTAATAAACTAAAAAACATACATATGAACATAGAATAAGTTATACAATAATTTAAAATACATTACTTAACCAGGGACAATGAATACATGTAAAAAATCACAAATATCAAAATTCCCCACAGGGTTTTAGCACAGGTTTTAGTTCAATTTTGATTATTTATTGGTTGACATGGATATGTTTAATTTTTGATAACCCTGTAACTAACTAGGGAATATTTTACTACACCTTCTATTTTATTTTAAATTAGTCACATTTGAGAAATTTGAATTTTTCCTCCAAACCAATTTATGCCAAGTAAAAAGTTTCCGAACAGTTATTTTTAAAGAAATCTCTGCTAAATTTCTAATGGAATCGATCGTCAAATAAACTTTTAAAATTCATATTGCGTGTCGGGAAATTTGTAGGTAACTGGTACTGTTCTTCACTGATGCGGTCGGTATATATTCGTTTCGTTATTTCTCCAATAACTCGAGATAACGAAGGCACGATGATTTTTCACGCAAAACTTTGAACTATATTTAGCAGGCGCTCGTTGGTTTTGTAACAAATTTTTATTTTATTTCGGAAAAAAGACGCAAAATATATCACAATTTATTGATTGATTAGTAGTCGTCGGATACAGAAATTAAAGTATCATTTGGTCTGTAGCATGAAATGTTTATTTCGAAACTAAAATTATTCGTTACTTGTACTCCATCCTGTATAATACGCATTTCACTAATTGTTTGTTGACAACTTATAATGATTTCCAATAGAATGAACAATTGTTGAATTCACTTGTCAGTAACTCAGTTACGACACTAGCGTCACAAATCATTAATTTTGGCACAAACAGTACTTACTTCGTAATAATTCATTTCCGTTCCTATAAAGTAAGTGCCTTAAATACTTTTTTTCGTCTTTTTCACGTAGTCGGCGTTACGGTGACATTATATTAAAAAATTAATGATAATAATAATAATGTTTAATCAGTGAGCCAATAGTATAATACATAACAATATATTGTAGAACATATCAAAAATATAATACAAAAAAAAGTAATAACACAATAAAAACCTCCCAAAAATATTAGCTCACTAAAAAGGACATATTCATCGTCAATCATGCAAGATGAAAGAAGATGATTTTCAATATATCCAGATATTAATAGTATAAAAGAAAATTACAAAGATTATATTAAAAAAATCCCTCAAAAAGGGAGAAAACCCAAATTAATTAACAGTTAAATAGTGTCTAATATCTAATAATAATAATAATAATACAATACCTAATCAATTTATGCGAAGTATCAATAAAAATATATTTTGATAAATTTTAAATGTTAAATGATACTACCATGTCACCATTTAATATATGACATTTTATTTTACGCTTTAATGCACTTACAGACACGTGGCCATTAAAGAATTTACCAAAAGTATGTGGCAAATGTATTATGTCCCATGCCAACCACCCCTTCACACACACACAGACACGTGTTTAAGTTCAGGGGGGAGAAGGTTAATAGGTTAATTATTTTAGACCAGAGCATACTGGTGTATTCGTTTGTAAAATTGTTTTAATTCGTATTTTTTTTAAATGTCCGGAATGCTTTCCTGGTTATAAAAGTGTAAGATGACACTCGATATTTGTTGATGTTATTGTTTAAACAACGAAAAATTAAGCCAGAAAAAATGCATTTTTTGCAATGAATTAATTTTTTTTATATTCTTTAGGATATTTCGAATAAAAAAGTCCTTACGCCCATCATCGTATGTATCTTCATCTTCAACCCTTTAATTGTTATGAATTGTTTAAAATCCAAAATTGACGAAAATTTTAATTTTCTTGAATTAAATAATATACCTTAAAATTTAAAATGCTATAATATTAAATTTTTTACCGAATATTCAAACTATAATAAACAAAATTACCTAAATAAATTTTCAAAATTTTGTTTGTTATGTTTTTTTTACGTTATAACAATATGCTTCCTACGCGCCACGATGCCACGAAAAAGATTGTTCACTAGTATTTTCATTAAACAACAAATTAAATCGTACAGTCACGTTATCGTTTCGACGAAGAGTTGCATTTTTTAATTTTAAATATGTATCAGGTTTCGGACACTTAACTAACGCCTCGCCATGATCACAAAATAAACACTTTTTGTCGTCAGATAATTTAATTTTGTTTTGAATTAAAGAGAACGACATTATTACTCAGAAAATTACATGACTGCAAAGTAAACCAGTAGATGTAGAATCGAGCAAGACTGATTAACAACTGAAAAATAATTTTCAAAACGAGCCAAAAATTTCAAGGTAGGGTTGAATTTTCTATTTGGAAGGTTGTAAAAATTGTTTGACAGGAAAAAAAATAGAAGAAGAGTTAAACGTATAATTTTTTCAAAATACGAAATAAGTCCCTTTACCTATTTGTATTCAAGTGCAAAAGATTGAAAGTCATAAAAAAATTTCATATTTATAGTACTTACTCTCAATAAAATGTTTTTCCTTATTTTTGTTAAATGGAGAAAGGCTTGGATATTTTTGAAATCATAAAATTTTATAACCCCAGTAAGCCTACTATGTTCATTGTAACAGGTAGAAATTTTTCACGGATCACGACAAGTGCATTTGGCCTTTTTATCGTATTGAAAAAAAAAAAAAAAAAAAAAAAAAAAGGTTGAAGAAGATTTTACTTCTCAGGCAGTATCTGACAATAATTTTTTCATGAATAAAAATAAATGTTTCCTGTTAACTTTAATAAATAAAAAAGTTATCAAAAGTATCTAAAAAAGTAAAAAAAATCACATGAAGCATATTGTTATAACGTAAAAAAAACATAAACAAAATTTTGAAAATTTATTTAGGTAATTTTGTTTATTATAGTTTGAATATTCGGTAAAAAATTTAATTTTATAGCATTTTAAATTTTAAGGTATATTATTTAATTCAAGAAAATTAGAATTTTCGTCATTTTCGGATTTTAAAAAATTCATAACAATTAAAGGGTTGAAGATACATCCGATGATGGGCGTAAGGACTTTTTTTATTCGAAATATCGTAAAGAATATAAAAAAAATTAATTCATTGTAAAAAATGCTTAATGGCTTAATTAATTTTTCGTTGTTTAAACAATAACATCAACAAATATCGAGTGTCATCTTACACTTTTATAATCAGGAAAGCCTTCCGGACATTTAAAAAAAAAATTACGAATTAAAACAGTTTTGCAAACGAATGCGCCACTATGCCCTGCACTATTTTCTAAAATACGTAAGTAAAAAGGCTTTCATTTTAGTCTTGTGTTGTGGGATTGATACAACATTTTTTCTACGGATATTAAGAATATGTACATCGCTTCTGAATCTTATCTTATTATATAGATATGCAGGCGTTTTAAATAAAAAATTTTGAAATAGTCAACAGGAATGCAAAACACGATCTTGTTTTACCGTCAACCACTTCAGTTTATTCCTTTTTAATTTATAAATTAATCTAATGCAGGTATTCTGAATACGTTGAAGACGCTGGTTATTGAATTGAGTAATGCGTCCATAGTCTGAATCACAAAAGTTCAAGTGAGAAAATACAAGCGTTTTTTTAGGTCTTTAAAAAGGCGCGGTTTCGCGAAAAAACATTATTCTACCAAAATATCAAAAACAAATATTTAGCACGAAATTGTAGATATAATTTTTAATACGAATGATTCAATACATTAGTATCATTCAAAAACACAATAAATCATTACATAACAAGACTTCCAAATATGTTTTTTATGTCTTTAAAATGGCGCAATTTCGCGGATAAACCTTTATCAAAATGACAAAAACCAATATTTAGCACGAAAATTCTGATAAAATTTTTAGTGTGAATAACTCCATACATTATTATAATTCAAAAAATAATAAATCATTACATAGCAAGACCTCTAAATACGTTTTTTAGGTCTTTAAAATATCGCGATTCCGCGGATAAACCTTACTAAATTAAAATGACAAAAACCAATATTTAGCACTAAAATCTAGATATAATTTTTAGTGTGAATGATTCAATACATTATTATAATTCAAAAAACTAAAAAATCATTACATAGCAAGACCTCTAAATACGTTTTTTAGGTCTTTAAAATGGCGCGATTCCGCGGTTAAACCTTACTTTATCAAAATGACAAAAACCAATATTTAGAACGAAAATCCAGGTATAATTTTTAGTATGAATGATTCAAAACATTATTATAATTCAAAAAAATAATAAATCATTACATAGCAACTCCTCCAAATACGTTTTTTAGGTCTTTAAAATGGGGCGATTCCGCGGATAAACCTTACTTAATTAAAATGACAAAAACCAATATTTAGCACGAAAATCTAGACATAATTTTTAGTGTAAATGATTCAATACATTATTATAATTCAAAAAAATAATAAATCATTACATAGCAAAACTTCTAAATACGTTTTTAGGTCTTTAAAATGGCGCGATTCCGCGGTTAAACCTTACTTAATCAAAATGACAAAAACCAATATTTAGCACGAAAATCAAGGTATAATTTTTAGTATAAATGATTCAATACATTACTATAATTCAAAAAACTAAAAAATCATTACATAGCAAGACCTCCAAATAAGTTTTTTAGGTATTTAAAACGGCGCGATTCCGCGGATAAACCTTACTAAATTAAAATGACAAAAACCAATATTTAGCACTAAAATCTAGATATAATTTTTAGTGTGAATGATTCAATACATTATTGTAATTCAAAAACTAAAAAATCATTACATAGCAAGACCTCCAAATACGTTTTTTAGGTCTTTAAAATGGCGCGATTCCGCGGTTAAACCTTACTTTATCAAAATGACAAAAACCAATATTTAGAACGAAAATCCAGGTATAATTTTTAGTATGAATGATTCAAAACATTATTATAATTCAAAAAAATAATAAATCATTACATAGCAACACCTCCAAATACGTTTTTTAGGTCTTTAAAATGGGGCGATTCCACAGATAAACCTTACTTAATTAAAATGACAAAAACCAATATTTAGCACGAAAATCTAGATATAATTTTTAGTGTAAATGATTCAATACATTATTATAATTCAAAAACTAAAAAATCATTACATAGCAAGACCTCCAAATACGTTTTTTAGGTCTTTAAAATGGCGCGATTCCGCGGTTAAACCTTACTTAATCAAAATGACAAAAACCAATATTTAGCACGAAAATCAAGGTATAATTTTCAGTATAAATGATTCAATACATTACTATAATTCAAAAAACTAAAAAATCATTACATAGCAAGACCTCCAAATAAGTTTTTTAGGTCTTTAAAACGGCGCGATTCCGCGGATAAACCTTACTAAATTAAAATGACAAAAATCAATATTTAGCACT
This sequence comes from Psylliodes chrysocephalus, assembly GCA_927349885.1. Lineage (NCBI taxonomy): Eukaryota > Metazoa > Arthropoda > Insecta > Coleoptera > Chrysomelidae > Psylliodes > Psylliodes chrysocephalus. Next base: position 18,496,908 of record OV651829.1, on the reverse strand, counting down.
AAAATCTAGATATAATTTTTAGTGTGAATGGTTCAATACATTGTTTTAATTCAAAAAACTAAAAAATCATTACATAGTAAGACCTCCAAATACGTTTTTTAGGTCTTTAAAATGGCGCGATTCCGCGGATAAACCTTACTAAATTAAAATGACAAAAAACCAATATTTAGCACTAAAAACTAGATATAATTTTTAGTGTGAATGATTCAATACATTATTATAATTCAAAAAAATAATAAATCATTACATAGCAAGACCTCCAAATACGTTTTTTAGGTCTTTAAAATGGCGCGATTCCGCAAATAAACCTTACTTTATCAAAATGACAAAAAGTAATATTTAGCACGAAAATCCAGGTATAATTTTTAGTACGAATGATTCAATACATTATTATAATTCAAAAAAATAATAAATCATTACATAGCAAGACCTCCAAATACGTTTTTTAGGTCTTTAAAAATGCGCGGATTGGCTAATAAATTACAAATACAATTTTATACATTACATTGGTTGTGATCAAATAAAAAATAATAAAGTCGCAAATCTTTTAAATATAATTTTTAGCTATGGTATGGGTGGAATGTCGCTTAGATTATATAGTCTGTCTAAAAGAAACTTAAAACCCAATTTAAGAGAAGAAACTGCCATAAAACTTTAATGTGATTTAAATGTATGAAGATTACTTGCCTAGGTTCTCAAGATATATATTATATTATATTCCACTATTAATATAGGAAATAAGGTTTAAGCAATTCCAAGAAAGCACATTGAAAATGCGTTTGTGAATGTAGTGTTGTATAATCTCATTGAAGAATTTATGGCAGAGGGTTGCTTCACTTGAAAAACCAAAACTTTAATTGAACAATAGGTGAAATAAAATAAATAGTATATTACATTACGAGTGTGGAAAATCACTTTTCACACAAGTGATGTACAATATTTTTCCTACGACCACAAAATAATGTCATCAAAAAAATGTAAAACCAAGGTTATTATTACTATAATAATTAAAATGTATTTAAAAAAATAATCAACAATAATCGTATTTATTCAATTTTCATATTTTCTAAACAAAAAAAACTAAAAAAAAATAAAAAAAAAATAAAAAAAAATAAAAAAAACAAAAAAAAAATTCTGCCCCGACAGGATTTGAACCATAGATTGAACGCGGTCGAAAAATGGCAAAATTGATAAGTTCGACGTCCTAACCAGCTGAGCTAACAGCCCTTGTGTCAATTGAATGATCTAATCGGTTATGTATTTAACCAAAATAAAGAGCAAACATTATTTTAAAATTATTTTAATAATAATTGTTAAAGATAAATATCTAGGATCTAATTTACAACAATTTCAATAATTTAACAATCATATCGATTTTAGTATTAATATGGATATTACATAGATCAAAATAGAAATTAGCTTACAAAATAATATCAAAAAAATGTAAAACCAAGGTTATTATTACTATATTAATTAAAATGTATTTAAAAAAATAATCAACAATAATCGTATTTATTCAATTTTCATATTTTCTAAACAAAAAAAACTAATAAAAAATAAAAAAAAAACAAAAAAAAATTCGGCTCCGCCAGGATTTGAACCATAGATTGAACGCGGTCAAAAAATGGCAAAGTTGATAAGTTCGACGTCTAAACCAACTGAGCTAATGGGCCTTACGTCAATTGAATGATCTAATCGGTTATGTATTTACCCAAATTAAAGAGCAAACATAATCTTAGTTATTTTAAAATTATTTTAATAATAATTGTTAAAGATAAATATCTAGGATCTAATTTAAAACAATTTCAATAATTTAACAATCATATCGATTTTAGTATTAATATGGACATTACATAGATCAAAATAGAAATTAGGCGTTCGACATTTTTTGACAACTACTGCGGAAAGTAACATATTCTCACTTGGGTGGAAAGTAAATTCTTAGTCATACGCGTGTGATATAGGACACTTTCCATAGGACTATATAGTGTGATATGTGTCACTTTCCTAAGTGGTCGTAGGAAAAAGTATTTAACAGTTTTAGTATTGATCTCGACTTGAATGTATGCAAGTAGCTGTGCTATATATTTTTATTGAGCTAATACATACGTTTTTTAATAGTTTTGTGGTAACGACACTTTAACGTGTTCGTATTGACACTAATTGGTATTATCTTTATATCAAGTGATTATAATTAAGGTTTATGTGCCCAGTGACACTTTGTTTAAGAAGTGCAGAGATACTAATCTCTACTTTTGTGCTTGTTATTGTTTTGTGTCTAGTTCAATTATTGCCTAGTGACAGGCTTTATTTTTCTTTACTTTGGTGAGTTTTTTATGAATATAATTTTTATATGTTTGCAAGATATAGGAGTAATTATACTAAATTAAAAATGAACAAATCAAATAAAAGGTTAGCGAAAGGAATAATGTCCCAATTAAATATTTTAAATGTCGAAGAAGTCAACAAAGCGATAAAATTGCTACTAAAAATTATACCTGGATTTTCGTGCTAAATATTGGTTTTTGTCATTTTGATAAAGTAAGGTTTAACCGCGGAATCGCGGCATTTTAAAGACCTAAAAAACGTATTTGGAGGTCTTGCTATGTAATGATTTATTATTTTTTTGAATTAGAATAATGTATTGAATCATTATTACTAAAAATTATATCTAGATTTTCGTGCTAAATATTGGTTTTTGTCATTTTGATTAAGTAAGGTTTATCCGCGGAATCGCGCCATTTTAAATACCTAAAAAACGTATTTAGAGGTCTTGCTATGTAATGATTTATTATTTTTTTGAATTAGAATAATGTATTGAATCATTCATACTAAAAATTATATCTAGAATTTCGTGCTAAATATTGGTTTTTGTCATATTGATTAAGTAAGGTTTATCCACGGAATCGCAGCATTTTAAAGACCTAAAAAACATATTTGGAGGTCTTGCTATGTAATGATTTATTGTGTTTTTCAATGATACTAATGTATTGAATCATTCGTATTAAAAATTATATCTACAATTTCGTGCTAAATATTGTTTTTTGATATTTTGGTAGAATAATGTTTTTTCGCGAAACCGCGCATTTTTAAAGACCTAAAAAAGGTAATTAGAGGTCTTGCTATTTAATGATTTTTTATTTATTTCAGAACTATTGGTGTACTTAATTATTGGTATGAAAATTGTATTTGTAATCTCGTGCTAAATGTGTTTTTGTTGGTCTCTCATTTCTTATAGTCGTTTGACGACAAAACACCTGACTTTAAAAAGACCAAAACAATATATTTTAAATCATTGCTCGGCCATAATTTTTTGTTTAATCAATTAACAAAAACCTAATGAATATTTGGTATAAAAATTATATTTATAACCGCATTGTAAATGTGTTTGTTTCGTCTCCGTCTTTGTGTAAGATTATCTTATTTTAATTAATAATTCAAATTGAATTAATCCATTTTTTTCAATAAATACACTAATACTTATTTATTTCTAAACTTTCATGATACTAAAAGTGCACCTAAACCAAATATTTTGCCAAATAACAACATCAAAACATTTGGGGACCGCCGCGCGGTTTGTCTGCTAGTTTGTCTGCTAGCTTCAGCCTCATAGTTTTTTGCAATATTTCATTTGGAGTGAGGGTAGCCATATGTGAGTAGTAGGGATTAAGTGTAAGGGTTAAAGAAAAGGTCCTTTATTTCTTACAAGTCAGAAATAAAGGACCTTTTCTTTAACCCTTACACTTAAACAATATTTCATTGTTGACTTCAATTCCAAGCTGATCATTATAATTCATTCTATCTTTTCTTCTGCCAAACAATATAACATGAGATTTAGAGGGATTTATATCTAAACAGTAGTCATTAGACAATTTAAAAAGTAGATTCAAATGGTAATGTTTTCTTCAAATTCACACGCAGGAAATGAAAGGTAAATCTGAGTATCATCTGCATATTGGTGAAAATTTCAATACTTTAGTGATTTTGGGAATAAAGATGTATAGATACAAAATAATAAAGGGCCCTGAATAGATCCTTGGCAACGCCATTTTCTATGTTTAGTGATGAAGATAATTTTTCCTTATATTTGACATACTGTATTCTTTTATTAAGATAGCAATAAGACGTTTCGAATCTTCATTAAATTCCAGATGGTGTAATAGCCCTAATAGCATCGCATGATTTATTCTGTCTAACGCCTTACTATAGTCTAATAAGACTAAAACTGTAAGTTGATTTTGGTCAGTAGCTCTAATGATATCGTCAATGACTGAGAATAGGGCAGTGTTGCAACTGTGATTGATAGGAATAATATTATAACGATCTAGAAAGGTTTTTATTTGATAATAAAGAAATTTTTCCATAACTTTAGAATACACTCAAATTTGATAATTTTCTTTACGCACTCAGTGCGTAAATGAAAACTCTTTACGAACTTTGTAGCGTGCAAAATGATAGTACTTTAACAACGGTAGTAGAAAAAATATATTTTATTTAATATTTATACTTTGACTCACAGATTAGATCACCTTAAAAAAATAAATATACAAAAATTTGATGACAGCGAACCTTTTGTATTGAAAATTTTTTTCACGCTCTCAATTTTTTATTTTATCGCTGTCACCGCCCTCTTTTGCCATACAAAGGTATCGATCCATATAAGTATATAAATAACAGAGCAGAGGCCAAAGAATGTTCCGTGCCATCACCAAAATTGCAGCAGTTTTCATATTCCTATCGCAAACTTTAACCTGAACTTTCGTTTCGTTAATTCTCCCTAAACGAGTTCGCGGCACGCAACTGAGAATTCAAAAAAAAATTCAATTAATTAATGAAGCGCTAATGTCGAATTTTTCATGTTATCGCTGACAGTTTATGTATAGGAAGGAGTGGTGAATCTATTTTTTAAGAGGACCCATTGTGTGTGTGTGTGTGTGTGTGTGTGTGTGTGTGTGTGTGTGTGTAGTATGTGCAAAAAATTCATTTAAATAATGATAAAGAAGGCAGTAGAGTACCTAGAGAATTTTGAGTTTAGACCTGCGTCTAGTAAGGCTTTTTTTAAATCCTATTCAAAATTTTTATTCTTCTCGTTTTTTTTTATTAAAAATAGGGTGTTCTGCTATAATCTGAATAAATAGTGGGGATAAAACGTCATATTCCAAAGGTTTTTTGCAAAATAAGTTTCTATAACATAAATAAGGTCATACCATAAAAAATGGTATATACGCACTTCGTAGCTTAAATTTTGAATGAAACAAAGTCTTTTCGAAGATTATTAAATACATTAACTACAATATATTTTCTTCTAAAGATGATGCTTTATGTCCACTAGGTCGTTTACGCGTACTTGTACTAGCAATATGCATTCGACATTCTTATACAGGGTGAGTCGGGAGGAGCGCACCAAACTCTAGGAGTATATTATATACGTGAAAATAATGTAAAAAAACTCATATGTTCTTATCCGATTTTCATTTGTTTTCAAGTTATGGCGTAATTAAAAATGTTCATCTAGCTTTCCACTTCTGAATTTTAACATTATCAAAGTATGCCATATGTTCAAGGCTCAAAGGCATTTGATAATTCTGACGTTTTGATGAACTGTCAGTGTACAGTAACTGAACGTTTAATTTCGAATTTGTGATTGTTAGTGTTGCAAAATGCCAGATACTTATTCAAAGTTAGAATAAGAGAATTTTTATGTGTAAATTTGTTTATTTGTTAATATGCTATAACATATGAGTTTTTTTACATTATTTTCACGTGTATAATATACTCCTAGAGTTTGGTGCGCTCCTCCCGACTCACCCTGTATAACTAGAGAATTATAATATATACTAATACAAAATTCCGAATCAATTAAAATACATACGATACGGCTATGAATAAAGTCTGACTTATCTGTCAAAAGAAAAGGTTTAATACAGTAAAAACCATGGAAACATGCCTAAATCTAAACGAAAACTTTTATTAGGCCGATTAGATGTATTAAAATTTTTATTTTAACTACAAATATATTGAACTCTATAATTTCGAGATTTCCGAGGGGCGAATCACTCTTTGTAAAAATGTACATGTATTGCCGAATTCATATGATTTCCGCAATCATATGGCGATTTCTTGATGACTGCGGTGATTTCCAAGTGACTTCCTACAGATTTCTAGTTACTGCGATGATTTCCACATGACTTCAATAGATTTTTCGTGACTGCGCTGATTTATGCATTGACTGCGGCGATTTCCGTACTGATTGTGCCGATTTCCATATGGATTGCCACTATTTTTTCAACATTGCAGGCATTTCCGAAGGATTTTTACGACAATGTATGGCTTTCTAGTTGGTTTCCAGTAAAAAAACATTAGCTAGGCGTTATATCAGGAGAAAAATTTTATATAGGACATGTATGGCTCATACAAAAAAAAGAAAAACTAAATTTTGTATAAGTGAAAACAACGTGAAATTTGTTTTATTGAATTAACTTTATTTTTTAATGTTAAATAAGTCACAATTCTGTCAAATTAATTGTCAATATATTTTTTAGTTATTGAGATTAAATATAATTAAAAATGAATGATGCTTGTGAAGAATCGGTAAATAAAAGCATGTCACAAGATATTCGAGTATATTTACAAATACTTATAACGTCATTTTATTTTAATTATCCCTAAATAAATTTTTTAAATTTTGTAAATTTTTGTTAGTGGGTCGTAAAAAAAATATACTGTACAACTTAAGTGGATTATATGTATTACATATGACCATCATATCCACTTTTGTTGCACAAACTACCTTTGTGGATCACTCTCTATAAACTTTTTATTTAAACATATCTACTTAAATTAAATAAACTTATAGTAACACTGCACCTGTCAACTATTATTCTAAAGCTAAAGGGATTAATTAGAGTGTGTTTTTATCCCTATAGCTTCTGTGTACTATTTTTGCAAAAAATAATTGTTTCTGCTTTTTTACATAAAAATCTGATGTGTTCAACACATGACTTTTTTGTCTAGTTATTATAAGCTTTTTCCGGTTAATTTGTACAACCTACTGTATCACCTCTGTAAATGTTTAGAGACTTTCCATACACATCTTACACCAAATATTTTTTACATGTATTTATTGCCAACGAAAATACTGAAAAATTTAAATTTTACCCTTTTTGTCAAATTTTTCTATTTCGGCCCATTTTAAAGATATACCATGTATAAAACAAAAATTTAGAGAATGATATTGCAAACAACTTTTATTTGAAGAATTTTTTTCAGCAATCGTAAATAACAGAGATAGTATTAATTAAAGTAAAAAAAATACACCCTAAAAAGTACCTCCTCCCCCCAGAGCTTCGATTATGCCCAAAATTTAATCAGCTCACTGCAGGATTTATTAAGGCTTAAGTTTAAAATTTTGTTTTTTTCTCTTTAATTTCAAATTAAATTCCAAATTTGCAATTTTCCTCAAATATATCGAATAGGAATAGGAAAATCATGTATGAGACAAAAAGTATAGAGAATCACAAGCAACTTTTATTTAAACAATTTTCTTAAAAATTCGAATTTTGTACATTTTGTAAATTTTTTCGAATATGGACCATTTTTGGAAAATTATGTATAGGATAAAAATTATAGAAAAAAATATCGCAAGCAACTTTTAATTAAAGAATTTTCTTCTTCAATTACATATAACATATATTTATTTATTGGATACTTTACAAACCCTATAAAAAATTAATAGTAATGTAGAGTTAAGCAACAACAAGAAATTTAAAAACAAAGCAAACCTTAATATCTAATGAATTTAATTTAGTACAGTCCTCAATTTTGGATTTCGCTAAGATACTCATTGGGTAACAGCTACTTAGATATATACCTTAGATAAAAGAGACCGGAGATGTAACATTGCACACTGCGCATGTTGTCTATTCCAAACCTAAGTAACTCACCAATTAAAAATCATTGTGTTCACGACGCCACCCGAATTGCTCCGAAATTTCTATTCTTTGCTTGTCTCCGCGTGAGTAAATCATTTATGGACCGCCGTTTTTGAATTATTTGTTGGTGTTTAAATTTAAAGTGTTTTAGTTATTCAATTTCAAGTTGAAAATGCCACGATGTATGGTGAAAAATTGTATATACAAATAATATGTGTCAATGTTATGAAAAATAAGAAATATATTCGTTTTCAGCGGTAAATATTTGTTGACGTTTTGACATAAAGTCGCCATGATTCTTTGAGCTGAATACTTCAGATCCGCATTAAGGGGTTTCAATAAATATTTAATCTAAATAAGAAGTAAATAGGAATTGTTACTAACGAAATTTTGTTTTTAAAAAGTAGTTTTATAAGAATATTTACTAAAAGTGGTTTTTAGCCCTTTATTAGATATTTTTACAAGAATATTAGATGAAATACAGGTTCACCTACTTAAAATTTCAAGGTTTATTTTCTTTGCGGTTAAATCGGAAGTGACATTTGAATCTTAAATCTTAAAACAAAGTAAAACGCGCAATATGATCTAGAATAAGCAAAAAATACTAAAGTTACGGAAATTAGTCATATTATTAGTAAAATTTTACATTATAAACCCCTAAACAACTCGGAAAATATCTTCGTTTACTAAAAAAATCTAAATTCTAGCAATATTTATTATACAATCGAATGCGGTTTCAAAGATAACAGGATCAATAAATCCGAATCTCTAAATTTTGGAGCTAAATGCTCTGATAAAAGCATGCGACCGATAGGGGTTACAAAAATAATCGATTTATCGTTTTCATGAAAATGGATTTATCCGTTATAATTAATCGATTATCTTTAACAGATTATTTTTGATTAATCGAACATTTTTAATAATTTTTTTTCGGTTTTTTAGGTAATTGAATAATCGATTATAAAGGAATTACAAAAAGAGAGTAGATTTATTTAAAATATTCGATTTATTGAAAATAATCGATTTTTTGGAAAAATCGATTTATTGTTTAATAGACTTTTTAAATTAATCGATTATTTTCGATTAATCGATTATTTTAGATTAATCGATTATTTTCGATTTTTCAAAGGTATTCGAATAATTTGTTTTAAAATACAAAAAATAGATTATATAAAAATAATCGATTGATCGAATATAATCGGTTATATTATATAATCGATATTTCGGTTATTTTTTAGAATTATTGATTTATCGGTAAATCAGCTTTTTATTAATCAATTATTTTCGATTTTTCAAAGAAAATTAAATAATCAGTTTTAAAAGGAATATAAAAAAAGAAAAGGATTATTTGTAAATAATCAATAATTATTCAGTTTTTTTTTTGGAAAATCGATTTATCGTAGAATCTTCTTAATTAATTGGTTATTTTCCGTTACTCGATTATTTTCGATGTTTCAAAAATGATCGAATAATTGAGTTTAAAGGAAATATTTCTTTTTTTTTTTAAAAATCGATTTATCGATTATTCGACTTTTTAATTAATCGATTATTTTTGATTAATCGATTATTTTTGATTAATCGATTATTTTTGATTAATCGATTATTTTTGATTTTTCAAAGATTATCGAATAATCTGTTTCAATGGAAATACGAAAAAAAAAAATAGAAATTAAAAATAATCGATTATTTAAAATAAACGATAATTCGTTTATTATTTTTTGTAAACACTGATTTATCGGTTAATTGGCTTTTTAATTAATCTATTTTTTTTTGATTTTTTAAAGATAATCAAGTGGTCTATTTTAAAGGAAATACGAACAAAAATAGATTGTTTGAAAATAATCGATTATTATTAATGATCAATAATTTATTTCGATAATCACCCACTCCTAGCGACCAAATGACTTTTAATAGGTTTCAATTTTAAAATGTTATCTGGTTTCAGACATATACATTTCTAGAGTTTTATGTGACGCATCCTCTATATTAATTAATATTCCTAAAGAAACAAGCTTTAATATATCTTTTTCTGAGGTTATAATACAAAACAGCATTTTCTCAATTTGACTATATTTTAATATTATGTGATAGTCGTAGAAAAAATATAATGTTCAACTCACAAGGTTTGATTTGCAGTATTCGCCTGCGCACATGCTTTTTTATAATACTCTTAGACAATGAGTACCATTTCTTACTCGATTAACAATATTCTATTTCAACATTTTACTGTAGTCTCTTACAGAAAAGTCCATAGTAAATAATAGCTAACGAAATATTCTATAAAAGGTCTTCTCTTTACATAAAATGTCGTGGCATCTGTTTGATATTAAAAAATCACGTTAAATTTATTTCATAATACAAAATTCCATTAAACGTATATTTTAAATAAATCTAATAGTTCATTATGATGCTAAAAAACAAAGTCCGGTCCCTGTCACAGAGTTCGAGTCCCTGCCCAGTTCCCCCACTCCGTTAACCTTTCTTTAGAAATTGGCAACATTTGCGCAGGTTAAACACCAGTGTATGTTATATCTCTGGTCTCTTTTATCTAAGATCTATACTAAATAATTCTATTAAGTAGAAAAACGACCCTTTCCAAAGTGCTCTGACTATGCCCAAAATCTAATCAGCTCATTAGAGAATGGATGAAAGCTTAAGTTAAAAAATTTTGTTTTTCTCTTTAACCGTTTTTGAGTTTTCACCATATTCGAAATTTGCACTTTTCTTAAAAATTCTAAATATGCACTTTTTTGTAAAATTTTTTGAATGCGAACAATTTTAGGAAAATTATTTACCTATAGGATAAAAATTATAGAGTATACTTTATTTTAAAGAATTTTCTGCTCCAAGCGTAAATAACATATTCGTAGTAAAAAAACGACCACTATAAAGTACCCCCCCCCCAGATGTTCCGACTATGCCTAAAATGTATTTCATTCATTATTAGAGGATTAATCAAAGCTTAAGTTTAAAATTTAGTGTTTTCCTCTTTATCCATTTACAAGTTATTGAGTATACAAACACAGACATACATCATCGAGAAAATAGTCAAAACGGATTTAGGGAACCCCAAAACGTAAAAATCAGTCAAAAAATCATGATTCCTATACTTTCCTTATCTGTATACAGATAAGGAAAGTAAAAAATGTATTCTGTCAATAAATTAATTCCTTTTTAAATAAAATAAATTTAAAACCCTAATAAAAACGTGTATGACCCACTATAATAAAATACAAACAATTTTATTATGTATTAAAAAAAATTCTGGTGAAATGGAGACAATTCTGAACCACCTTAGAAGTACCTTCTATCAGATCAGATCAGAAATTTGATGAACGTTGCCAAAAATGGCATTTTAAAATTAAAAATAATTGATGGAACGACACTTTCGATAAACGTAAATGCAATTTGTTTAATTTTACACAAGATGGCTTAGTTGGCCTAGTCAAAGAACAATGGCGAATGGGTGAAATGTCAACTGACTGCGAATCAAAGTATGTGGCGCGCGATTTTTAATGATTGCTCAGCGACTGCGGGAGATTTCGGGGAGACTGCGAGGGAATTCTGAACGACTGCGACGATTTCTTAGCGATTGCCGTTGATTTTGATGGGACTGCGGCGATTTTCAATGGGATTTCGGACATTTTGTACATGTATTGCTGGAGTGATTCGCCCCTCGGAGATTTCTATAAGGATTCAATGAAACCATCAGGCTCAAGCTTTTTAGCTTTTTACCTAGTTAACTAGAATCTGGAACCAGTTACAGAACTCTTTTTATTATTAACTAAATAAAAAGAAAATACACGACTATAATAAATTTAATTTAAAAAGTAAATCATTACGTTTCTACGCTTTCTTGGCAAATGACAGATCCCATAATTTTGTTAGTAATTGCATTTTTTTAAAGGAAATTGTTTATTGCATTGTTAATTTTTAGTGGTCATTGGCGTCTTATATTAATAATTGAAATCGTCATTATTTTACAACTAAATTAAAGTTCTGTTGGTCACTTTTTAAGATGATATCTTCAATTACCCGCCGTAATTGGCAATTAATCATTGTTCGTTAGTACATGCACAGCTTTCGAATACCATAAGTTATGGACAGTGGTTTTTATTTCAAATTAAATTAATAATTTCCATGGCAAATTGTTTTTATTCTAGGTATACGCATTCCAAATCGGAACGGTTTGATAATAATTACTAAACTTTGTCTGATTTTATATTTAAACTTTTGCTGTTTACAGGGTGAATCCTAAGTTGATACTTTTTTAACTGTGTATAGAAGTCATTAAAATAAACAAATTAAAAAAAAACTCAAAAATAAAAAACTTATATTAATTTATTCTAAAATGTATCCAATATGGTCCTGTCTAACCGAGAGGGGTAAACCACCCTGGAATTATGGTGTACATATTGATGGAATTCAAGTCAATTTATTTCTGCATTTTCTTTTATTTTTCTTTTGTCTTTCAACATTCTTTCCTTTATTTTCAAGAGTCTAATGTCACGATCTACCAATACAACAATTCATTAATTTTATGAAAATTTAACCAACTTACTAGACGCTGGCCAATACCCTGTTTTGATCTTTTGTGATCTCAGGAGGGCATTTGACTGTGTCGATCACAATATTTTATTTAGCAAACCAAATAGTATCGGTGTTATTAATCAGTCTCTTCAATGGATAATATCTTTTTTAAGTGAACGTCGACAGTATGTTAGTCTTTCCATAAATGAAAAGTTAATAAAAACTGACAAATCCGACTATGTTTATACCAATATTGTTGTGCCACAAGGGTCTATTATAGGCCTAATCTTATTCTTGGTATATGTGAATGATTTGGTTAAAATTAGTCAAAATGCATATGTTACACTATATACAGATGGCACATCAGCTCTTATCTCTGACAAAAATGTCCTTACATTAGAAAATAAATGCAACTAGGTTTGTTCCAATCCTTTTCAATGGTTCTGTATGAATTCTCTTTATTTAAATGCAGAAAAAACCCATCTAATACAATTTCATAAACAAAAGCAAATTAGCTCATTCAATGTTATCATCAATAACAGAAAAATTGACAGGGTGTTTCATTAAAAAAAAACAACACCGACTATGTCATACTTGCGTGAATCACCCTGTACATTTAAATTTATGTTTACATAACGCACAACTCAATTCAAAAGTTGACATGTCTCGGCATTTTTTATAATTTTCTAAAATAATGACATAAAGAATTTTATTCCATAAGTGGTTTCCACACTGTATAACAATAATTCTAATAATTTAGGTATTGTAAAAAGTAAAACTACAGGGCGATTGTTAACTATGTCATCTTTCTGACCATTTTTAAATATGGGGGGTAATGAAACTATCACGCCATTTTGCAGGAAACTGTTGTAATTTCAAAGAGGAATTAAATAAAAACTGTAGTGGTTTGGAAAGAGTGAATATACATTTTTTCAAAAAGTAAGCAGGGATTCCATCTGGATCATAACTCAATTTATCTTTTAGGGAGTTAATACCATCATAAACATCACTTAAGGAAAATTGTATAAAGGGAATATCAGGCTGGTTAAAAGCATTATAATGAAGGTTTGGCTCATCTACAATGTCTTATAAACACTGGAGAAATGCGTAGCAAACAAATAACTGATGTCTTTCCCATTATCAGCAATTGTATCATTATAATACATTCTATTGTGAATACCATGGTCTTGTTTCAAAGAATTAATGTGGTTCCAGAAGTATTTTGTATTTTCACAAACCTTCAGATCTATACCAGAAATATAATTTTCATAATTTAGTTTTGATAAATTTTTACATTGAGACCAAAGGTTAGAAAAATTTAAGTAATCAATCAACAGCTGAGCGAGTACTTTGAATACAGCATAAGCTGCCTTCTTGCGAGAAATCAACTTTTTAATTTCAGCTGAAAACCATCTGGAGTATACTGATGGTTTATATCTCCTAACCGGAGCAGGTCAATTCGGCGATGTAAAGTCGGCGACGGTCAACTCGGCGATGCCGAGTCGGCGATGGTCATCTCGGCGATGGTAAACTCGGCGACGATCAACTCGGCGAAAAGGAATACAATAATATATTATTCAATTATTTATTATAATACAAAATAAGATACAACCTATAAAAAAAATTTGATTGGAGAATTTGATTAATAAAATAAAAATATATAAGAGATTTTAAATAAGAAACTGGAAAAAAGTTATTATTACTAAAGTAAATCAACATATACAGGAAAAAAATATATTAAATATTAAAACTAAGAATCTGAAAAAGAAACTTCTTGATTAAGAAATTAAAATTTAATGGCCAGAGTTGTTTGGAATTACAAAATTAAGGTGGCAATAAAATCAATTAAGGGTCTTAACTACAATTAGGGTTTTTAATACCTAGTATTAGAAAGCAAATAAATATTAAGGGCTTAAGATTTTTCAAAGCAAAATAAAAATAAGATTACCTTATAATTGCCTGCTTAAGGGCTTAAGATTTTTCAAAACAAAATAAAAATAAGATTACCTGATAATTACCTGCTTACTTGTACCTACATCCTATAAAAGACTGGTGATATTCACTTTCCTTAATATTCCGAATTCATCTCAGAAGTAAAGACATTGTGTGTAATTTTGTTTGTCTGTGTGAGTTTTTTTATTTATAGTCCAGTCATTTAAGCTTAAATTAGGTAAGAATCTCGGAATTCGAGATACCCAGCTGTAAGTATGTAAATACTTGTATATTGACACCATAAAAGTTGTCTCAAAACCTACATATGGTAGGGTGTACGCAACTATTAAATTTCAAGGTCAAAGGTCACAAAAATCGGTTTTTTGCGCTTTTTTTTGTAAATATCTCATTTCCTATGGGTTTTTTGCTATTTGTATTTATTATCAATATTGTAGAATACAAAATTCTCTACAAATTTTGTTTAAAAAAATTCAGACTACAGTAAGAACGTAAAAGCTATGGAGCAGCAGAGAAGAACTGCTGCCCTTTCAAAAACGTATGAAGTCTGTTTCGATGAAACAATTGTTGTACCAGTTACTCAAGAAAAATTCTTATCAAATCGAAATAACAAAGATATGCTCATTAATATGTTAATTGAAAAATTACAAGCTGCAAATATTACCAGATATGGGGTTGGGCAATGCGAAACGATTTTCTGGAGCCTATCATGACAATTTTACCACCTGCTTCAGAAGATTTGCTAAATACAATTTTCTGCAACTGCAAGAGTGGTTGTGGTTCGCGATGCGGATGCAGGAAAGCGGGCTTGCAATGCTCTTTAGCTTGTGGCCAATGTAATGGGCAAGCTTGTCTCAATGCTCTACCATATCAGAGCGACATTAACGAAGATGGAACCTTTGACCCCGAAATCATGGAAGAACTTGAAACAAATGTCGTTGAAGACGATAATGAAGACCAGTTTGAAATTTACCAGCAGCCGGAAGACGACGATGAAGAGGAAGATGATTAAAATTATAAATTGTAGTTTTTGTACCCTTTATTCCATTTTTTTACTTTTAATAAAAATAAATGTATTGAATGATATTTTTTAATAAAAAGATTAATTCATAATTTATTTGTTTTTTTTTTCATCATGTAAGAAGTTATTGATATTAATTAGGATAAAATTCCATGATTTCGGGGTCAAAGGTTCCATCTTCGTTAATGTCGCTCTGATATGGTAGAGCATTGAGACAAGCTTGCCCATTACATTGGCCACAAGCTAAAGAGCATTGCAAGCCTGCTTTCCTGGATCCGCATCGCGAACGACAACCACTCTTGCAGTTGCAGAAAATTGTATTTAGCAAATCTTCTGGAGCAGGTGGTAAAATTGTCATGATAGGTTCCAGAAAATCGTTTCGCATTGCCCAACCCCATACCTGGTAATATTTGCAGCTTGTAATTTTTCAATTAACATATTAATGAGCATATCTTTGTTATTTCGATTTGATGAGAATTTTTCTTGTGTAACTAGTACAACCATTGTTTCATCGAAACAGACTTCATACGTTTTTGAAAGTGCAGCAGTTCTTCTCTGCTGCTCCATAGCTTTTACGTTCTTACTGTAGTCTGAATTTTTTTAAACAAAATTTGTAGAGAATTTTGTATTCTACAATATTGATAATAAATACAAATAGCAAAAATCCCATAGAAAATGAGATATTTACAAAAAAAACGCAAAAAACCGATTTTTGTGACCTTTGACCTTGAAATTTAATAGTTGCGCACACCCTACCATATGTAGGTTTTGAGACAACTTTTAGGGTGTCAATATACAAGTATTTACAGACTTACAGCTGGGTATCTCGAATTCCGAGGTGAACCTACTATAATGACTGGACTATTACTGAGACTCAAGATGGAAAATAAAGTTCTTAGCCAAAGGGGTCACGAAAAGTACTACTGGGATGGCTACCTATACACGAAGGATAAAACGAACAAGGACAACACCATTCAATTCTGGCGCTGCGAAAACAAGCATGAAAGATGCAAAGGAAGAATATGGACCAATATTATGGATGGTTCTTTCAAATGTATACGAAATGAACACACATGTAGTACGGTAGGAAATGCAGCAAATGTTGTTCTGCAAAAAATGAATACCACTGTGAAGCACCTGGCCGCGACAACGATGGAGAATCCTGCCCAAATCAGAGGACGAGTTTTGGAGAATGTACCAGCTGCGGTTAAAGGAATGCTTCCAAGTTCCAGTGTTATGCGGAGAAACATTCAAAGAGTAAGAGTAACCATGTGCAAAGCACCCGCCAATCCAGAAACTCTTAGTGAAATTATCATCCCAGAAGTGTACTCGCAATATTATTACAGCCCTACTCAATTTGAGAATTTTTTGCTGGCAGATTCCGGAAGAGATCAAGTGGATCCACATCGAATTCTAATATTTGGTAGAGAATACCATGCAACATGGAGTGCAAGCATGAAAGAATTATTTGTTGACGGCACATTCTTATTGTGTCCTCCACTTTTTGCTCAAATATTTGTTGTTCTGGCAAGAAAAGATACGCATGAAGAGAAGGGTCCAGTTTTTCCTGTACTATATTGCTTGCTGCCCAATAAAAGTGCAGAAACATATCTCAATGTGTTTAACATGATAAAAGTTCTTTGGCCGCAATTAAATCCGGAAAGCATCAGTGTCGACTTTGAGTTGGCAATTCACCAGGCCGTAAGACAAGTTTTCCCAGAAGCCGAAATTAGAGGATGCTTATTCCACTTGGTCAAAAATCTTCGAAAGCATTTATCTTCTTGCAATCTCCTAGGAATGTACAATACTGATCCCGAATTTGCACTACAAGCAAAAATGGTAACATCATTGGCATTTGTCCCAGAAGAGGATGTGATTGAGGCCATTGCCGAATTGGAAAATGAGTTGCCAGAAATATTAGAACCAATTTTAGAATGGTGTACCAGCAATTATATCGGTCGACTTAGGAATAATGGAACCAGAGTGCCAGCAACTTTTCCATCAGCAGTTTGGTCCTTTTATTTTCGAACATTGAATGGACGAGATAGGACAAATAATTTTGCAGAAGCATGTCATCGCAAGTTGCAACTGGCTTTTGGTTCTGGCATTGCTCATCCTTCGTTATGGACATTCATAGATAATTTAAAAAAGGTACAGTCTTCGTACGATGCAGACTATGAACGAGCAATTGCCGGGCGCAATGGCGCATCAAAAAGGAAACGTTATGAGGAAGCCGACGAGAGGATTTTAAATAAAGTGGCCAATTATAACAGGCAAAATTTGATCGAGTATCTCAGAGGGATATCACATAATTACAACACGAATTAGTTTTTTTATATTGTATTATAATAAATATATGTATTATAAATAATTGTAATGTGTATTATAATAAATAACAATATTCTATAATCAACCTTTTTTATTTCAGTTTTTATTTTTTAATTCCGTTTCAGCATATAATATGTTACTTAATTTTTTTTATTTCATAACCTAATATTTTAAAATATTATATCTTATTTTTATTTTGCATTGAAAAATCTTAAGCTCTAAATTTTCCCTTAATATTTTAATTTGCTTTCTAATAATATGTATTAGAAACCCTAATTGTAGTTAAAACCCTTAATTGATTTTATTGCCACTTTTAAAATCTCTTATATATTTTTATTTTATTAATCAAGTTCTCTAATCAATTTTTTTTATAGATTGTATATTATATTGTATTATAATAAATAATTGTATTATAATAAATAATTGTATTATAATAAATAATTGTATTATAATAAATAATTGCATATTATATTATTGTATTCCTTTTCGCCGAGTTGATCGTCGCCGAATTTACCATCGTCGAGTTGGCCATCGTCGACTTGGCATCGCCGAGTTGGCCATCGTCGACTTGGCATCGCCGAGTTGACCGTCGCCGGCTTTGCATCGCCGAGTTGTCGCGTACCGTCTACTAACAGGTACAAATAAAGCTAATGCCAATTTGAAAATCTGATAAAAAATTTCAACACTAACATTAATATCATTATTGACTAAAATACCCTAGCAAAATAATTATTTAAAGCTACATAATCCGCTTCTTTAAAGTTATAAAAAACAATGTCACAAGACAAGGGACTAATATCACTGATAGTTAATTCACATGAAATTGCAACATGATGGAAGTTATTAGGCAATTAGGTGTCTACAGCTGTCTCGATAGTAACCGAATTCCTAGCGTCATTGTTACAAAAACATAAGTCGAGGAATATACCTTGCTGATTTGGAATTCCATTGGCCTGGCTCAAATTCAAGTAGGAAAAACTCTCACCAATTATTACGGCTGGATATTCTGCAGGGCAAGAGACAGAGAGAGCATCATCATACGAATAATTCCATGTAGCATGTGGAAGATTATAGTCCCCAAAAAGGTATAGCTTATTGTTAGGGTTGTTTTCCACTATATGCTCAACAGCAGAACAATGATCAATATAAGCATCATGATTTAACCCTGGTGGAATGTAGACAGCGCCAAAAATAATAGTTTCATTATTGATCGACAATGAAACAAATAAATGTTCATTAATAAACTGAGCAGTAAGATGTGATGTTTTATATTTACTTTTAACTAAAATCAAGAAACCACCACCTCTGGTTCTTGAGCTAGTATGTATGTTCCTGTCTGCTCTGAAGACCCTGTCTGTAACCGCTAAAGCAGAGTTCATTATCCTTGAAATTATCAGTCAGCAACGACTCCACCAAAACAATAACTTCATATTCACATTGGGAAATTGCGGTAGTAGTCATAAGAAAAATGTTGACAAGGCTGTTTAAATCTTTGAACTCTATTGAAAAAATATACGAATTATTTCCGAATTATCAGTTTTTCAAAATGACGAAACTGCATGCTCAAGCAATATTGATTATTATCAACATAACAAACATAATTCAGGAAACACTTTTTCTTTTAGAATGACAGATACATCAATCATTTTAAAAATAATTCAAAAAATCAAAAGCAATGCTAAAGGAGCAGATGGTATTACTTTACAAATGCTTAAACTATGTTTTCCAGTTATAGGTGACTACATCACTCATACTATTAACTGTTGTCTTGAGATAGGATTCTTTCCTAATTCTTGGAAAGAAGCTTTAGTGTCGCCACTTTCTAAAGTATCCAATCCTGAATCATGCAATGATCTACGTCCTATCAGCTTATTATGTTTCAAAAATATTAGAAAAAGTTGTCTATCTTCAGTTAAATGATTACGTAAACAGTTCCAAATTGATAGTTGGTGATCAATCCGGATTCAGAAGTGGTCATAGTACAGTAACAGCCCTAACAAGAGTTTGTGATGACATTATCGGTTCATTTGATAAAAATATGTCAACTGTATTAGTTCTTTTAGATTTTAGTAAAGCTTTTGATACGATTAATCACAAACGTCTTATATCTAAATGCAAATATCTTGGATTTGATAATATGGCTCTTAATTTCTTCAAATGCTACCTTACAGACCGAAAACAGAGAGTCGTTATTGGTGGTAAATGTTCCAAATTAAAATCTATTTGCTCTGGCGTCCCACAGGGCTCTGTGCTAGGACCCCTTCTCTTCCTATTATACACGTTTGATATGACTAAATATATACAATTTTGCAATAAACAGTTATTTGCAGACGACACTCAATTATATTTTCATTTTAATCCTTCCGAATATGAAATAGCTAATGTCCGCATAAATCAAGATTTGCATAAAATAAGCGAATATGTGAAAGGGCATGGTTTGAAATAAAATGCTAAAAAATCAAAATCTTTGTTGTTTTCTTCAAAAATATATAAGAATATGCTTAAATCGGACATGCAGATTAGGGTAAATGGTGAACAAATAAAATTTTCTCCTTGTGAAAAGAATTTGGGTTTGTATTTAGATGAACATTTAAAATTTGTTGAACATGTTTCTCAAGTGTCAAAAAATTGTTATTTTCGTCTAAGACTCTTATATGCAAGTAAACAATATTTAACATTTAACATGAAAAAAACCCTATGTGAAAGCTTGGTAATCTCTAAAATAACATACTGCATCTCTGTATACTATCCTTGTCTCGACAGGGCTACTGCAAACCGTTTACAAAAAATACAAAATTCGTGTTGTCGGCTTGTTTGTAACAAAAGAAAATATGACCACATATCACCTTACATTATTTCATTAAAATGGTTGAAAATGGATTCTTTGTTCAAATTTCTTTTCTTATTATTTTTAAGCAATTTATTAAAAGCTAATTCACCATTATATTTAAGAGAACGGATTACGTATAGGATTGACGCACATGCCTTAAATTTGCGAAATCGCCTTACTATCGCCATGCCACGACATAGAACTGCCATGTTTCAACGGTCATTTAGCTATAATGTCGCTAAAGTATACAATTCACTAAATACACACTTAAAATCATATTTGAGTACTAGTTCATTTAAAATAATGTTAAAATCATATTTTCTTGGTAGCCAAGCAAATGAAAATATTTAATTCATATTCTATTTTATTTATTTTATTTAATTCTTGTTCTTAATTTAAATTTGAATTCATCCGTAGACATTCAGCGTAATGTAGAGTAGGTTAGGTTTAAGTTAGTTTTAGGATTTGTGATATGGTTAAGTTGAATGGCCATTTGGCTAGACTACGCCATTTATACTTTGTAAATGTTGTTTTGCTGGTATAATAAAGACGTTTATTATTATTATTATTAAGTGTGAGACAAGGTAAGAAATTTTCAATATTTTTCAAAAAAGAAATATTTCAACTGATAAATGTACTGATAAAAACATTCGGTTGGTGTTTCTAGACCTCCAAATAATGATTTGTTATCATAAGCTTTGAAATGAATAAAAATATTGCTGCTACCTAAAACGGAAGTTGCAATAGAAAAGTATTCATAAATTTAAGCTATGAATTCGAAGACATTTTATACGTGCCCTAGAGGCTACCACGACGTATATTCTTCGTTTCACTCATGACTTATCTACAGAAGAAGACTAGACACAAATACACAATATTTTTGACCAAAAATGCACACAACGCAAAGCGTCATGATCGATCCTGATTGTCCTGAATGTCACAGAAATGTCACCTTACTTACAGCATCCTAAGCAAGGTTGATTTTAATTATGCTTTATTTGTATGTAACGTCTGTAGTAACTAAAAAAATGTATGTACATTTTCATTTGTCTTAAAATCCAATGTCACATAACGGCAGAAAACCTAGGAGCATCGGCAACTTCGCATAATGAAACAACTTTTGCCTTCGGAACTGCGCGAGTGAAAACGAGTAGCTACGAGGGACCTTAAAATGAGTATGGCCCAAAGACATTACAACTAAGAGACCAAATTGTTTACATTTTTATGTGGCAAATCATTATTCCCACTAGATTCTCGTTTATTGCGTCTTTGCCGATTTTATCAGTCTGTCAAAATTATTTGGAGAAATTACTTTCGAAAAATAAAATTTGATGTGTCCTGTAACTATAATTTTATATTATATAAATAAAACTATGTTTTTAATCAAATTATTCTTTGAAGTTTTAATATAAGCTAAATTTTTTATTAAAAAATCAATATTAATCTAAACAAAATATTAGGGTTTCGAAGAACTCCGTAAATACGGCAACGCTGAATATCTTATTTTACGAATTTACAATTTTTATGAATGAAATGTAGTACCGTAACCAGCCGCAACGTTGCCAATCAGGTCTAACAGCTATTTTGTATTTCTGACAGTTTCTGTGTGACTTATTGATTTATTCATTCATAAAATACTATTTTTGTGAACTTTTGTGAGAAATATAAAGAATTATGGTACATGCATGTGTAGTGTTCAAAAAGGTAGATCATTTAAGTCGAAATGTATGGTTTCATCGGTAAGTATTTTTAGGTTAAGATATGTTGTTTTCATTTGAACCAGTGGAGTAGGGCTTGAACAAGATTTGATACAATTTCTTATAGAATTTAAATTATATAGGATCACATAGTAAATTGTTTGAAAACTGATTATCCAATCTAATTTTTCAGACAATTTACTGCAGGTTTGATAATATACAATTTAAATTGTACAAAAAATTGTATCAAAAACTTGTGTAATCTAAAACAGTATTAAAACAGTTTTTAAAGTGATATTCCTTTTATAAATTAGTAAATTTTTCTTATACCAATAAATAATTATTGAATAGTGGCAAAGAAAATTTAACGTAAAATGTAGAATACCTTAAAAATGATTTACCTATTGAGCACCTATACATATTTTTTATTACTCTATTAGGTTTCCGGAAGATCCTGAGAAAAGAAAACTTTGGTTTTCTCCAATAGGAATCCTTGAAAATCAGCCCCTTCGTAAAAACCCAGAGTTGTGTTTAGAACACTGTTTTCTTGAAAATGTTTTGGTATGTGCAAATGGTACTATACTCTGTTTTTAAACTAAGAGGAGCGATTTGAATTTAAGTTGGCAATTCTGTAGCCTTCTGATTGGTCAGATTACAGTCAGTTTCACACATTACTTTTTAGCATGAACATCAGCTAATAATTGATATTGTTGACAGTTCTGACATTTTATAATTTGATATCTCATCCATTACTTAGTTTTTTACTTTATTTCGTAAATAATAGTTCTTCAGTAAGCAATTGTATTGAAAATCTACAATTATGGATCCTTCTACACTGAGTAGTATTAAAGGTAGCAATTCCTGAAAAGCCTTACAAGAAAGAGAAGACACCTTATTATTTTACATGCTGATTCTGAAGGTTTTGTAGAAAATGCATTATTGGTTTTTGAAGGTAAAAAGATGGGAGATCACCATGAAGAGATGAATTCCGAAGTATTTTAGAAAAAAATTATTTTATTACTGATTTTTTAAAACTAAAAATTGATGAATTTCTAACCAAAATGATTAAAATGTAACTAAATATTCAAGCAAATTTTTTTTATTAGAATAGAATAAAACTATTTACAAAATTGTTATAACATTTAAAACACCATCTACTACTTTAGGGATAATCTTAATTTGGCACAATGAGTTAACATTATTTTCACAAAAAATATTTTAAAAATACTTAGAATTAATACATAGGTATGTATGAATAGTTCACTTTAAAAAATATATGTTGACATGTAGTGTTATGAAAATGTTGGTTCCAGTTTTCAAAACAAATTCTGACTCATAGGCCTGTAAACTTTTGAATGCCTTTATTTGCCCTCTAGCGCATTAACCATGGGTTAACACTAAATAAGCCATAATATCCACATTACTCATAGAAGAGATACCAGTTACTGTGTAATCCACTTATCATTCACTGATTAACTTTTACTTTTTATACCTATAACAAATATATCCTTAAAAATGTAAACAGATCTTTATATTTTATACTACATCTGGATATTCCATTAACAATTTTCTTAAATATTTATTATCCATTTTAAAAAGATCATAGTTATTCTCAAAAAGTCGATTTCAAAAGTAAGAAAAAAGTATTTCTGACAATCAACAACCATATTGGCTTTAATTTGACAGTGACATTTCGTTTTAGACACACATTTCAGATCACAATAATGTGAAATTTGCGACCGTTGTCTGGGACCAATTAAAAAATTACTTCTATGACATTTATTCGTTTCTTAACCGCTCATTGGCCGTTCACCGACTAAGGCCGATAAAGATAATTATTTCGTAAATTTTAAACACGACTGTATTTCGAAACTCGCTCTTAGTAACAAATCTAGTTACTTTTCACTGTGTAAATGCGTCTTTTCAATTCGCTCCTCCTGGTTTAAAAACAGAGTATAGATATATTAGAAAAGATGCAAACTCCAGACGGTGTGAGGGCTTTCTATTTTTGGATGACTTATCCAACAGGTACAAATACAAAATATTAATTTTTTGTTTACCTCTAAACATTATTTATTACCTATATGTATGTATATCTAATGTATGGGTTTTTAGTTCTTATTCAACTGTTTTTGGAACACCACCTGCTGCGAAAAGAAACGTTGCAGTAAGTTATAACATTAATAACTAAGCATAAAAAAATTAAATGAAATTTTAGTTAATAAAATTAAAGTATTTTATGTATTTAAAACATTATTTTAAACATGTTTACAGTTTTTGTTTACGATATTTTTTGCCATACCATGTTTTTTTGTAATTATTAATTAAAAAATTATATATTTTTAGGACAGTATTTTATTTAGATACCCCTACCTACTTAATGTTAATTTAAAATTTTAAATAATTTTGGTTAACATCATACCAGGCAAATATATAGTAAATGCCAATAAACTATAATACAATAATTATTAAAAATCGAAATGTAACTTGAATTCGCTTGTATTTGAATTTTCTTGTACTTGAATTTATCTACATGAAAAATCAGCAAGTATCATGCAAAACTATTGTCATATACTATGAAGGCAATTCTCTCACCAGAAATCAAATCACGACTGGTGAAAGACTGTCTAGAAGACCTGACAAGCTAAGTAGTTAATATATAAGGTGACCTTAGCCTGGGTTCCAGGCCATGAGGGATATCAGGGCAACGAAAAGGCCGACGAATTAGCCCGAGGAGGCTCAGATAAGGCCATAACAGGTCCCGGACCCTTATGTGGAGTTGCTAAGGCATTGTGCAAGGCATCCATTAAAATTAAACAATGGATGCAAACAGAGTCTCAGGAATGGTGGAACAACTATCCAAGACTGAGACAGGCCAAACAGTTCATCAAGGAACCATCGGCCAAGTTCACGAAAGACCTACTGGATCAAAAGCGTCAAATCGTTAGGATAACAGTAGGCTTTCTTAATGGACACTGTCGCCTCAAAAGGCACATGAGTGTCATAAATCCAAGAGAAGAAGCAACTTTGTGCAGGTTCTGTGAAGAAGAAGAAGAGGAAACAATATTCCACGTCCTGTGCCAATGTGAATGCCTGGCTAGAACGAGGTTTCTAACATTGGGCGAAGAAAAGCCAATTCCATGCAACTACATGCGGGAGTCACGGTCAAAGCTACTAAGACTAATAAAAAAGACCAGGCTAGACGACATACTCTTAAACAAACAGGAGTCCCACAATAGATCTGAAAAGGTCGTGGTGGACAAGGACAAATAACGTCTAACTCATAATCCAATCTAATCTACCTACATGAAAAAATCATAATTATTAAATTACTAAAAAAATATACCTACATATTTACGTATTTTTTTAACATACTACTCTGACAATACTGGTAAGTTTAAAACTCTACGCCACTGGCGAGCATATTATGGATACTGTTTACAACGTTGCCAGCCGGTCATAAGAGATCTGTCTTTCTCTCTTCCACTCACTAACAATTTTAAAACAATAACAGTCCGCAATTGTATGGGATTTATGAATGAAACATTTTGTTTATATGTTGTAATGTCTTTGGTATGGCCATTTATCTCTCTCTTAATGTTGATGTTCTTTGCTAACTTTCGCATCTGAGTAATCTGTGGTAATACCTTATTCAAGTCACCCATTATATCTGGGCAACGACTTTTCAGTAATTTGCCACTTGACCTTAAATCTTGTAAATCTGTAAATTCATTTAAATTAGCAATTAAACAATTTTACATGAGGGTGGTTTCTATTCCTTAAGAGAATTTTTAAATGTCTAAATCTTTTAAAATTTTTAATTCTTTTCTCTTTAGTTGGATTATCTAGTTTAAGTTTAAGATTATATTTTAAATATTGACTAATTTCATACGAATTATTCTCGTCATAAAATAAATATTCAATTATTAAAATGGCCAATTCTAACATTGTATTTAAACTTTAATGTAAATCGTCTTTCGGTTATCATTTGTTGTCTCTCTTTAGGTTAGTTAGGTTAAGAACATATTTATAATTTGACTAATTCTATACAAACTATGTTTGTCATAAAGAAAATAAAACATTTCTGTTTCTTATCCAGTTCTTTGCCAAGTCGTTTCCTTCATTTTTTGTCCTTTGTTTTCCTTTTCTTTCCCTATATTGTTTGCTAGTTTTTTTGGAGTGTCCTCATTATCTTCTGTTTTTTTCGTCATCTTGTTCCATTTCATAATATTCTGCATCCTTATCTGGTGATCCTTCGCTGTTTTTCCTCTTTCCATTTGTTCTTTGTTAGATGTTGTGTTTCCATAACATAAATCTTCTACTGTTTACATCTTGTAATTTATATATAATTGTAATTTATGTTTGCTTATAGGAAATACATAAATATCTACAAATTTTGATTATTTTCTATTTTTCACTATAAGTATTTGTATGTAGGTACATAATGGTCGCCAATGTCAGTAAGATATGACCTTTGACAGCTAGACAGCCATTGTACGAGCACAATTATTCTTAACTTTCCTTTAATTTCTTAATCCTTTGTCTAATTTTGCAACGATCGAATAAATAAATAATCATATATTGTATTTCTTCACGTTTTTATCATTACCATCTTTGAATGGGATTCGATTGCATACAATAGTTGACAATAATTTACCGTAATTCTTGCATATGCGTGTTATTTAGAGAGAGAAAAAATGCATGCCCAACTACCCACAAGCAATGAAGATTATCGCGATAGGTAAGGCATGACGACCGCGAATATCTAGCACAAAACATTAACAAATGATAATTTATACCATTTTTTCATATTATCCAGCTTAATTATATATAGATAGTACGTTACATCATCAATTTATGTCCGGGAAATAGCACATTAGATCACTAGGACGGTAATAGTTATTTACGCATTAAGGGAGTAATGTAGTGTTTTATAGTCGAAGGATGGAGATAAGAACACAGGTGAAGATCGTAATATTAAAAATTTATGGGATTTTTTACCGTTTTTACAATTTTACTTACCGTTTTTCAAATATTTACCTACTTTTAGTTATATTATTTTACCGTTATTTTTAAAGTTTTGCGTAAATCAATAAAATTAATATAAAGGAGTTTTTATAATTTTGACATATAAAGTGTCATTTTTTGTAATCGCAGCAAGTGTCAAAATCATCTACTTTACACAACCAAACGTAGGTTTTTGCTAATGGTTTATTACAGCGTTATAAAGTCTTTATTGTCCAACAGATAATCTCCATGTACAAGACAATATAAATTATAATACATATATGTTAGTATAATACAGTTACACATTAAAGATATAGACATAATCAATACCATACAGTTAGCAAACACTATTTAACATATTAAAGTTACAAAAAAAATATATGTATATAAGGGGAAACAAAAGAAGAAGAAGAACATTATTCCGTTCACATACATTATATTACAGCAACAACTAATATCAGAAAATTATACAAAAAATCAAAGTTAAAGAGTTATTGTAAAAGTAAATTTAAATAAAAATATTGACTGAATTTATCTAAAATTAGTGTTAGTGAATCATAGTTAATATCGCATAAGTTTGCCACATAATTAAAGTTGTTGCACATTCTATAAAGTGGGGAGTTAGAAAGAATATTAGTTCTCGCATTGTCTGAGTAAAACGTAGAGTTGATTCTAGGAACATGAAAATCCACTTAATAAAGAAGATTTGAGGAATCGATAGAATTTTGTACTAATTTATAGAGAAACGTCAGCCCTACATGTATTATTCTTAGTTGTAAGAAATGGACATTAAAACGATGTACCAAAATAGATTGGTCAATACCGCTTGCAGGATAAATTCCATCAAGCCTGCTAGATAAGAATTTAAAAAACTTGCGTTGAACTTTTTCCAATGAATTTATATGTACTTGATAATGCGGATCCCAAACAATCGATGCGTATTCAAGTTTTGATCTTATGAGCGCAAAAAATACCGCTTTTAGAAAAAGTTCTACAATTTCTAGTAATAAATCCTAAGACTTTAGAATACTGACAAACTATATTATTAATATGTTCTACAAATTGCAAACTAGAATCAAATTTGACTCCAATATCTCGCATCTGCGTAACCCTTGATGAAGATATGTTATTTATTTGATAATCATGCAAAACCAGATGGAGTTTGCGACCATATATGTACTAATTTTACATTTGTCCAAATTTAGTACACTAGTCTAATCAACAAGTTCAAAAGCGTGTTTTTGGGACATACTATTACGAAAATTATGTTCAATAGCTCATTCGATTCGGAATAATGTCTAGATCAATGTGTGAAGAAAAATTTTGCAGTGCATAAAAAATTGCAAAAGTTATAAACAATGAAACACCTCAAAAACATGGTGTTTGGTTTTTCGCCTATAGTTTGTAAACTATAAATATTTTTGGATTCTTCAAAAAAGATCCTTAAAGAGGAGGAAATTTGCTACAAGTATTAGAAATTAAAAATTTAAAAAAACCGACTTCAAAAACGTGCAGATGTCATCACCACATCTTAACCAAATTTATATGGGACCACCCCTGAGCTACCCCCTTACTAACAAAAAAAGAATCATACAAATCGGACAAGGTGGTAAAGCATTATCGCTAAACATACATAAAAAATGAAGAGTTTGAGGATTTTCTCATGGACCCAATTATTAGATTTTGACAAAATTTATATGGGACCACCTCTGAAGTACCCCCTTTCTAACAAAAAAAGAATCATTGAAATCGGATACCGTGTTAAAGAATAAACGCTGAACATACATAAAAAAAAAATCGCGACGAATTGATAACCTCCTTCTTTTTTGAAGTCGGTTAATAACCTCCTCCTTTTTTGAAGTCGGTTAATAAATAAGTTCCGACTCCCGGAACTGTACCTCCATTATTTATAATTTAATTTAAAAGTTAAAATAAACCAAAGTTGGGAATTTGTTTATAACAAATTGTTAACTTAATAAACAATGGAATTATTAATAAAAAAATTTTTTTTGGATGTCACTTTGCAGAGGACTGTCAATTATGATTAAAAAAAAACACATTTCTTAACTAATAATTTAAACAATAGATATATTAAAAAACGATTATAAACAATTAAAAGTTATTATTAAGAAAAAAAATTTTTTTTTTAAATCATAATTGGCAATTGTCTAGAAAGTTGTAAAAAAAAAAAAATTTGAAAAAAATTGAAATACTCCATTTGTTTATAAGAAATTTATAAACAAATGGAGGAAAAAAATTTTTTTTAATTAATAAATCAATGTCTTCTCGACATTAAAACAGTAATATAATAAATTAAAAAATTATTTTTATAGCACCACTGTGACTTTTATGAAGGTATTTTGTTTTATATGTATATAAAAAGAGCTCCAGGAAGCAAAAAAAAATTACGGTAATTATTTAATATTTTTATCAATTTGTACTGATGACAGAAATTCTAAAAATTTTGTTAATTAACAATAACCTACTTTGTTGGAAAATTAATTTTTATGAAAAATTCCAACGGGAATGAATTCTTTTAAGTGATTAGAATACACCTTAATTTTTAATTTTTTTAAAATTTTTGAATTTAATTTTATTAACCTAAAAAAATTATTTTATGTAACGTACTCGGTTTCGACGCCGTGCGCGCAACCTAAAAATGGCGCGCGGAAGGCTACTTTGAGCGTTAAATTAAAATTATAAATAATGGAGGTACAGTTCCGGGAGTCGGAACTTATTTATAGCAAATATCCTCCTCTTTAAGGATCTTTTTTGAAAAATCTAAAAATATTTATAGTTTACAAACTATAGGCGAAAAACCAAACACCATGTTTTTGAGGTGTTTAATTGTTTATAACTTTTGCAATTTTTTATGCACTGTAAAATTTTTCTTCACACATTATTCCGAACACATTATTATTTCGAATCGAATGAGCTATTGGACATAATTTTCGTAATATTATGTCCCAAAAACACGCTTTTGAACTTGTTGATTAGACTACACCAATCAGAGATTTTATTCAATTTTTCTTGTAGAAATAAACAGTGTAATTGAGAAGTCACATTTGAATACATTTTCAAATCATCAGCAAATAATAATATTGTTTACACTCTAATGATTTGTAGAGATCATTGATAAATAATAAAAACGACAAGGGTTCCAAATTAGACCCTTGAGGAACACCTCATGTAGGGCAAAATATTCTAGAATAGTAACCGTTGTAAGCAAAAAATTGTCCTCTGTAGTGTAGATATGATTTTATTAATGTAATGAAAGAAGCACTGAAACTAAAATTATTTAATTTATGAATTAATATTTTGTGGTCAATCCTGTCAAAAGCCTTGGAGAAATCAGTGTATATGACATCAACCTGTTGTTTATTGTCCACAGCTTCAGCTATATACTGAGTAATTTCTACAAGATTCGAAGTGGTAGATCATTATCGCATGAAACCGTGTTGATTGGTTGAAATAAGACAATTTATTTGAGTATAAATTAGGTTATACACTGATGTCTCCAAAACCTTAGCAAAATGATTTAAAATGGATATGGGACGATACTTTTTGATATTCGTAATATCACCATTTTTGAACACAGGACATCTCTAGCTACTTTCCACACATCAGGAAATACAGACTTTTGGACAATTAGATTAAAAATTTTAACATTAACACATTAGCACAATCTTTTGAAACAAAACTAGGAATTTTGTCACTTTCAGTTGTAAATTTATTTGAAAATGTGGTCTTCAGAAATGTGTGAAATGTTACAGCTTGGGATATTATTTACTTCGGAATTGTTAGCGATAAATTGTGTTGGAATATAGACACTTTTAAAGTAGTTTTCCAAAACCTTCAACAATAGAACTTGGCGTAGTAAAAACATTTTCATTGCAAAATACCTTTCCAGGAATTCTTGTGTTACCTTTTTTTTGTTGAATGTAAGACTAGACATTTTCTGGATTAGTAATTATAAGTTTCTTGCACGTGAACTTTAATTAATCTCCTCAGTCTGGAAAATTTGCCATAGTAGTAGTGAGATTTAGTTTTTAAAAACAGTTTGTGATAAAATTCTTTAATAAGTCTTTGTTTGGGAACCCGCATCTATAATTTTATAACACTTTAATTGTTCAATTCTAGAAAAGATTTTTGAGACTGAATATGATTTTCTTAAAATTCTATAGCCTGAGTAGAAGTTTTTATATTAGTACTTTCGGTTAGATATAATTTTTACTTTTTTTAACAGTTTCTGTATTACAAAAGCTCCAACTGCACAATATCCTGCAGGCAGGTCCAGTATCGTACTTTTTATTGGACGTTAGGATTTAATTTGTGATTGTTTTCAAATATCTCAAGAGAAAAGAACGTGTTATAAGTGCCTAAATATTTTGAATATTAAAAATCACAGTAAGTTAACACTTGAACAGTATTTTCTCGAATTGTGTGTATCTTCTTATTTTAAGAGATTAAGAGAATGTATTAGTCTGGCTTTAATTTCTAAAATGATTAAAGCACGCAAGCCCTCTCACCACGTAAAGGTTACATCTCTAGAGAAGGAAAACAGGCTTTTTTTTCTCCTGGGCTCGTCTGACTATGTGTCTCCGAATAACACTGAAGCCTATTGGCTTATTGTGTTTTACCCCATGTTAGTTCATAGCACCCACTCTATCAACTTTGTACCTTATAATAGTTTGTACAGATCCTTGGGTGAGTGGTTCTTGCTCTCTAAATGAGGCTGAAGCTAGCAGATAAATCGCGCGGTGGTCCCTTAATGTTTTGATATTATTATTCGGCAAAATCTTTGGTTTAGGTAGACTTTAGTATTATGAAAGTTTAGAAATAAACAAGTATTAGAAATTTAAAATTAAAAAAAAAAACGACTTCCAAAACGTGCAGATGCCATCACCACATCTTAACCAAATTTATATGGGACCACCCCTGAGGTACCCCCTTACTAACAAAAAAAGAATCATATAAATCGGACAAGGTGGTAAAGCATTATCGCTAAACATA
Source organism: Psylliodes chrysocephalus (assembly GCA_927349885.1). Taxonomy (NCBI): domain Eukaryota; kingdom Metazoa; phylum Arthropoda; class Insecta; order Coleoptera; family Chrysomelidae; genus Psylliodes; species Psylliodes chrysocephalus. The sequence goes on along the minus strand of OV651829.1, from coordinate 18,464,601 downwards.
CATAAAAAATGAACAATTTGAGGATTTTCTCATGGACCCAATTATTAGATTTTGACCAAATATATATGGGACCACCCCTGAAGTACCCCCTTTCTAACAAAAAAGAATCATTGAAATCGGACAGCGTGTTAAAGAATTATCGCTGAACATACATAAAAAAAAATATCGCGATGAATTGAGAACCTTCTCCTTTTTTGAAGTCGGTTAAGAAAAATTAGTGTATTTATTAAAAAAAAAAATGGATTAATTCAATTTGAATTATTATAGTCCAATTAAATAACGAAAAAAAGCCCCTTCGAGCTTACATTAATTTGTAATTGGATAAAACAAAGTGGACCTTGTGTATTTAGATGTGATCTTTCCGAAAAAAAAGAAAAAAATGATGTAGCAGTTTTTCAATTTTTTTTAAATTAGAAAAAACCGGGTTTTCCTTAATTTTCCATGGTAAAAATGCTAATTATCTGGGCAAGTATCATTCTGATAGTAAAATTAAATGCACCAATCGAAAGAGGAGGCAAAAATAATTCGGAATTTCATTGCATAGGTAGTTTTAATGGCGAATTTCTCGCCGCCAGAAGTGCTTTTACCAAAAAGTTGTTTTTTCGTTTCTTTGATCAGAATCATGAACATGAAATTTGCGATGAATTTGTGGCGAAATTATAAATGTTAGACATATGTGCCCATGAGAGAAGTTGCGTATTTTTTTGTGGGCTCTCAAATAAAATAAGTCCCGCGGCGAAATCTGCCATAATTTTTCGGGAATTCGCAGGAAACCGGAAGGCGTATTTTTTTTTTAATTTTTCCCCATATGATTTTCTCCGGGTTTTCCGAAAACATGTAACAAAAAATATATTTGAAGAAACTAACTGCGCCATCGGAAAGAGCACAAAAAAATATACAAGAAGGTATACTTTAAAAATGTTAGGAAATTAATCCTAAGCTTGAGTGTAAGTTCCAACTTGGTGATAAGCTTGTTTTTTGTTCTCTAACATCTGGTTTTCTTCTCGGTTAATGCTCCATCCTCCTTTTTTTTTTTGGCATTGTCAATCGCGGCCCTTTTATGCCTATCCCAGGTTTTATAAATAAACTCTTTTCCGTAACGTCGAGCTACGTTATGTTTGCGACACCTTCCATGCAATATAAAACCTGGTTTTAAAGAACTGAAAAAATCATCCCCTCTCTCTTTGCTGACCATCTGCAGACCTTTCAATCCTATCGGTCTAATTGGGGTAAGTTCACCCTCTGCAAGTTTCTGATGACATAATAAACACAGTCCAGTCATTGCAACCTGGAAACAAAAAAAGTATAGCACTGTAATAGAATTTTCTTAATTTAAGAACGTACTTACTTAATAAATTGCTGAAGAAGTTCGAAAAACCACGTGTACACAGAGCTTGCTGAACACGGTTATTAAAAATCTATGCCGATATACACTATCAAGCGATTCAATTTGTAATAATATGACCGTTTCAAGTTTAAACTTGTCGGATAGCGAACGTCGAGACCATGACTATCCTTGATACGACGTCCGGCTAATTTTGCGGTAATTCTATTTTTTGCACAAATCTCAAGAAACGTCTTATAACAAGTGTAAAATACAATTTAATAAATTTTAGGCCTAATAAATTTAGGTATGTAAGAAATTTAAAACGGGAAATCACAAAAAAATCAATTTACAGAAATGCACGAGTTTTGGATCCCGCGGAGCGCGTATAATGGGACTTTTGTCGGGAGAATTCTACAACTTAGAAGAAACATACACACTTTAAACTTTGTATACACATTGAGAAGACATGAGATTTGAGTTTGCTCAATTTTCAGACCAAAAAACTGAAAATCGTCAATTTTAGGCAACTTTTCTCAAAAACCGTGTTTTTTGGTCGTCACTCAATGAACAGTGGTCAAAAAAATAGATAAAATATTTTTGCAGAATTTTCCGTAATGTAATCGTATTCCAAACATAATAGAGTATTAAAAAAAAAGTTTTGAGTCATTGGGTGCATTTTTGGCATTTTTGTGCCACTTCAAACTTTCGAAAAAAAATTTAGTTTTTTTTTTAGGAAAAAAAATTTGATTAATTGTTTGATATCTTGGCCAATTATAATCCGATTTCGGTAAAATTCACACACGTATAAGATTTCATATTTAAGAGTAAGCTCTGTAAGTGGCATTAAATAAATTTAAATAGTTTGGCCGTTATAGGCAAACAATGAAATTAGGCTTGCGGTACATTTTGCCCTTCCGCCATATGCCCAATTTTGGGATTTCTCTTGCCCCCTTCTGGGAATCAATAGTCACATCCCTTAAGTTCAAAACGAATTTTTGTTTCTTCAAATATCTTAATTTTTACCAAAGTTATGAAGAATTTAGTGTTTGAACATTTAACAAATTCAATTTTTCGACCTTCGCCGCCTCAAAATACTAAACAAATTTTAATCGTCTATACCGCGAGAACGGTGCATCCGATCAAAATTTCTCAGGAGACATAAAAATTAGCATTTTTTCTAAGCTTTCAATTGTCGTAAACTGCGTTTTAAAAATAATGATTTATTTGCGACATGCGCATGCGCAAAATTGAAAAATTGACAAAATCCAAAATTTCGGCACTTTCGAAAAACTGCTACATTTTGTTTTGCCTTTTTTCGGAAAGATCACCTCAAAATACATGTTTCATCTAATTACAATTTAATGTAAGCTCAAAACCGGTAATTTAATTCGATTATTAGTTAAAAGACGAGGATAAAACAAACATATTTACAATGTGGTTATAAATATAATTTGTGAGCAATGATTTAAATTTTTTTTTTTTTTTTATAAAGTCATGTGTTTTTTTCGTCAAACGACTATGAGAACAAAGAGACCAAAAAATACATTAGGACGAGATTTTAAATACTATTTCTATACCAATAATTTATAGTATGGTGCTATTTGTAACAAAAGCGCTCTAAAAATGAATTCTGTAGGGGGCTTAGTGTCACAAGCTGAATTGTTAAGGAATTGAAAACTAATATTCTGGAGATTCTAAAACCGGAGGTAATCCAAAATTAGACCTTGCAGAAGGGCACTATTTTCAAAAACCGAGATTGGTGCCATTGTATAAAGCGTAACTTTTACTACAACATGAACGCAAAATCCAAAAAGTCCCTTTACCAGTTACGTAAATGTATTATTTTAAATTTTTAAAAAAACCATTGCGGCTACGGCCCAAAAAAAACTAAAAATGGGATTTCCTCGGTTTTATTTTAGAAAAAAATTGCGAAAAAAGTTGTACTTTTTATATCTACACTACGAAATTAGCTAAACGAGCTTTCTAAACACAAAAAGTTACTCATTATAAAAGTTTCTAAAATGTGTTTAGATCATAACAAAACATCAACCATATTTTTCTGTCTTCTGATAATCAACTTATGGCAATTACGGCTGCCACGGGGTGATCTACCGTTATAAAATCGGGTATTGTATTTCCACTGTTTCGCTTTGTCTGTCTCTGTTAAACATAATCATTATATTGTATATCTGACTTTGTCTTACAATCCAAGTTTAAAATAAAGGTCTATAATTTTTCTGTTTAGTTTGACAATAGCGACTGGTGAATTTTAAGTGATTGAAGTGTTATTTTATTACAAAATTTCCGATCTAGAAGCAAATAATTACTACAAGAAATAGTAACTTGAGTGCAAAAGTGCATGTGAATTTGAGAAAAATTTAATCTATGTATCATTTAAATTGCTTAGGTCTTTCTGTTCCTTTTTAGTCGTATTTCAAATTTAAAATGGAAAGTACCGATTGATTACACATCTAGTTCAGAAAGTGATCTAGATGCACTGGTTCAATTCAAAATAAAATATCAAGAACAATGTATAATTTGCAAAAAAGGAGGGAGACATAGTAGCCAGCCAAAGCTAAAACATTTAAGGAATATTCTAATATAATTTTAAAAATTGTATTTCAAAACAAATATAAAGCACAACGAATTGACATTGTTTTTGACCATTACACAGAAAATTGTATTAAAGATGTTACTCGTCAAAAAAGAGTTATTTTTAGTTCAACTTTGAGCTTGAATAACTTTTAAGCAAGTGAATTTATCGAAAAAAATTACTAAGAATTTTTTGTAGAGCGTTAAATTTACTACAAAAATAATTGATTGCCGCAGCTTTGTATGAGCTGGCTGAGGAACGAAAAAATTGATTGCAAAAATTACAAAAACCCTATGTTATTTAAATAGGAAATAAATTGCCTTTATGGCACGGTTTATCATCAATATTAAGGGCTTATATGGGTTTGATATTTTTTTTTTTGGGTCATACACTAAAAATTTTAGGGGCGCTGCAAACTCAAAAGTCAAATTGATAAATAACGGACACCCTACTATGTAATGATTTATTATTCTTTTGAATTATAATAATGTATTGAATATTACAAATTATACCTGGATTTTCGTGCTAAATATTGATTTTTGTCATTTTGATAAAGTAAGGTTTATCCGCGGAATCGCGCGTTTGTAAAGACCTAAAAACGTATTTGGAGGTCTTGCTATGTAATGATTTATTATTTTTTTGAATGATACTAATGTATTAAATCATTTGTGCTAAAAATTATATCTGGAATTTCGTGCTAAATATTGGTTTTTGATATTTTGATAGAATGTTTTTCTGCGAAACTACGAATTTTTAAAGACCTAAAAACTACATTTAGATGTCTTGCTATACAATGATTTTTTATTTGTTTTAGCACTAGTAGTGTACTAAATCATTGGTATAAAAATAGTATTTGTAATCTCGTGCTTAATGTGTATTTTTGGTCTCTTTGTTCTCATAGTCGTTTGACCACAAAATACCTGACTTTAAAAAGACCAAAAAAATATGTTTTAAATCATTTTTCTGCCATAATTTTTTGTTTAATTAATTATCAAAAACCTAATAAATATTTGGTGTAAGAATTATATTTATAATGGCATTGTAAATATGTTTGTTTTATCCCCGTCTTTTTGTAAGAATATCTTGTTTTAATTAATAATTCAAATAGAATTAATCCTTTTTTTTTTCAATAAATATACTATTTTTTTTTCTAAACTTTCATGATACTAAAGTCCACCTAAACCAAAGATTTTGCCGAATAACAATATCAAAACATTAAGGGACCGCGCGCAGTTTGTCTGCTAGCGTCAGCCTCATTTGCTCTAATGTTGATAATATTTTTCTGTTATTTACAGTATCAAATGTCTTTGCCAGATCAACATAAATACATAATAAAGCAGGTTTGGATTTATAAAATTAGCGTAGATTTTTTTAACGTGAAACCCAAGTTGTTTAGCAGAATTAATTAGTAAAACCATCATTTTGGTGTAAATTTATTGTAAATTTTGAACTAACGTTTTTTAATAAATTAGCAGGCGGCTAACTGCACCTCTCAGTGATTAGAGACGTCTCAATAGGTAATTGCGTGGTCCTGTACTTTTTTCTGCATAGATGTGTACTCGTACCTAGTAATTTCCTAAAACAAAAGAAATTTCACTTCTTTTGATATTTGTTGGCTATTGTTCGGGCTTATGTTCTACTTAACTTTAATTGTAGCTATCGTTAATGAAAATCAATTTGTTATTGAATGCACATTCTAATAGATTATTTATTGTAGGAGAAAGTGTAAATATAGTATCAAAAATGATGTAGGCATTTTCTTTTCAATGCAATCAATAAATAATGTCTATTAATTGATGGATTGTTTCTAAATTTTTAATAGTTTCAATATCATGAGAATTTTTATTGACCATTGTTCGGAGATTGCAATTATAATTCAATTTTTTAAACAATGCATTTTTAAGGTATAAATTATACCGAAAGTATCTGGTAGTTATTGATTCGCCATTATGCAATAGATTTAAATTTATAGAATAGTTAAAAAACGATTATAAATAAATGCCCCAGTAGTGATAAAAAAAATAGATAAATCAATTTAGTGAGATACGGATAAGAAAATTGTTTCTAGGTAACCGTATCTAATAAAAGACCATATCCCCATGATATAAAAAATAGAAGGTAGAATATCAACTGTGTCAAAAATAGGACGACCATGCGTAAAATTTGTTTAGGCGGGAATTTAAAAATACTGTCGAAGTATGAGGAAACTAAATGCTATTTATAGAAATCTTATAAATATTAAAGGATAATATTTTAAATATGACATCAAATATCTAAGGATATTATTATGAGATAGTTAAGGAAAGAGCTATAAAGGAAAATAAACGCAAATACATTACACGAAAGAAATATTTATTTGAAGTATCAGTTTTTCCTTTTTTATAATTTATTTTTGTTATATAAATTATAATGCAGGTTTTAATTTAGAAGAACATTCGACGTCTAAAAAATAGTTTCTATGACCAGGATAATGAGAAGGGTATCTTCGCAACTCGGAATTTCTCAACTGGGGACCTTCTCTCACGTAGTGAGAATCCGGACTCATCACGGAAAAAAATGTGACTAGAAAATTTTACTACAATGTTGTAGTAGTAGACTTGTAGAAAAATACTTAATAATTTGTAGAAAATTTTACTACAATTTATAGTTAAAAACTATTAATTATTGTAGCAATTGAATTGTCGAATAAAATGCTACAACAATAGGAAAGAAGTCCACAATGTTTAGTATATTTTACTATTGTTTGTAGAAGTAGAAATTTATTACAATTATCGTAATTACTACTACTAACTTCTGTAAAAATTTGTACAAATATTAATAATTATCTCTACAAAAAATAGAAATTTTCTCTACAAAAAATAGTAATACTCTACATACCTTCTTATAATAAACATTCAATTTTGTTGAAAAATATTCTACAATATTGTAGAAATTCTTAGTCATGTGAACAAAACAAAATTCTGCTATTGGCCAACGTTTTCTGACGTCGATCATAAACGGCCAGACAGCAGTAGCCGTTCGCCATGTTCACATAACAAAGCATGGTACATATACGAGTACCTATAACACTATTGTATTATAAGCACCGATGCGTTTGAGAAAATTTTAATAATAAATTCTATTGGTGGTAAGTACATTTAATATTGTTTCTGAATAATTTACCTTTAGATAACTAATTTAAATAACCTTAGTAGATTATTTTAAAAAAATAGTTGTGGCCAACGATCGAATTTTGTGCCAAGTTCAATGATATTTTTTTGTCTTAATTGTGACATACCTACTTTCTCATTTTTGTTAGTTATCTGACTTAGTCATTTAATATCCAAATCAGTGTAAAGGTGATAAATATCCCCGTTTTAGGGGAATGAACAGTTCAATTGGTATTAATTTTTATTTCATATTTTTCAGGTGCAGAAAAGCCAACTGAGACTGAGGGCGCTATTATTACTGTTATTTATTACATAATGTAATTAAGAATTTGTATCTTTTATATTAAAACAATAAATTGAAAATTTTATTAAGGAACATTTTTTCTAGGTTATAATTATAATAATTATGGAATACTACTACAAATTTTATTAAAAATTACTACAATTTGTATGAATTTTTACTATTTATTGTGTAAAATTTTCGTATTTATTTTCATAAAACGCAATACATTTTTAATATAAATTCATACAGTGAATAGCAAAAATTATAACAATTTGTAGAACAATTCTTATGATGCATTTGGATATTTTTACTAAATATTGTAGATAATAACTCTACAATAAATTCTCCACAAATATTTGGAAATTTTTACTACAAATTGTCCCTGTCCCTATATGTACTATTTATTGTAGAGAAAAAATCTACAATTGTAGAAATTTGTTCTACAATTTTTTTTCCGTGATTGCTTTCAAAATCATCCCCTATCTCTTCCAGTTGTAAAGCTAGTTCTAAATCTAACAGCTCCTACTTTTTCTTTAATTCCTCTTGCTCAAACTACTTTTTCTTTATTTAATTCTCTATTTCAGCTACTCTGATTTTATATTATTACTCTTGATTGTCTTCCTAGTGAAAATATATTTACTTGAATTAACTTCTATCTGTCCTGTCGTCTGGAGAACATCCTCAACTTGGACTTTCGTCTGTTGTGGGCTCTCAGATTGGACCTCTTCTCAAATATGTCTGAGCAGGCAAAATAATTATTTCCCTAGTACTTACTGGTGTCAATAAAGCACCATAATGTTGTAGTGTACAAACCTATACAATATATATTTATATCAGTGTTGAAGAACCAAAATTATTAATTGGAAAAAACTAGGATTAAAAACTTCTTTTTGTCACTATCATTAATTTATTGTCATGTTTTTTTATATGTTACAACTAACATCAAATATAGATCAAGAGACTGTTCCAAACAATTTATCTGTAAATGGATTGAAAGCTTCTTATCAGACCGTTCAATACCAGTAGGTTGCTAATCCTTTGCATTCTAGTTCTACAAAATGAATGCAGGAATTCCTCAAGGCTCTGTTTTAGCCCTTTCTCTATCTGCATTACTTACTCGGTCACATCTTTGTCATAAAAAATAGAATATAAAACTATTTCTATTATATTTTTCCAAAGGTTACTTGGTTTTTCGAACGCCTCGTATGATTGTATAGGCACACCAGGAACTAAACTTTACGATATTGATAAGACACCAATAAGTAATGTTTTGACCAGGCAGCGTTACTACTACGGACCATTAAGTAAGAAATAGCAACAACATTATGCACAGAAATTCTAATCATATTTTAGTTTAATGTTTCATATAATAACAGAAAACTCATAAACAAAAACTATCGGATATCCCAAGAACTTTTTAATTTATTTGATAACTTTATAAGCGTAACGAATCGAGCGGAAGCTGTTGAACAAATACTGAATAAATTTAAAAAAACAACCCATAAACATACATTTTCTGATAAGTCACTCAGAACCAGTGAATTTATTTCACGATTCTATATATTATATAAGCAGGAAGTATTCAATTATAATAATAGTAAAAAAAATCTTTTTACATTACATTTTAATTGAATAATATTTAATTCGATTCAAATGTACAATAGGTAAACGGTAATCCACTCTTACATCACCCATTACTGCCCATTAACATTGTCTAATTTTTAACAATAAATCGACTTGAACAACCACTTAAACATTTTAATGAGAAAGCGAATTATAATGTAAAACGAAAGCGAATTTCGGTCCCTCAAATTCCGAGGGATATAGAGAAAAGTGAAGATGATGTGAAAGTATTGATAGTTCAAAATTACGAGGGCTGTTCTTTTTCCGTTGAGCTTAGTAAAGTAAAACAGTGTTTATTTACAAAAAAAAACATTTATTTATAATTTTTGAAAATATTCCCCTTCACAGTAAGTGCAGATGCCTCTAAATGAAATCCACACTGTTATTTAAAAAATAAGAAGAATTGCATACCTCGATATGAGTGGTTTTTTCCAGACCTACTTTAAAAACATTTCTTGTGAATCACTATATTTATACTTTATTTCATCACAATGGTGAAACTTTATTATTTGTTTTACTTTTTCCTGTCATTGATTCGCAAAATAATGAATTTGATACAATTGTTAAAAATCCACTAGCTATTTCAGTGAGGGTTTATATACAAAATATACAGTTAAGGATACGTGATATTTCATGGTGGATGACAGGAGGTTCCGTCATGGGTAAAGGGACGATCTTGACGATAGGGCGTATATATACACACCAGAAGCAGTGCGGACTTGGACAGATCGGACTTTCCCATCTTTACCAGGAATCACGTCAACGATCCGTGCTAATGGCCACTTCAATGGGGATTATCATCTTCTTTGAGGAGTACCATCTCGTCGATTTAATGATCTCTACGAGGGGTAATTCACTTAGGACGGTTTTGGAGTTGGTGAAGATAGTCTACTGACCACAGCTTCCAAAAATTCTGTTGCACATAGGTGCATTGCTGCCAAAACTTTAGCCTGCTAACGGTTGTCAGGGAAATATCTTTGTCAGGCAGTGACATCAACGAGGCTCCGATTAAAAAATGTCCTGGGATGAGAGGATTCAAATCATTGGGATCTGAAGAGAGGGGAAACAATGGTCTTGAGTTCAGTATGGCCTCAATCTGGGACAGAACAGTGTACAACTGTTCAAAGGTAAAGGTGAAGTTACTAAGCACTTTAAGTAAGTGAGATTTTACACATTTAATGCAAGCTTCCCAAAGACCGCCCCAATGGGGGAACCTTGAAGGGATAAACTTCCAGTCAATGGAAGAAATGAGTAAATAATCATGTACAGGAGAAAATTTTTGTATAAGAAACTGTGATAACTCTTTTAGCTGGTTATTAGCACCTACGAAATTAGTTGCGTTATCGAAGTCCTCTTCGTGAGATAAACCGTTTAAGGGCAGCTATAAATGCCTCGGTAGTCAAGTCTGATACCAGTTCCAAATGAATAGTTTTGGAGGAAAAACACACAAAAATGGCTATATAACACTTAGTAATGGGGGCCTTCTTAAGACAAGATGATTTAATCATAAAGGGTAATCCGAAGACTATGCCGATAGTTTGGAACGGTCGAGAAGGTGGTACACGAGTCTTGGGATGGTCAGCCATGAGTTGTTAAGCAGTTATAGCTTTGAATCTATGACATATATTTATTATTCTTTTGATTTTGCGGAGTCCGTCAATGGGCCAAAACTTAAGGCGAACATTTGCTAGCACATTTTAAGGACCACTATGTCCTAACCTTCGGTGTTCCTTTTACAACACCAAGGAAGTAAAATGGCTTCTAGAAGAATGGAGTGTTTTTGATTAAAGTTTAGATTTGAATAGGATAATCTAAGTGATTTAATGGAATTTTTTCCCTAGACAACAAGTCGGCGGGGTTTAACTGAGAAGTGATGTGCCGCCAAGGAACTGTGTGAGTAAGTTTTTGGATGGTAGAAACTCTATTCAAAACAAACACAGCCCATTTAGAGGGAGGCCCTTTAATCCATGACAAAGCTAGCTGAGAATCTGACCATAATATCGTTTTATATATAACAAGATGGTCTTTAAATATAATTTCTAATCTGGCAATTAAACCCCGTAAAAAGTGTCTGCCATTTTGGAATTAATTTTTTTTTAATTTAATTAAGACGCTATTAAAATTTCAGCGCGAATCAAACACTTCAAATCATATTTAAAAAAATCAACTTTTGGGTTGATTTATTAATTATAAACCCTCTCAAAAATGTCTGCCTAAATTACTAGTATTTTTAGAATTACCTAAACTTTCAATTGTTGTTTGTTGGCCTCTGAATCAACCACTTTTTTGGGTCATATTTTACGACCCTTTTCTATTATGCGCAGTACCTGGTGTCCCGGGGTGGGTCTAGCCAACACAGGTATATCTGCTTTTCCATCCAAATGATTTCAAATTTCAAAGTGCATCAAACACTTAATGAAATTTGAATTACTAGCTCTCCGACTATAACCATGTTAACAGAACAATAAATAAAAATATTAAGAAAACAAATGTTGAACATCTCTTCAATAAAACCAAATCATTTCTTAAAGAACATCCCGGTTTTTTTGGTAACTACTGCGGACAAAGGCAATGTAATAGTAGTTATGGAAAAACAACAGTATTCAGAACTATCAAATAAAATCGTCATAGAAAGTGGATCATATCAACAAATTAATAAAGATCCCATTCAAACTATTGAGAGAAATAGTAATACATTAATTAAACGTCTAAAAGAAAAAGGTTTTATTGATGAAAGAACGAAAAAATCACTTACTCGCTATAATGGTGTCTCTCCTAAATTTTATGCCTTGCCGAAAATTCACAAACCTACTTTATCGGTAAGACCTATTGTTTCTTGTATGGGAGGGTTTAGCGAAAACTTTTTGTAGGTGGCAGCACCACTGTAAACACCCTATTAAATTTGACAGTTGACATTTTATATGATTATCAGATCATTGTTTATAATTTTTTGGTGAAAGTCTTCTTAATTATAAATAAAATGAGTTATAGTAATTGGAAATTAAATTCTTTGAAGGATGAATTAAAGCGTCGAGGAGCAATTATGCGGGGAAAAAAGGCTGAACTAATAGAGAGGTATGTATGAAATAATGATCACAATTTTTTGTGTTTTATAGGTTATATTTCGATTTACACAAAAAATATAAAATATTCTATTTCAGATTGGAGGCTTACGATCGAAACTTTAATTTCGGATTTGTGGCAGTAGACAATGAAAATAGTGCACCAAAAATGTGTTTACCACCTCCAGAAACTTTTAAAGATGTGCACTGTGGAATTAAGTTGAACATTGACATTTCTAAGACTCGAGTAGAAACTTACTTGCAGTCTTTTGATCAAAATATAACTGAGAAATCCGCGCAGTTGTTCCAGAGCAAGTTTGTGCAATATTTAAAATTTAGTTCTACAGGTAGTGGTGTGTTTTTTAACAGTTCGGTGAAAGCTGCTATGAAAAAAATTCTTTATCATGTGGATATCTTTATCACTACTGATAATAGTATTGAACAATGTCAGTGTGAATGTGCTGCAGGAGAAGGTACACAAGCACATTGCAAGCATATAACTGCAGTACTATTAACAGTAGCAATGTTTTGTGAACGAAAAGTGTTATGGATTGAAGAAGCATGCACAACACAGTTGCAAACTTTTCACCAACCCAAAACTAAATTTAATCGTTCTCCAATTAAAGCCACTGAACTACCAGTCCTAGGGAACTCGAATAATAATTTTGACCCCCGCCCTCAACATAGTGAGGACAAGGGGTACAAAGAGTACTTTAGAAATCTATGTATTAACTTTGGCGATCACACGATGCATATACTTCAGCTGTATGAACCAGCAAATCCATATGGCATAGAAAATGACCACAATTATACAAAAATTGATGTAGTCGCCAATTTATTTGAGAGTATGGGGCTACAAAATTTAAGTGCTAAAAAAATTTGTGAAATTGAAAGCAAAACAAGGGGACAGCGTAAAAATAAGTTGTGGCATTATGAACGCTCGTTTAGAATAACATCTACTGCATTTAAAGATGTGTGTTGTGCTACAGAGAGGCGTAATATGAAAGCTTTAACAAATGCTATCATAAATAATCAGACCTTTCCATCGAAAGCAACCAGGCATGGAATTATTTACGAAGAAAATGCAAAGAAATTATATGAAGATATAAATCACTGTCAAATTCAGGAGTGTGGTCTATTGGTGGTTGCTGGATTTCCATTTTTGGCTGCATCACCAGATGGTTTAATTGGCGATGATGGGGTACTAGAAATTAAATGCCCATACAGTGCCAAAAATAAAAATATTTCCCCAACGACTGTGCCCTACCTTGAAATTGAAGAAGGAATATTAAATTTGAAAAAGAACCATTCCTATTACTATCAAATTATGGGTCAATTATTAGCAACTGACAGAAAATATTGCGATTTAATGATATATACATTAACTGATCATGTTACTATTAAAATAGTAAGAAATGATCAATTTATTAACGCTATGTTAATTAAGTTGCTAAGCTTTTATGATGCCCATTTTTATAGTGCAATAAAACAAAAATATTATTATAAAGAGTATAATTTTTAAGAGTAATATTATGAATAAACAAAATAATTTATAAACATAAGTACGTTTGTAAGAAATATTAAATAATTTTTTATAATCAGTTATCAATGTTCATTATTCCACTCCTAAAATTGCACAACATAGTGCACACAAAATATATATCACTACCGATTGTAAAATAATTTTTATTAAGAGGTTGACATAAAATGTTATATGTTTTTGTCATACCTATTAATCGTTCAATATGAACACGTTTATTGGCAATTTTACGATCATTTAAAACCACCAACCCTGGTAATTGGGATTTACCTCGTAAAAATGATGGAGCATTTACTGTAACATTTTTCGATGCAAATATATCCTGCACATTAAATCCACGATCTGCTAAAATAGAATCTCCCGATTTACATATATCACGCAATGAACAACGTTCAACAATTTGTCTATCACTTGTTGCACCACCATATGCTTCAGAACAGTAACTAATTAAACCTCCAGGGGTGCCACCAACTATCACTTTTAATGTATTTCTATTTTTATAGCTAGAAAATGTTGCTTGCTGACATATTGGTTCTACCGGTTTTACAATTGGAAATTCAGTACCATCAATTATTACTCTAGTAGAGGGAAATGAGATTTTGAAACTTTCTGGCATATAATATCTTACTAGCTTCTGTGAAGGCCACAAATCAAGTTCATTCCACTGTTTTGACATAAAATTTATCCAGGAAATAAATATATTTGATGCTGTTGATGTAGATACATCAAAAAGTGTACCTAATTCAAAATCAGGTGTATTTCTACGTAATTTAATTAATGTTAAAAAAAAACTGGTCTTCTAATGAAAGAGAATAATTGCGCCCTCTTTTATAATTAAATTTAAATCGATTTGGACCTAATGTTTGCAAAACAAACTGAAACTTTTTATAATTTTCTAATCCAGTGTAATAATACAAAACATCATTGTTATGTACAAATTTTGCTACTGTCAAAATACTGTTAATACCACAGGTTTGAACACCAACATCTGCAACAGCAACTGCCTCTTTTTCTGCTTCTTTTATATCTGAATTATCCGTACATACTTCAACTTCTTGCTCCACATTTTCTATATCAATTTCATTATTAGGCATATTATCATCAAGTTCATTAAAATTTGTCTGTAAACTATTTTTGATTCGGTTGTCAAGTCTTTGTTGACGCTGTGATAATATTAATGGTTTTATTGGTTTGCCTAATAGCTGACTGGGAACTGCTCCCTTCTTAAGAATTTTTCTAGTGTTTTTTAAACCTAAAATAAATTAATTGCCTAAAATTATGAACCTAAAATATTTAAACATTACCCACCAGAATGATATCCTGTTTCAATAAAATCACTTGCTTGAAAGTGCTTGGAACACACAATACTATTATTTGATGGTTTAAAATGTAACCTATTTATGGCTCTATACCAAATCGTCTTTGTTTTTTTATGTTTGGGAAATTTATGACCAGTATTTGTGGTACAGTTAACAACACAACACCTTGGCATTTTAATATTTGTATGTGAAATACTTTATTTTCATCTTACTGTCAATCTAACATGCGTAAAGTATAATGACAAAATTTGAGGTTAAGATTCATGGGTTGTTGGAACATAAGCGCCTCTAATGAGAACAAATTTCAGTAAACACTCCCATTGGAGCTGCTACATAATTTTTAGCTAAATATATAACTGACATTTTAACTAAATCTTATGATTATAACATGTATAACAATGATTACTACATAAAAGACTCTTTTGAAGTAGCTAAATTATTCAATAATATACAATTACCACCAGGGTATATAATAGCGAGTTTAGATGTGGTCTCTTTATTTAGTAATATTTATCTTGATGCAGCCATACGAGCAATTACAGTTAATTGGTAAAAAATTGAATCATTCTGAAATATTGACTGTGATACTTTCATTGAAATAATAACTTTTTTATTTAACAGCACTTATTTCTCATTTGATAACAAATTATATCCCCAATTATTGCAACATACATAGGCGATTTTAAATCAGATACCATGTCTTGAATATGATTGACTACACTGATATAAATCAAAAACAATGACGTCATATTGAATATTGTCTTGAAATAGTCAAGTTTAACATGACTACAGTAAAAACGTGGTCATCACAGGTATGAAATGTCAAATGAAATGACAAATGTAAAACTTTTACTTTTTAATTATTAAATCATTGTTTGGTTGTGTTATTTGTAAAATAGAAAGAAAGATTTAAGAAAGGGAAAAGTGGGACAATGGTGACGATAGGTTTAAAAAACAGGTATTTTTTTAAAATAAGCTCCTTTTTTGTAGAGATCTAAAAAAGGTCATCCGCTTATATTTATTTAAACCATTAGATTCCTTTTTCTGAGCTTCTCAAAAACAGGTCAAACATTGTCAAAAATATCATTATATATAACTTTGAATTTAAAAAACGTAGCAATAAGGTAAAATGCGGAGCATTTTTGTACTTTGGCGTAACGCGTGCCAGCAAGTTAAAAAGCAGGACAATTACGCCTAAAGCGCGACGTCTGGCAACCCTGGCTGAGTACCTAGATATGGACGCATTTAAGGTTTCTGCAAATGAAAAGCCAATTTATTTTCAAGGTAGGATTTATTAATGAACATGGCTAAAGTTTTGATAAAAAATCAGAGGCCAAAGTAACTATAATACCAATTTTCTTTTCATCCATGATCAGTAAACAAAACAAATATTTATTTTTTGTCCCTACAAGTTCAAAAACAAATCCAAATACATAACACACAAACAAAAATTCATGATATCTGCCAATGTTATACCCATTGTGAAGTTAGTGTCAATATAAACCAAACATTTTTAAATCAGATTATTAGAACGTCATTATAATGACGTAAGAACCTTGACCACACTTGACTTGGTCACATTTCTAGTAACTGATTTAAAATCGCCTCATGATGGACAATATTCTAGATACAGTCATACCTGTCTTATCCTTCATAGTACATTTCTTGAAAAAATATATCGATGACACATTTGTTAGCTTTCCCGCAGAAGGTATTGATGAGATGTTGTTCACTTTCAACAGCTTCGATCCATACATACAGTTTACCATCGAAAAATAGGATGGTTCTGGTTCAGTTTCATTCCTTGACACGAAATCATCAGATATCCTTCTAGTAGCAGGCTAAAAGTTGATTGGTATAGAAAACCATGTTCAGGTATATACACGGAAAAATATGTGACTAGAAAATTTTACTACAATGTTGTAGTATTAGACTTGTAGAAAAATACTCAACAATTTGTAGAAAATTTTACTACAATTTATAGGTAAAAACTATTCATTATTGTAGCAATTGAATTGTCGAATAAAATGCTACAACAATAGGAAATAATTCCACAATGTTTAGTATATTTTACTATTGTTTGTAGAAGTAGAAATTTATTACAATTATCGTAATTACTACTACTAACTTCTGAAAAAATTTGTACAAATATTAATAATTATCTCTACAAAAAATAGTAATAATTTACATCCCTTCTTATGAAAAATATTCAATTTTGTTCAAAAATATTCTATAATATTGTAGAAATTCTAAGTCATGTGAACAAAACAGAATTCTGCTATTGGCCAACGTTTTCTGACGTCGATCATAAATGGCCAGACAGCAGTAGCTATAACACATTATTATATTATAAGCACCGATGCGTTTGAGAAAATTTTAATAATAAATTCTATTGGTGGTAAGTACATTTATTGTTTCTAAATAATTTACCTATAGATAACTAATTTAAATGACCTTAGTAGATTATTTAAAAAAAAAATAGTTGTGCCTAACGATCGAATTTTGTGCCAAATTCAATGATGTTTTTTTGTCTTAATTGTGACGTACCTACTTTCTCATTTTTGTTAGTTATCTGACTTAGTCATTTAATATCCAAATCAGTGTAAAGGTGATAAATATCCCCGTTTTAAGGGTATGAACAGTTCAATTGTTATTAATTTTTATTTCATATTTATAGGTGCAGAAAAGCCAACTGAGACTGAGGGTGCTATTATTACTGTTATTTATTACATAATGTAATTAAGACTTTGTATCTTTTATATTAAAACAATAAATTGAATATTTTATTAAGGAACATTTTTTTCTAGGTTATAATTATAATAATTATGGAATACTACTACAAGTTTTATTAAAAATTACTACAATTTGTATGAATTTTTACTATTTATTGTGTAAAATTTTCGTATTTATTTTCATAAAACGCAATACATTTTTAATATAAATTCATAAAATGAATACCAAAAATTTTAACAATTTGTAGAACAATTCTTATGATGAATTTGGATATTTTTACTAAATATTGTAGATAATAACTCTTCAATACATTTTCCACAAATATTTGGAAATTTTTACTACAAATTGTCCCTGTCCCTATTTGTACTATTTATTGTAGAGAAAAATCTACAATTGTAGAAATTTGTTCTACAATTTTTTTTCCGTGTATTAACTACAAATCACATCACCCATTTCAAATGAAAAATAACTTAGTGAAACAAATAAAAAGTAGAGTATTGCAGATCTCAGATACCAATTTTCATCAAACATCCTGGAAACACTTTTCTTACAAAATGGCTATACTAAACAATTAATTGATTAAATCCTATTCAATTCTAGTAGTATTGTCACTGATGTTGCAATCCATGATAATAACGATAACATCAATAATAATATAATAAATGCTAATAATGTAACAACGATATTACAAAATGAACCAATTCCCGGAACATCAACAAATACTCAGTCTGTTGCCAGTAATTGTGTAAGATATATTTCGTTACCGTACATTAAGGATCTTATTCCGAAACTGATGAACATTTTGAATACTAGAGATGAAAATTGTTTTAACGTTAGGCTCTTTATACAAAAAATAAAAAGACAAAACCCCTCAGGTTTTCCTATCGGATGCAGTTTACAGAATCTCTTGTATAAATTGTTATTTACAATATTTCGGAGAAACGGGCAGACGATTAAAAGATCGAATTACATCACACAAGAGTGACTGCAGACTACACCCGGAAAGATGTGCACTTGCTACACATGTCTCAAATGAAGGACATACCATGTCTTGGGAATCATCGACAGTTTTAATTACTGAATCTAACCTTGCAAAAAGAAAGTTTCTAGAAATTACATTTATAGCTCAAAACCCTAAAAACATGAACAAAAAAACAGACATACAACATCTTAGTGAAATTTACCAAAATCTTTTATCAAAAGACAAACCGTTACGAAATTAACAAATTGTATCATCTCTTGACTCCTTGTAATAAGTTATTTTATAATGAATTTATAAAAAATTTTAATTCATTTTAGTGATTTTTATTTATAATATATAAATTTAATTGACTATTTTTTGAAAAATATATACCAATTTGTTACAACAATTGTGCATCCTCCTAAGATGATATACAGGGTGTCCTTTAAAATGTGTCCCAAAATTCTCAGGCAGATTCCTTAACCAAAAAATGGAAAAAAGTTCCTATAGACCTATGTCCTAAAGTGCCCCCTAAGCGAGCAACAGCCTCTCGAAATCATTTTTTTTATTTTGATTTTTTGAATTTTCTTAAAAATGGAAACAAATAAAAGAACCAAATTTTGGCTGTTAAATATGATCAATAATAGTGACCTTTTGACACCGTCAAAAAGAAATTATTTCGTCAGGGGTGCACTTGGGAATTTTTTGAAAATTTTGATTATTCATAACTTTTTTGTGTTTTTGGTAATGACTTATCCATATTTTTTTTTACATTCTACATTGAAAACTACGTCAAAAAGGAATACTTGTTTGATCTCGATTGGAGCAGCCGTTTCCGAGAAAACATCATCCAAAGATATTCGTCCACTTTAGCTTAATTTTCAATTTTCCTAAATTACCTCGGTGAATCTCGTAAATAAAAATAACTTTTTTAGCTCTCTCTAAATAATGGTAGTTCAAATGTCGTGGTGGGACTATTTTTATTTAATAATAAGAAACGGTTTAAAAAAATATTTATTCTAAAAAAACAAATCAAAAAAAATTAAAGCAGATGCTCAATGTGGCGACCATTGGTTTCCACACACAAGCGCAACCGTCGCATCATAGACTGTCTTACACGAAAAAATACTTCAGGATTATTCCTAAGAACTTCGCAATGATGAAAAACTCGTTCTTCCAATTCTTCAACTGTTTCAACAGGACTGGAATAAACCAATGATTTTAAATAACCCCAAACAAAAAAATCCATTGGATTTAGATCTGGTGAACGAGGTGGCCAGTTAACAGGACAACCTCTGCCAATTACTCTACCCTCAAATCTTTCGTTAAGGTGCTGTCTAGCTTCAAGGCTGTAATGTGGTGGAGCTCCATCATGCATAAACCACATGTTATGTCTGATTTGAATCGGAATATTATCAAGAAGCTCATGTAAGTTATTTTCCAAAAAAAGCCTGTATGCTGCTCCATTTAACCTATTCGGCAAAACAAATGGTCCAATAAGGTAATTATCAATAACTCCAGCCCAGACGTTTATTGAAAATTTATCCTGGTGGTGACGTTCAACAACCGCGTGAGGGTTATCTTCAGCCCATTCATGCATATTTCGAAAATTTATTATACCATCTCTAGTGAAACCAGCTTCATCGGTAAATAGCACTTTATTAAGAAACATTGCATGTTGATTACATCTTCCAAGAAACCATTCAGAAAAGATAACTCGCGGCTCATAATCAGTAGCTTTAAGTGCCTGAACTTTTTGAATGTGGTAAGGGTACAATTGTTGTTCACGCAAAACTTTCCATACCGTGTTACGTCCGACTCCCACTTCTGAAATTAAATGAGAGAATCTGTGTAGTGAATAGTTAAGAAAGAGAATCCATTGATTTGGGAAATCAGATTTTTTCTGCATAACGCAACTCTTTTCGATACGAAAAGTCGTGAAATGTAAGAGAAGCAATAACAAGTAAAAAAACTAGTTTTATACGATAAGGTACGGGGTAGCTAAAATAATAAATAAGTAATTACTTACCATTTGCTATTTTTCTGGTACTTGTCGATGGGGTTTCAGCTACCCTATCCAAAATTGCTTCTTCCAAAGCAGGAGTTCTCACATAATTTTGTCTTCCACTGTTACTAGAGTTTTTCTTAAATGTACCAGTTTCCCGAAGTCTATCGTCAATTCTAGAAAACGTCTTAGCGCATGGAAGATGCCTATTTGGAAAGCGCTCCTGATAAAGTCTGCGAGCTTCATTGGCATTTCCAGAAGCGAGTCCAAAACATAAGTGCATGTCCGTCATTTCGCCGAATGTGTAATCATTATTGTAGTTATTGTGAGCCATTTTAAACAAAATAATAACAATACAACGAATCGCACCAGAACACTTTTAGAAATAATGTTTAACTGAAGAAACATTTTTATCAGTGAGCGAAAAAAATTATCCATGAAACACAAAAACGCCAAAAAAATACATATTTTTACTTTTTTATTCTAAACAGCTAAATACAAACCTTATGGTCTTCATAATAAATAAATGGGAACTAAATTTTTAAATTTTATTTAGAGAGCTAAAAATAGTATACAGGGTGATTGATTAGTGTGAGGAAGCTCTGTAGATCTGTTATAATAAAAGTAGGCAGCTTTAAGCTTCACATTTTAAAATTAGTTACGATGTGACAGGGTGTTTCATAAGGCCGTGCCAAATCAAAGTTATGTTTTTTAAATGGAACACCCTGTATATTTTTATATTTTTAGAATCTGCTCGATAATCTGATTTCAATGATATATCACACTTGTTATCTAATATGAATAGTAAAGGATCTACAGCTACTCAAAAATCACATTTTTTCAAATTCAGGTGGCTGTTGTAGCCAAACAGTTGGAAATCGAGGAAAACGGCTTACAGTCCCTATCCTAACTTTTTAAGGTCTATTCAGTGACATAAAATACATATTATTTGATACAGGGTGATCAAAAATCCAAAATCACATCCGATTTTTGATCACCCTGTATCAACTAATATTTTTTGCCACTGAATAGACCTTCAAAAGTAAGGATAGGGACATGTAAGCCGTGTTCCTCGATTTCCAACTTTTTGGCTACAACAGCCAAAATTGTAAATTAACCTAAACTGCACGAATATCTTTGGATGATGTTTTCTCGGAAACGGCTGCTCCAATCGAGATCAAACAAGTATTCCTTTTTGACGTAGTTTTCAATGTAGAATGTAAAAAAAAATATGGATAAGTCATTACCAAAAACACAAAAAAGTTATGAATAATCAAAATTTTCAAAAAATTCCCAAGTACACCCCTGACGAAATAATTTCTTTTTGAAGGTGTCAAAAGGTCACTATTATTGATCATATTTAACAGCCAAAATTTGGTTTTTATTTGTTTCCATTTTTAAGAAAATTCAAAAAATCAAAATAAAAAAAATGATTTCGAGAGGCTGTTGCTCGCTTAGGGGGCACTTTAGGACATAGGTCTATAGGAACTTTTTTTCCATTTTTTGGTTAAGGAATCTGCCTGAGAATTTTGGGACACATTTTAAAGGACACCCAGTATAATTAGAAATTCATACTATTTGAAAATATCATGATTTAGGTTTTTGTGGTTTCCCTAAATCATATTCCCCACCTTTTGTATCTGTAACGTGTGAAGGGTGGGTTACCCCACGGCACTTAGGCCTCATTGGGCCCACTGTGCATCCTCTTGAGATGATAGGCACCTCCTAGCTCGTGAGCCAGCCTACAGATTTAATGTAGTTGACAATGTCGCCAAGAGGTGCTTCTCTTAGCCGATACTCGCCGAACACAAATATTCTAATAAATGAGAGCGTCGAGCAATCGTAAAGGATATTCTCGATGGTATCATCTTCTTGTTCGCACCCTCTGCAGAGTACTTGGCAATGACCAGTCAGAATGCCTGTAACTAGGCGCAGATTCTGTCTAGTCATATTTGTTTGCTGAAGTGTTGTCACGATAACTTAAGAGCTCCCTGGCAACTCTGCAGTTTCTTGTTTAATCCCATCTTTCCTTGAATTTCACAAGGGAATGTTCTTTAATTAGGTCTGTCACTACCGATTTTGTCAGGCTAATAGAAGGGCCAGGCTGCTTTTTTGGCAAGTGAATCAGCAAGACGGTTACCACTTCTGGCTCTTCTATTTGTTCTATTATTACTTTATTATGTATAGATTAGTTTTAATAAATGAGAAAGAAGACAATTAATCTTTTGTATTATTCACAAATTTAGGTGAGTTTTTTTTATTTATTACTAGAAAATAGTTGAAAAGCTGACATTAATATTTTGTTTAAAAAGACTATTAACTATAATAAAATTAAAATTGACCCATAACAACTATACAAGAACCTACAGGTAAAATATTACCAACTCCTTATGAATCATCCTGTATAATATATTACTAATTTACAACTTTTCCACACAAAACCACATTATAAGAGAGGCGACTATAAACTAGGCCACAATAAACAATTTTCGTTGCACTTAAGTTGTTATATACTCATATTTGACCGAAAAAATAGCAAAGCATTATTGTTTTTAACTATTAGTAGTCTTCAACAATATACTCGTATCTCACGTGCCTAAATTGATATCAGTTGGCAAAAAGTAAGATTAATAACTTCAGTAGTAACCCTAAAACAACGTCACTAACCTATTTGACAGAAATTAAACTTATATGGTCATAAAAGATACCAATAACGGCCATTTTCATTAAATTTATTGATTTACTAGATCACGTAGAATACGGGTATTATCGTTACCTATGCTGTCCAAAATTAAAACACTAGCAATTAAAATTGTCAAATATTTTTGAACAGGACCACAATCAATCAAATTTATAAATAAAAATAATAAGTAGATGACACTTCTGATAGTATCTACGTATCTGAAGTAAAAAATGGTGCTTAAAAAAATTGAGGTCGAGATAAAAATCTGGCTTGCTTGAAACAATGAAATAATGTGAAACCAAGCGCTACTCTTCAACTTAAAATCAGACATAACCGGATTACGTAACTTTTTTTATTATATAGTTTAGCTTGTTGTTTTTGCATGGTTTAAAAATCGTTCTCTAATAATATATGATTTGAATCAAACGATACGGATCAACGGAACCAAATGGTATGAGTGATTAAGGTGAAACGTAATTAAAGTTGTCCAACTTAACTTGAAACTGTACGGTGTAATTACCATTTGCGTAGCTTAGAATGACTGATCGGCATTTTTTTTTATTTTTGTTAAACCCAGGTGATTTGTATTTTTCAAATAAACGTTAATTTTGTATAATGTAATAATTTCATGTGAATAAAAATGAATAAACATTAATAAAAAAATTTTGACATGTATCGCACGAAAACATTTCTCTCTAGTAACGAAAACTGTTATTAACTTTTAATAATTTGATTAGATAAACATGTAGTTACGCCACTGCAAATCGCTTAATAATAGGAGTCCCAATTCGTGTATCTGACAAATAAAAAACCGACATCAAAACAGGAAATTACTATTATGAACCAATATTTCAGACTGAAATAATGACGTCCAATTTAGTTTAATTTAATCTTAATTATCTGACAATAATTTTCACACAAACAAACGTTGACAAAATAAATCTATTATCACAATATTTTATATTACGAACATCCCGATCTTTTTTATTAATAAGGCGCCAAGAGCCTTATTTTGGATTTTCTCCAATGCATTAAACCAATAAACAATATAAAAATGGAAATATTCTGGATTGTGGTGGCATAAGTTTTTGTCTTTTTCATAGATGTACCTCCATGCAATGATGTACGTAAATTAAATTATATTAAGCTTTACACCTTTAGCTGAAGCCTGTGTACCTTCAAACCAGTTTATAAATAAAATTGAGTCTTACAATATGAGTCTTCCTATATACCAGTTTAATTTTTTCTCCTTATTGTTTTTGTTACATTATGTATTTTGCTGATTCAATAGTAGCTCCTTTAGTGTTTTTTTAAACGATTTAAGAGTTTGTATATTTTTCAATTCTACTAACAGACTGTTTTACATTTTAACCCCTTACTCCATGATTTTTAATTTTTTTGTTAAAAAAATATATGCGTTTGAATGATTGATTAGGAGTTATGAAAAAAGAGTGAAAAAAATATTTATCGATATTTAAAGGAAATAAATGTCAAACTTTGACTTGTGCCAAATTTGGCACAAAATGAGATAACAGTAACAATGTTAATTTTTGACATGTGCCAAAATTTAAAAAAAAAATAGATTTTATCTCAACAAAATTTTGCCCTATTCCGTGTGGAATTTGCTAAAACATTTGCGATCTTTATTTAGACATAAAAATACTGAACATTTGCCACATAATATCTGTGATTTTCCCTTACAATCTAGATATTTGGACCTCTGTCGTTCTTCACTTACTCTTGGCAAATGATTCAAGTTGTCCGTTCTTGTTTCCTGAGCTGAAATCTGCGAAAAAGGATATTTCTTTTTTTTTTTTGAGATCCAGTTGAGGTTGTAATCTCTGATACTTGGTTTTCCCCTTTTTCTTTCTGAACTATAAGCTCTGGTCAAAACTTCTGCGATACCAAATTTGAATTCTGAAAGTGGTAGGTATAAATCATTGTTTTTTAATGTTCACCTCCACAGTATCCAGCTATTGTCGCATATCATATTCAGGAAATAGAAAAATACCCTCATGTACCACTTTTTGGATCGAATTTGGATTCGGTAGTATCCTAACATAAAATCGAGAAGCTCTACTATGTGTCTTAGATTTCCTGCAGAATCTGTTTACCATCGTTTACCATGTTTACTCCCAACATATGTTGACATGGTGTTCACAATTTTATTATCAAACCATGAAACAACAGATATATCCACACCATCTACATTGGCCACTGCTTCAATAACTGTACCTCCAACTTTTTTTTTTCATAGCTGCTTCCTTAGGGAATTCGAAATTATGCACACGATTTCCTCTTACAGTCTCCAAAGGTAAAATACCATTTTTGGTGAGGTATATTTGTAGAGGAATGCCCGTAAAGTTTTCAAAAAATAATTTCTAGTTTAGATTTTTTGGAATTGATTCTGAAAATTTTACAACATTGCTGCTTGCTCCTAGGTCTGATTGATTATTTTCAAGAGTAGTAGCTCCACAATAAAAGTCGAAATTGTAAGAAAATCCACCCCACTTAGAACAAAAACCTTGTATCCCCATTTATGAGGTTTCTTGGGATTATATTTGTCGGAATAATTTGTTCATCCACGGCTGTATGCTCCTCTTTAGGAACAAGTAAGAAACGTTCACGAATTTTGTTTAGCAATGGACGTATCTTGAAAAGCTTATCATAACCTGGCTGCTCTTGAGGAACCTGGCGTGTGTTGTCATTAAAGTGAAGAAATCGTTTGATTTCTTCAAATCTATTGCAGGTCATAGCACGTGAGATGCATGGAATATCTAACGAGTGGTTCCAGTAGGACCTTGTTGAAGGGAGTTGAATAATTGACATGTATATGCAAATACCGCAAAAAATGCGAAGTTCTTCTTTGAATATTTTGGACGGTTTCTCAGGCCCACTTTGTACACCAAAAAAGTTTGACTGTTCAGCTATATAAGTAAAAATTTCGTCGGTGAAAAAAAAAATTAAAAACTGAATGGGATCTTCGAGTTCTTGTATGAAAATTGGAAGTATTTCATCTCATTTATTAAATACATCTAATTAAAAATATTGGAAATTGCAAATGCAACTAATAAATTAACTGAAGAAAAATTGTTTCAAATACCAACCTCTGTTAATATTATTGTGAATCAAGAGCTTCATTTAAATATTTACTTATTTTATCAAAACAATTTCTGCTTTTAAAAACAGTCTGACTGATTTTAATTTTGGATACGTTTAAAAATTCACTTTATTTTATATGGAAATGATGATTGTTGACATAGAATACATTGCCTAAAATGATGCTAGTTTGAATTGTTCCATAATTTCCTCAAAATGTGCCAAAGGCACATTCTCAAAGAATTAGTTGTTTTTTATACGTTAGTCCATACGCTTTTGGTATACTATTTCATACCTTGCCCTTGATTTTAAAAGCTGTAACTTGTTAGTAATATTAACAGATGTTTCAAGAATATCAGGAGGAGTTCCTTGAAATTCATTTTTACTATCTGACAAACTCATTTTATTCTCTAAAAAAATAATTTTGTAACTACATCAATGCCGATTTTCCTATTTCTGAAATGTGAGAACGAACTCTCCAGATTATTTATAATCCATAATATTATTTGGATTATTTTAATATTTTTGCGTTTACAATATTTACACGTTACTCATATATATTATATCGAATACATTTTAGCGTAACAGTTTATCATTATTTATATGTGTCAGAAATTTTTTTTTAATTAAAACCCACTATTGAACTGGAATCGCAACCAAAATATTACCTTGACCCAATGGGTCGGAAACATAGTAACCCAATTCTCTTTTACAACGAGGAATACATGTCTATTGATCCTAAATAGGTGTTAAAAATATTCCACAAAATTGCTTGTCTAGTTCGTATATAAACCGTTTCATCGAAAGTGTAAAACCATTAACTCCATTTCAGTTGAATAATGTGGCAATACTTTGATGTTTAGGTGGTGAAATTAATCGATTTACAAGAATAATTATCCTGCTGTTGAACGAACGATTGGAGCTACCTGGTGGTTTTAATAAAGCCAGAGAAAATAATTTATATAAAAAGAACGTTTTTGCTACATATCTTAAAGAAATATAGAAGAGACTTTCAACAAAGACTGAATTATTAGCTACGGGATGAATTACAAAACGTTAAACAGAAAAAATATCAAATTGGAGCCTCCATTCTGTAAACCATCAATTATCACAAAGTTTGAGTTGTGAAGAATTTGAAAAAGACAAACCATAGACTTCAGAAATAATAAATCACCAAGAGGAAAAAATAAAACAAAAATTTTGAAAATTGGGCTAAATAATAAAACATTCGAACGACTCTGACTTTTAAACGTCAAAAAATAAAAAATTAAATATAAATTTGCTATTGTGATAAATTTGCTATATGACTATATGATATGATTAAATGATATGATTATATGATGTGATTATATTATTAAATGACTTTAAACTTGCTAACTATTACATGTTGACTAGTAATTCCTTGTAAATTTTGACAACTCGTAACTTAGCAGTGGAAAGTTTCTATAATAAACTCTATGAAATTATTGATGCTTATGTTCCACTTAAAATAAATTTTAAACAAAAATATTCAGTATGGTATACAGGCGAAATTATAAATCTAATAAAGTATAAAGCTAAAATACCTAGGAATTTTAAAAAAACAATCAATATTGCTTACTATCAGGAATTCAGTAGACTTAAAACATTAGTTAAACAAAAAATTACTTTAGCATAATTCACGTTACCTGGAAAATGTCCAAGCCTGCTTAGTAAATGAACCTAAATCTTTTTGGTCCTTTGTACATCAAAAAAATAATAGTTCAATAATTCCTGGTACAATGATTGTGGTGAGGAATCATATAATAATCCCCAAGATATTGCAAATGCTTTTGGAATTCTTCTTGAAAGTGTTTTTTCTTTGGCAGATCCAGATGATGCAAATCTAAATTTTAACTTTCACAATGGTAACCTGATTGATATTAGTTCAGAACTTATATCTGAAAAAGAGATAATTGATGCTGCTCGTAAATAAAAAATAAATTTACTTCTGGTACTGATAAAATTCCATCATTTTTATTAAAAGATTGTAAGATACTTTTTAACCTAATTTTAAAAACCCCAACTTTTCCAGATAGCTGAAAAGTAGCTAAAGTGTGTCCTGTATGCAAGACTGAAAATCGTAATGTGATTAACAATTATAGGCCCATATCTATACTGAATAACGCAGCGAAAGTTTTAGAGTCAATCTTGTATAACCGCATATACGTCTCTATAAAAGACAGTGTTTCCAATCACCAGCATGGATTCATGAAATCGAGATCCACAATAAGCAACTTAGCGACATTTAATCAATACTTATGTGAAACATTAGATAGAGAAGGTCAGGTTGATGCGGGGTATACTGATTTCTCCAAGGCTTCTGACAAAATCAGTCATGTAATACTTCTTAAAAATCTACAATGCTTGGGCTTCAATGATATATACCTTTCATTATTTAGATCTTATCTATACCAAAGGAAGCAATTTGTTAACTTAAACGGATTCTGCTCAAGTATCTATATAGCAGTCAGTAGAGTTCCTCAGGGATCTAATTTAGGTCCCTTGCTTTTTCTATTATTTATTAATGACCTGTGTGATGAAATTAATACTAACCAATTAATATTCGCTGATTACTTCAAATTATACGCTTTTATTTCTACTTTATATGATTGTATGGTATTACACAATTAGCTGATTTATTTAGAAAATTGTTGCCTCAAAAATAGATTATATTTGAATATTAATAAACGTAAAGTAATAACTTTTTCACGCAAATTCAATACTATGCACTACCCATATTCGATTAACAATGTAACATTGGAACGTACTGAAAATATCAGGGATCTTGGAATTATTTTTGATAGCCAATTAATGTTTATTAATCATATTAACCAAATAGTTAATTCAGCTTACCGTGCATATGGATTCATTTGGAGAAACATCAAGTTAAAAAGCAAGACGGCACCCTAACTGAGTACCTCGATATGGACGCATTTAAAGTTTTTGTAAATGAAAAGCCAATTATTTTCAAGATAGCCAAGATTTATTAATGAACATGGCAAAAGATTTGTAAAAATTTCAGAGGCCAGAGCAACTGCAACACTATTTTTTTCTTTATCCATGATCAGTACACAAAATAAATATTTATTTTTTTCCTTACAAATTCAAAACCAAATCCTAACTGCAAGTACAAAAAAATATTCGCGATATCTGACAATGTCATGCGCATTGTCAAATTAGTGTCAATATAAACAAAACATTTTAAAATTAGATTAATATATTAATGACGTAAGAACCTTGACTACACTTGACTTGGTCACATTTCTAGTTACTTATTTAAAATCGCCTTATATGATTATAATTACATAATTATCTGATTATATGATATGATTATATGAGATTATATGATTATATGATTATATGATTATATGATTATATGATTATATGATTATATGATTATATGATTATATGATTATATGATTATATGATTATATGATTATATGATTATATGATTATATGATTATATGATTATATGATTATATGATTATATGATTATATGATTATATGATTATATGATTATATGATTATATGATTATATGATTATATGATTATATGATTATATGATTATATGATTATATGATTATGATTATATGATTATATGATTATATGATTATATGATTATATGATTATATGATTATATGATTATATGATTATATGATTATATGATTATATGATTATATGATTATATGATTATATGATTATATGATTATATGATTATATGATTATATGATTATATGATTATATGATTATATGATTATATGATTATATGATTATATGATTATATGATTATATGATTATATGATTATATGATTATATGATTATATGATTATATGATTATATGATTATATGATTATATGATTATATGATTATATGATTATATGATTATATGATTATATGATTATATGATTATATGATTATATGATTATATGATTATATGATTATATGATTATATGATTATATGATTATATGATTATATGATTATATGATTATATGATTATATGATTATATGATTATATGATTATATGATTATATGATTATATGATTATATGATTATATGATTATATGATTATATGATTATATGATTATATGATTATATGATTATATGATTATATGATTACATGATTACATGATTACATGATTATATGATTATATGATTATATGATTATATGATTATATGATTATATGATTATATGATTATATGATTATATGATTATATGATTATATGATTATATGATTGATTATATGATTATATGATTATATGATTATGATTGATTATATGATTACATGATTTTTATTATATGATTATGATTATATGATTGATTATATAATTATATGCTTGGGAACTGTGTGCGGCTTAGTGTTTTAGATAAATTTGAATCTTTTGTTTGAACTGATAAAATATGTTGCCCCATTTTGATTGATTTGTGATTAATTGTCCATTGTTCTTATTTATATTATTAATTTACATGAAATATTAATTATATTTATTTGTTACAGGTATGTTAATTCTAATCATTTCTTGAAGTTGAATAAACAGGTAAGTCCAATTGGATTTGTGGTATTATTATTATTATATTCTTCACACAAAAGTATGTGAAGAGTATTATAGGTTTACTTTCGAAAACTCAAAATTTTTAATATTGATCTAAATTTAAACATTTTTGTACCAAAATCGTTGTTTTTCAAGCTAGAATTAAGTCAAAACCTAAAAAAGCAATTAAACATGCTTTTTTAGCCGGATGAACCTCGAGTTTATAAGTAAGGCTTATGTATCTCTGTATCTGTAACGAGTGGAGGGTGGGTTACCCCCACGCCACTCAGGCCGCATTAGGCCCATTGTGCATCCTCCCAAGATGATTGGCACCACCTAGCTCGTGAGCCAGCCTACAGATTTAATGTAGTTGACAACGTCGCCAAGATGTGTTTCTCTTATATCAGCCGGTGTTAGCCGATACTCGCCGAACACAAATCTTCTAATAAATGAGAGCGTCGAGTAATCGTAAAGGATATGCTTGATGGTCTCATCTTCTTGTTCGCACTCTCTGCAGAGTGCGGATTCTGACAGCCCTATGATATGGAGGTGCTTCCGTATTTGGCAATGACCAGTCAGAATGCCTGTGATTAGGTGCAGATTCTGTCTAGTCATAGTCAAGTATTTGTTTGCTACAGTGTTGTCAGGATAACTTAAGAGCTCCCTGGCAACTTTCACAAGGGAATGTTCTTTGATTAGGTCTGCCACTACCGATTTTGTCAGGCCAATAGAGGGGCCAGGACCAAAAAGTATTTGGTTGGCTGCTCTCTTGGCTAGTGAATCAGCAAGACGGTTACCTTTCGAAGTGGCATAACCTTTGATCCATCTTAAGGTGACCACATTATTGATGGATACTTCGGCCAAAGCTTCGGGACATTCTAGTATTAACCCTAAGTAAGGCTTTTTCAGTGGTGATATTTGCAGAGATCCACAAAAAATTTAAAAATTCCCGCATGTGAGAGCGTGCAATTATTTTTTCAAGTGTCAGTTTAGATTTAATTCAGAGCCGTGCGTAGTTATCACAGAAATTACTCGTATATTTGTCTTTGTCGGTCATGGCCTAGAACCATTTTTTGTAAAATCGCTCTTTATTTTAATGCCACACCGGTTGTTTAATTTATAGTCAGTAATTTAATTTACGTCACCTCAAAAATAAATACTTTTTAAATGAAATAACAATAATATACCATTAATTCTAATACTTTTCATTAGAAACATTCAAACTACAGATGTCACAACAATATAATTTCATAAAGGAACGAACAATGAGTCGCTTGTCGGATAGCTGTTATTTGCTGTAGCGAACGAAAAAATCTGTGTCTGACTCAGGAAATGGGTAATGGGGATATGTACGTAAGCATGCAAACGACATGCATCGTGGAAAAGAAACCACAATTGTTATGTCGGAAGTAGGTGACGTGATTTTTTTTTCTAAGAGCCGCGTCAATATTGCTCTTGGTTTATTTAGTAAACCTTATTTAGAATCATCGATTTTTATGTAATAAAACTGTATGTGAAGGTATGCAAAAATGACCGACCAATTTTTACTAGTTATTTTTTAAAAATCTAAACTTAGTTCGTTTTACTATCGAATATAGATCATCAAAAAACATTTAAAATAACCTAATTTTATTTAATCTCAAAGATGCCTTTTAACAGTATTTTAGCTTCTATCGGGGCCTTCCTCGATCTCTGTTCTGGCGATGGATTTCACCGTGCAATCTTGTAAAATAACTACATCCCTACATAAACTACCACATATGACACACATTCACACAAGGACAACCCTGGTTTTTCGAAGTTTTTCCCACGGAACACAATACATAATTAAATTCGACTGATAAACTCTTTTATCATCACGTCTGCAAGCGATGCAGCCTCTTGATTTGGAATGGCGAAGACTTCAACGTACTTCGTAGAATAATCCCTGCTCCAGCAATATCTAAAGCAATCTTCTCAGATGAGCTACCGACGTTGTATTGGTTCATGGGAGACTTCCTTTTCCGATGAGGACCATTGCTCATAGCCAATAGAACATTTCACGAACTCTTTGAAGGGTTTTCTTAACACGGAGATATCCTCCTGGGCTGTCGTGTAGCTGACAAAGTACTTCGACAACTGTCTTTTATTTTCAGAATCATCATTTTAGAATACTCGCTTAACAAGCCTTTTTCTTATGATAAAGTAGTTCCTTTGAGTCAAATATGACAAATACTGGTGAGTTTTGATACTTCTTAACAAGTAGGTCGACGATTTTTCTCTACCCATTGTCTTATTTGCTTGAAAACGTATTCGCTTTATTTTCCCCTAATTTTGGCAGGGGTCCAATCATCGTTGACTACAGTTGTTCTTAGTAGTTCACTTTCTTTGGATTCTTCTCTAATACAGTGATAACACTCGGCTGGGCTTCTAAAAAGACAATCGGAATTGATGTGTCTTACGGTTTGATGTTTGATCTTAAAATTGTACTCCTAAATGGTTCAATCTATCTGGCGATTCAACCCTCCAGGTTCAGCCATTTTAAAGATGCATGTTCATCGGCCCGGATTAAAAATTTCCTTCCATATAGTTATTAGTACAATTGTTCTACTCACTTCACAACTCATGACGCAGTAATTTCGCTCAGGTTTGGAGAGTACTTTGCTAAAATAACTCCTGTCCTTTCTGAACCTGCGAAAGCACCCCTCCAATTTTCACAGTGCTGCCATCAGTTTCCAGAATAAATTCTTTCTCTGGTAATGGGTAGCCTAAACTTGGCTTCAAATGCAGTTTGGCAGTCTTCATCCCATTTGATGTTTATCAGTTGGTTTTGACCTTAGATAAAAGAAACAGATGAAGAATTTCATTCATAACGTATCATTTGTTGGGTCCCAATAATTGGAAAAGAAAAAGAAGATATTTTATTCGGATTGAAAGAAGACAGACTGTAATCCTAGATCTCGTCTGGCCACGCTGCTGTTATTTACTGTAAGGCAACCTCGCAAACTATCGATCGATAAAATACTGTACGTGACGTATAGTATGAATGAAAAAGGTTATTTTCAATTGCGATGTTGTCACGTTTAACGCTTTTAAAATCCATGCATTTATTAATGGTATTTGCCATAGTTGCCCTGCACATTAATCTAAAAATATGTGCTGCTAAAATATCATTAAAATAGCTTAATGTACTTTGTACACATTTTATACGTTTTTTATTTTGTTAAAAGTCATTTTATTTAGAGATTACCATCAGAAATGTTTCGGGAAATGTTGCAAGAACTCTTTCCACAATGCGTCGGAGTGGGAAACACTGCACTAGGTACGAAAATGAATTGGTGGGGACGCTTGATGTGTCGCAATACATCTCGAAACTATTCTAATTAATAAAACTTGTTGCTATTAGTGAGTTATAGGTAAAAACTATTTTTAAATATAGAAGGGGCAGAAGTTGGAAAGGTTTTCGCCAGTTCTCCCACTTTATACACATTAATTGACAGGTTTGCGGCGGATCTAACCAAATTGGTCGCGATACATTGGCGTATAAAATTATTTTATAGATGTTAATAACAATTTCGAGTAAATAGTTTAATAAATTGTAAATAGCTGTTGAAATTTTGTAGAATTATGATTTGGATATTATAATACACGTTTAATAATTATTTATAGTCCATAAATACATTCCAGTAACAATTTAAAATTATTTATTCTATGAAATGTCACTGCTAGGTAAACATTACTGCGAAATTCCCGAAGCTATCCGACGTGGTTTGACGTTTACCCCTATCTACCAACCAAAAGCCTTTTGAACTTCTACCCCTGCTATATGAAAGGGATACACTTCACTGCCTGGCAACAGCTCACCAGGCCACGCATGTCCATTCTTTTACAAAATCACTACGAGCTACGTTTCTTTGCAATCTATGACCGGGTTTAATGGTAAATAAATGTATCTATAATCTAACGTTTTGACCATTGCTTGATGGAAGCGACCACGCCATCCTTGCTGACTATACGACTCCCAGGTAATTGACTTTATTTTGAAATAGCTGGCATTTCTCAGGGTTTAACGTCAGTTGAGCAGCTTGAAGTCTTTTCAAAACATCTAAGACCATGATGTCATCTAAATACACTAGGTACGTTTTCTAGGACAAGCCTATCAACACATTTTCCATATATTTCAAATGTTGCGGGGGCATGACATTAAATTGCCACAATTCAGATTCGCCTTCAATAGAAAACAATTTATTTCAGGCTAATGTGTCCAAGGTATCGTTGATTTGAGATAGAAAATAATTGTCTTTTTTGGTAACATTGTTCAACTGACGGTAGTTCACACAGACCTTCGTAGTTTCATCGTTTTTTTACCCAGGCTACCGGAGAGACCCATGGGTTGGTAAAAGGTTCTACCAACCTGTCTTCTTCCATTTTTCGGACAATCCTCTCCGCTTTCTCTCTTTCTTTGCCTTCGGTAATCTTTCAGCTGATTGACGAATTGATCTGGCGTCACCAGTGTCAATTTTATGTTTCACAATAAGTTCTTAATTTTTCTTTTCTCTAATTGATTCGGATATTGACCAGCTACTGCAATCATTTGCTCGAATTTGTCGTTGGAATTATCAGAAGTACTCCTCTGACGAATTATGGAAGATACTGGTACACGGGTTCCGATTTTGGTCTCTTGATGGTAATTAGGTGATCATTAACGTGAACAAACGACCGCGTTGTAACGTTGGCCGGACCGTATAAACTGGCATCGCTG
Organism: Psylliodes chrysocephalus; assembly: GCA_927349885.1. Lineage (NCBI taxonomy): Eukaryota > Metazoa > Arthropoda > Insecta > Coleoptera > Chrysomelidae > Psylliodes > Psylliodes chrysocephalus. Next base: position 18,428,931 of record OV651829.1, on the reverse strand, counting down.
ATATTATTCGTTTCCTGCTCCCTCTAATGCTAATTCTCTGTATTTTTCACACGCACTTGTGCAACGCTTATTGGAAAGTGTTCGATAGCCGATACTGTATATATGTTAAACAGTCTTAGCAAAAGCTTACATTAGTTTTATCTATAAGCAATCTAGCATTTACTGAAATAATGACTTAAATTTATACCGAATCTTTATGAGAAATTCGTAATAAATATTCAAAATAGAAAAATATAATATTTAAAAATAATTTATCGCTCTCGTCCTTTAAACTAGTTTAGATCGTTCTGATCTTAGACGTGCAATAAAACTAGTTTTTTAATATAGGTAGACACTATTAATTTCTTCTTAATGTATAAAATTGAAGAGAATTATTAACATTAACAGAAAATGTTCGGTAAGTGAAAACAGTTTATTTATCTTTGACACAAACAGAATAGTAATCAAATAAAAAAGAAGCTGGAAAGTAGGTATTACCTATGTTATTCGAAACCATTTTTTGTTTGAATTGGCGGCGTACGAAATAAGGAAGTAAGGAAGTGACATCGTGTTCACCGAGTGCGAACCTCTCCGTACGTTATGTAAGTTAATTTCTTCAGAAAGGAGAACGGACTGAATAGCTGCATGTGTGACTGCCTTCTTATTTTTTTCTCTTTTTTTTTTCTAATCTAAGAAATGATATGGTTAAACACAATTATTTAATGTAATTTGATCACTGACATAACTATTTTACTGCGTGATAATTCATAAAACGTTCTCATTTTTTTTTGTTGGCAGATATACTCGTAGTTTTAGTGATAAGCGGAAAAATGATCGAAAGTCAAAAGGTCGAATCTGAGAAAAGTTCGTAATAAAAAAAACGAAATTAGTCCAAATGATCAAAATCGCATGTGAAGGAAATTATAAATCATATATGATCGAAAGTTTGAAAGTACTAATGATCGAAATTATACAGGGTGTTAAAAAAAAAGTGTCACAAAATGAAATGGTGAATAGTATGACCCAAAATAAGCAGAAAAGTCTTAATAAATACATATGTGACCGCAAATTAACGGTTTCGGAGATACGGATCATTTTGTGTTTATAACAATTTTTTATTATTATAAAAAACAATGATATTTATAAACAATCAATAACAACATAGAGTTAAATGAGATGTTCAAAGTGCCCTCCCTCCATTTCAATGCATTGCCATTTGCATGACCGTACATAAAATGCATGTCAGCTAATTCAATATTAGTGTAAACAGGCATAACGAAAATTTATAAAATTATTCACCCACAACAAAATAATAACTGCAAATAGTATCTATGAAAAAACATCGGTAGACTCCGATAAGAAAAGCAAGTTTTTGAGAATGAAAAAAGATAATCAAAAAATTATACAAAACACTCCGTATCTTTGAAACCATTCATTTGCAGACATATGTTTATTAAGACTTTTCTGCATATTTTGGCCCATACTACCCCCCGTTTTATTTTGTGACACTTTTTTTAACACCCTGTATATATATGATCAAATTGGTATAAGACCGAAGGCATATTAGGAAATTGGTAAAGTTTTTTTTTAATTTTCTTATTTTTTAGAGTGCACAGGTTTATTTTTTATTTGAATACTAATAAAATATTAATATTTTCTTTACACATTTTACATTTAGATTCAACCTTCTGAGTTCTTGTGTAGGATTAGAGTACTTCCACTGTAATAATTGACAAAGAGGAACTTAAGAGTTCAGAACATGACCGAACTAGTTGAAATTTGTTCGCACGATAGCATATCCGTTCAATGTGGATTTAAAAGTTCTTCAATCACTGTTTTTGCATGTTTTAATTTTTTTACCTAAGGGGTCGCCGGGACCCTTAGATTAAAGAGACCGAAGATGTAACATTGCACACTGCGCATGTTGTCTATTTTAAGCCAAAGTAACCCACCAATTGAAATTCATTGTTGCACGACGCCACCCGAATTGCTCCGATTTCCATTCAGCGATCACCTTCACCTGAGTTTAATCATCATTGACAGCTGTTTTTTGATTTATTTGTTGGTATTTTAGCAATTTAAAGTGTTCTAGTTATTCAATTTCAAGTTCAAAATGTCACGATGTATCTTGAAAAATTGTATGTACTTATAATACAAGTACTACTGTTATGAATATATTCGTTTTCAGCGGTAAATATTTATTAACGTTTTGACATAAAGCGCCATGATTCTCTGGGCTGAATACTTCAGATCCGCATTAAGGGGTTTCAATAAATATTAAGCATCAGAAATCAGATTTCATATTACTTACATAAATTTACAAAAGGGTAAAATTTTGAACATTTAATTTAAATAAATAGTAAATAGGCATTATTGCTAACGAAATTTTGTATTTAAAAAGTAGTTTTATGAGAATGTTTTCTAAAGGTAGTTTTTAGCCCTTTTTGGTAGATAAATAAGAGGTAAAGAATCATAGTTGCTAGCTAAATTTTATTTTTATAAGGTATTTTTATAAGGTATTTTTATAAGAATATTAGATGAAATACAGGATGACCTATTTAAAATTTCAAGGTTCATCTTATTTGCGGTCAAATCGAAAGTGACATTGAATTTTCAGTCTTAAAACAAAGTAATCTAGTATAAGCAAAAAAAAATACTAAATTTACAGGAGTTAGGTCCGATTCCACCGTTGTGTTAAACGGAGATTAAAATGACAGTGTTAATGTAAAAATGTCATTTTAAACTTCGTTTAACACAACGGTGGAATCGACCCTTAGTCACGTTAATAAAATGTTACATTACAAACCCCTAAACAACTCGAACATAATTTTCGTTTACTAAAAAAAATCCAAAATTTAGCAATATTTATTTATTATACAATCGAATGCGATTTCAAAGATAACTGGATCAAAAAATCCGAATCTCTAAATTTTGGAGATAAAAGCAAGCGACCGATAGGAGTTACAAAAATAATCGATTTATCGATAATTCTGATATTTTTTAATGAAAATCGATTTATCCGCTGTTTTTAATAAATTATTTTCGTTTTTTTTTTAAGATAATGTATTAATCGATTTTTTAATTATTTGATTATTTTCGATTTTTCAAAGATATTATATGAAAATAATCGATTTAATATAATCGGTTATTTTACATAATCGATATTTTTGTTATTTTTTTAAAATTATCGATTTATTGGATAATCAGCTTTTTAATAATCAATTATTTTCGATAATCGAATAATCAATTTCAAAGGAAATATGAAAAAAGGATTATTAGAAAATAATAGATATTCGTTTTATTTTTTGGAAAATCGATTTATCATAAAATCGGCTTCTTAATTAATTGGTTATTTTCGATTAGGCGATTATTTTGGAATTATTGATTATTTTTGGTATTTCAAAGATAATCGAATTATCGATTTTAAAGGAAATACAATAAAAATAGATTATTGATAATAATCGATTGATCGAAAATAATCGATTATTTAAAATAATCGATCATTTTGTTTTTTTGAAAATCAATTTGACAGTTAATCGACTTTTTAATTAATCGATTATTTTTGAAATACAATAAAATAGATTATTGGTAATAATCGATTTATTATAGAATCAGCTTCTTAATTAATTGATTATTTTCGATTAGGCGATTATTTTGGAATTATCGATTATTTTCGGTATTTCAAAGATAATCGAATTAACGATTTTAAAGGAAATACAATAAAAATAGATTATTGATAATAACCGATTGATCGAAAATAATCAATTATTTAAAATAATCGATCATTCTGTTTTTTTTTTTAAATCGATTTATCAGTTAATCGACTTTTTAATTAATCGATTATTTTTGATTAATCGATTATTTTCGATTTTTCAAAGATTATCGAATAATCTGTTTCCATGGACGAAAAAAAATGGTTTATTTGAAAATAATCGATTATTTAAAATAAACGATAATTCTATTTATATTATATTTTGTAAACACTGATTTATCGGTTAATTGGCTTTTTAATTAATCGATTATTTTTGATTTTTCAAAGATAATAAAGTAGTCGATTTTAAAGGAAATGACAAAAATATATTGTTTGAAAATAATCGATTGATCGAAAATAATCGATTATTTTCAATGATCGATAATTTATTTCGATAATCACTCATCCCTAGCGACCAAATGACTTTTAATAGATTTAAATTTTAAAATGTTATCTGGTTTCAGACATATGCATTTCTAGAGTTTTATGTGACTCATCCTTCATAATAATTAATATTCTTAAAGAAAGAAGCCTTAATATACTTTTTTTTGAGGTTACAATACAAAACAGCATTTTCTCATTTTGACTAATTTTTAATAATATGTAATAGCCGTAGAAAAAATATAATGTTCAACTCATAAGGGTAGATTTGCAGTATTAGCCTGCGCACATGCTATTTTTATAATACTCGTAGACAATGAGTAACATTTTTTGCTCTATTAACAATATATTCTATTTCAACATTTTACTGTAATCTCTTGCAGAAAAGTCCGTAGTAAATAAACGCTAACGAAATATTCTATAAAAGGTCTTCTCTTTACATAAAATGTCGTGGCATCTGTTTGATATTAAAAAATCACGTTAATTTTATTTCATAATACAAAATTCGATTAAACACCTTTTAAATAAACCTAATAGTTCATTAAGATGCTAATAAACAAAGTCCGGTCCCTGTCACAGAGTTCGGGTCGCCGCGTGTCGCCGCCCAGTTCCCCCACTCCGTTAACCCTTCTTTAGAAATTGACAACATTTGCGCAGGTTTAAAACCGGTGTATGTTATATCTCTGGTCTCTTTTATCTAAGCCGGGACCCAATTTACACTTGCGTTTTCAGATAAGCACAAATTATACGACCGAATTTACTTGTTATTTTTGAACGTCCATTTGCTCGGGACCCAATTTATGGAGGGTTAAGAAAAATTGTAGGAACACCCGATTTGTGGCTTAATTATGGATTTTATTAAAAATTGGCTCTAATAAATTTATTCCTATATTTTATGCACTATTTAATGACGCTTGGGGATTTTCGTCATCTGTCATAATTATCGATATATGACGTCATGTTGTCGAGGCAAGGGATTCAGAGATGTTACGGTTTACATTTGCCATAGGCAGTCCTTTTAATAAATTTAGCAAGTTTATAAAGGGTCTCGAAGAAGACAACATTTTTATAAGATAATAAGTTATACAAGATAATAATAAATATTTCATTGCATTGAATTAGTAGGTACTTGCTTTTTTTAATAAGACCAGCAAACAAAATCATAACCAACTATTTGTTTAGTATTAAAAATAAATGTCATTAATATATTATTGAATAGAAAATATCAAAACTTTATTGCTTATACCCTCTCTTTTATTTAATATTTGCACATTAATTGCTTATTGTAATATTATTTATTTTATTTAAATGACTTTCATATTTCCCAGTCTGGTTTGTTTACCTTTTCAAATAGTTCTTCCTCTGCTAAACTTTAGTCCCTATTTTACCTCCACCTGGCCAGTGAATTATTCAACCATTAAGTCATCAGCAGGATTTTACATGACCTATAGTAAGATACTAACTTCTGATGTACAAAGTTTTGGACTTTGAACTTGGATTAGGCTATTTTCGTCCATTTTGTTCCTAGAGCTTTTAGAGAACACTTGGGAAGTGCTCTTACGAATATTATTCGGATTTTGCCTAGAGAATAATAGTATGAGAGCCCACTGCAAATTTCGACCGTCATCTGATAACGAAATAAAATATGCTCCAAAGGCATATAACAACATTGTACTTTACCAAATTGCACCTGTGCCAATCACTATCCTGAGCAAAGTGGTTAAGAGGGTTCTATACCCATCAGCTCCGTCAATTTCATACATAACCTCAAAATCCTCGTCCCTTACGTCTTCGCCATAACCCCCTCCTTTAAAGAAATTGTTAGGCAGCCTGAAATACATTTCTGTGCATTTGTGGTTGCATAGTCTACCAATTCTCGTATAAGAACATCTAGACGTACCATTTTCGGCCGTTGATGACTAACAAAATTAGATTTCTATATATAATCGGTTTTTATTTAATAAGTTTAACACGGTTTCTAGTTTTTTGAGCTTATTTTAATTATAATTACTTTTTATGAACACTTTATTCTATAGCCTTCACACATTCATAAATAGAAAAGCGTATAAATATATGTAGGTAAATATATTATTTGTTTTAGTTTTTATTTTGGAAATTTAAGAGATACTGTATTGAACAGTCTTCGTCCAATGATAACCTAATTATGCGGCCTCTAAACGCTCAATATATATAATCGTACAAGTTTAAGACTTGTACAACACAAAACGTGACGTAATCCAACCAATCTTTTGCTGTTTTTTTATTTGTACTCGACCCATAATAAAAACCACTTCTTTGTCGATTTATTAAAGTCACAGTGATTATTCTCACACAATTAGATATTCCAAAGACCTGTCATACAATAGTTGTCAGTTGGAAGGGCTCATAAATCTAAGGGGATTGCGACATAGCCTTTAATCTTGGACGCTATTTCTATTTGAAATAGTAATCGCCAAGCCTGCCAATTTATAGAAAATGCATAAACGGTTCCTATAAAAATAATATTTTCATTGTGTTTGACATAAAATATTTAAATTTAATTCATTAATTTTGATTTCACGTATTGTAAATAGACTACATCGTATGTCGCAACCCTTTAGAGATTCCAAACCTTAGAACCGCGCTTCATTTGTTTGGAATGCCTAATTTACTAATAAACATGTATTTGTTATTTGATTCGCATTCGCAATGACATTGACAACTACAGACAGATCACTTATTTTGATAACACATAAAATTACAACGTTGCCAAGGGTGGCACTCTTTCTTTTTATTTGCACATTACAGAATAGAAAATTATTTGTTTATAAATGGGGTTTTAAACTTGGGTTTCATAATGAGCTCAAAGCCTTTTATAAAACGCCATTAGCGCCCTTGATTTTTGCTGTAGGAATGTCTTCTTCTCCACTATTTAAGCAAAATCGGTACCTATTAATTTTTTCCGACTGTTAAGATTTTCGGAGCTGAACTTAGGATAATTTTTTTAGAAAGTGTGTTATGTTATAATTTCAGACCAAAATCGACAAGCTCGTTTCATAATTTTGCGCTCGGATTTTGTATTTATTCTGTAACACTACCTATTTTATAGCAATTTTATGCCCACCCTATTTATTTTTCTGTGAATTTTGTTTTATTTCGTAATAAAAACAACTTTCATTAGGAATAAAGTTTTTGTAGAAATGTATTTTAAAAACGGACTATTTCCAACGCTACTATGAGCTTTGTCTGTGGATTCACAAACTACCTGTAGAGACGGCAACACCGAACCTAAAAGCTCGAACTGAATTCAAAATTCGCCAAATATACACAATATTTTTTGTTTGCCCACGATACACATACTAGCCACTAACGGTATACTGACTTTCGATTCAAATTTCGTCCAAACCGCGCAGTGACGTAATTCGGGACGAACTTTCAAGTTATTTTGACACTTTTTGATTGAATAGTGTAAAATAATTTAATAATTTATTTGTTTTTGTGTTAGTAGTGACTATATTTTCTTATATATAATAGGGAAGAACTGAATTAATATTTAAATGGCCTGGCTGCGCGGTGGAGACTTGCAAAATCCATAATGCGAAATTCAAAAATAGTGTAATGTAAGATATTTTCGAATGCCACAAAATATGGATAAATTCTTATCATAGAAAGGACAAACTTAATTTAAACAATAATGGTTAGTAAAATGCACAAGTGTAATAGGTTTAGAGACAGTGAAAAGTTGCTAAAATATTATTTTAGCATGAAGTTGCCCTATCTACTTTGAGGAAAGTAGTAAACATAAACGCAAGAGAAGAAAACTGAATTCCACCAGGTGCATGGGGCTTTATTAAGCAAAGAAAATAGGTATTTTAAAATTTTAGCAGATAAAGCAGTAGTTTCCTGTCCCAATACAACGGTCCCTTTTCAAGAAATACTATGCAAGAGCAGGACAGGAACATATTTAAGAATAAGATACATGAATAGAAAAATTGGTTTTGAATATTTTCAAAGTAAACTTGGCAAAAAAATGTTTAAATTTACCAAATAAAAAATTATTTTTTGTATACTTGCTTTTTATAAAAAAATAATTTGTTTCTGCATACTAAGAAAATAAATTTAAAAGGAACTACCACTCCCAGAAAGTACAAATTTCAGTCAAACTTATATTTTTAGTCCATATTTTTTATTTATCTTATCCAGGTTATGGATTTTGTCACAAAATACGTAGAATTTATGAAAAAAATTAATATTTTTATTAGTATTATTTACCTTAAACCTTCATATTTGTAAACGAATATATTATAAAATAACCAATAAAGCTTAAGTAACTGCATAAAATCTAAAACCGGCGATATATCGAATTTCAAACACTATTTCCCATTTAATACTAACAATTCTGTCCCACGTGACGTCACCGTCAGTCAGCTGGATGCGCAGGAACACACCGTTATTCTGTGTATCGTATTGTTTGCAATTTTATACATCGATCGGAAAGTAACTCTATAATATTTATTGGTTTAGGCAACTGAACATACTTTTCGCGACTGGTGCGCCATCTGGTATAGAAAATATTGATTATCATGGTATCCAAACGTAAAAGAGGACCGTTGGGGGCAGCACCTCCCGGTGCCCTCTGAAATTTTTATGCAATGTTCAGTTTTAGAAAAAACTACTTACTTTTTTCAAAAATGGTAAATACACAAGTTGTTCAGTGGCAAATGAAGAATGGCGGATGATAACATTTATACGTATATGACTTGTTTTATATTTTTTTCATTTTATTTTTTTTTATGTTTATAAAAAAAAGTTATCATGCGCCAATCTACGATGCATAAGAAGCACGGATACAAAAAAGATATTTTTTTTTGGTGAGTATTAAGCCCGCAATTTGAACATTAACATTTCCAATATGGCGGACGGGTATAGAACCCTCTTAAAAAAAATTATTTTATATTCAAAAAATCACATAAAACATGACAGCGACAATTATGTTTTCCCTGAAAATTACAATGGTAATTCATTGTGAACCTAGCTTTTAAACCTGAATTATTAATACTTTTACCTATCTTTTAAACCATGTTTATGTATGAAAGGAAGGAGGATGGCATTGTATAAACCATTTGCAGAGATAGTCAATAATAATTATAAAAAACTCTTGCAAGACAATTATTTTAAACCATAATCATAGTAGTTTTTTGTCGTTTCTATGGCAACCTGTACAAATGAATCACAACAATAGGCATACAAATAAATTTTTAAATCAGCAAACATTGATTCATATTTTTAATGATATTTACCTACTAATCGTAAATAGATGTTTTTGTGCGATGTTAAGAGGAAGAAAATGTTTCCCTTTAACGATATATATCAAGATATGTTTGAATGTTATTTTCTGGAAAATTTTAAGGCCAAACAAAATTAGCGCTGTCAAGCCTTATGTGATTTTTTTAATATAAAATAATTTTTTTAAACCACTTTGCTCAGGATTGCGATTGGCACAGGTGCCATTTGGTAAAGTACAATGTTTTTCCATGCTTTTGGGGTATATTTCATTTCGTTATCAGATGACGGTAAACATTTGCAGTGGGCTCTTGGGCTATAAATTGTGGATTAAAAAACATTCATATTTTACCTAAGTGGTAAGGAAAGCGCTTATAGCGGATACATTTTTCTAACACATTACCTACTTTTTGGCCACACTACATCAACGGTAAGTGTAACTAACCCTGCATGATGACCATTGCCACTCATAACATTTTCCTGTTTCATGCCTTTCAGTTTCAATTTCACTTTCACCGTTCAACTTTAACTTCAGCTTTTCTTTACAACGCTAATCGTCTCTTGCATTCATTTAACCTCCAACTTTCTACATTGACTTGGACTTCAGCTTTACATACACATCATCTACATAATCGCCTTCTTGAATGGCTTTCCAACAGCTGTAAATTCTGTGCATGTAAAATTCTGCATCTACTATATAAACCCACCAAACCTGGACTTCCATGCTTGCAATGCGTGCTGTGCTTCAGTAGGCCCTAAAAAGAGTAGCCCTCAGCCCTACTGATGAGAAGCCCCTCTAGTCCGCCACCAGATATCGGGGATAGATCTACAAAATAACAAGTAAGATTTCTTCTGAGAAATAGTGCACCTACCTGCACTCTAATTGCTATAACACAATATTAGATGCCTTCCATGCAGAATTGTATATATATTTTCATCAAGGTTTTTGTACATAAATAACTGCATTTATTGTTATATTATTTTGTGCCACCTGGTGGCAGGTTAGATTTTACTTTTACCTGTCAGAGTTGTTAGCAGTGACCCAGTATAAGTAATAAAACAGTAGCGACAGTTCATTGTTTATGAAGGTTCCATATTTTTCTGCGCATGTCCGTAAATAAGCGGCAAATACGTCAAAGTGGCATATGTGAATTGTCAATGGATTAATGGTAGTTGATTGTTTTGATTATCTCATTGGTTGTAATGCACATTTTAATACATTTTTATTATATTTAGACTTGTTTTCATCTTCCATTGTTTGTGATATTTTATTTAAACATACAAAGGGACAAGATATTTTAAAGTTACTTTTTTCAGTGTAGAAATAAGCGGCAAAAACGTCAGCTGTCAATAAAAATCTGACCACTCCGACATCAAAGAAGCCGACTCAAGCTGTCGATACAGGATATCAACCGTGTCAAAAATAGGACGACCACGCGCATGACGTCATGCGTAGAGTTGATTTAGGCGCGAATTTCAAAATACTGACGAAGTATGAGGAAACCTTAGATGTGTAAGGAGGAAACTAAATGCTATTTACAGAAATTTTGTTATTATTAAACGATAATATTATGGATATATATTGTGAGATAGTTAAGAAAAGAGATATGTAGGAAAATAAACGCAAATCCATACATAAAAGAAATATGTATTTTAGCATCATTTTTTCCTTTTAATGATTTGTTTTTGCTTTACAAATTTGAATGCAGGTTTTTAATTTTGAAGAACAATTGACTTCTAAAGAATAGTTTCTATAATCTGGATAATGATAAGGAGCAACTCGTAACGTCTCAACTGGGGACCCTGGCTAAAAATTTAGCATCTGGGGACACAAGAAATATTTACCGGATTAGGATTCGCAACTGGTGACTCATTTTTCTGCAATATATTACCCAATTGAATATACTTAACAACTTATTTTATAAAAGAGATCGGATTTATGTGTAAGTAAGATACCGAAAATAGGTTTTTAAAAAATATGTTTCATACATATAATATAATGCAAAGCATAAAAATAAATGTACCAAATATTAATAACTAATACATGGTGGGTGTATATACAAAATTAAAATAAACTGTCAGTGCATTTTTCATGGACATAGTCACCGACAGTTTTTTAATTCTTTCATCATGTCGAAATTTAATTTTTTTGCGACAAATAATTTCACCTTTGCTATATATTGCGAAATTTTTAGCTTTCAAAAGGGTAGAGTCCCCAGTTAAGAGGTCCTGAGTTTTGAATGAACTAACGTGACGGTTTGCTTTAAGGTCCCTCGTATAACTGAAAGATTAGAAGTGTTTGGAGCACACAATAATATTCTGTTTTAAATTTATCTGCACGTCCAAAGGCCACTGCAAGGACGTCTTCGTCAAATTTTCGAGAAGGAATGGGTAGCATTGCCTATAACAATTTAACTTTTAGTATATTTTTTTAATAAAAGGCTCATGGAATGTTAAATTGTTAATCAAGGAAGAGGCAAGGCCCCCTGGGACACACAACTAGAGCCGCCCTTGGGCCACTTCTGACTAACCTCTTACTGTCGAAGAATGTGAAAAACAACATCTTTTTCAAATCCTTTGCTTTGATTGTTACTGTTACATCCGTAAATTGCGTACCTCATTTTTTAATGTTTATAACTAATACCGCTCACTAAGAACACTGTTTACAATATAATACAAATACTCGCTTAAAATGTTATAAATCACTATAAACGACTTAAAAATCACTGCAACGTGCGTCTGTCATATGATATTTACCTAGCGCCAACTCTACTAACTCTACGCATGATGTCAGCGCCGCCATGACACTATGCGCGATATCCCCCCCTGCTACTGTATTATTAATTATACTGGGGCAGTGATTGGCACTTTACTTGCCGATTACAGGGAGCGTTCGACTAAGAGTGTTCCGTAGTGTAATCGGGGTAACACGATTAAATTAATTTAACTTGTGTCACAGAAAAAGTACATGTACCATTAATTACCATGCTTTTTTTCTTATATATAAACCAAAAGTATACTCTTGGTCCCCTTTTCATTAATTTTTGTAAATTACAATATATTTAGCCCCGTGTTATGTACCTTCATAGTTCCGACAATCAAAAGAACCTAGATTAAAACCAACTGAGCTCATTTAACTGTTTTATTTTATTATCAGCAGGGATAATACCCTTGATACTAGTTTACAAAAAACATTTACGTGATAGAATAAAAAGGGGGTTATTTTAACTACACTCACCGGCACGAAAAACGGAGCAGTTGAATTTTTTTAAACAAACTTAAAATTTTAATGCTTTGTGATGTTTTATTATTATAATAACTTAAACATAAACAAAACAACGTGTTTTAAGCATTTTCTAACAACAATTGAACCTTTATTTGAAGAAAAAAAGCGTTTTTGAATAAAAATCAAAAATTGAACAGACTTATCACTTCAAAGTGCATAGTTGGCTATGAAACCATGACCAACAATGCTGTTGTTTTCATTGTTTTGAGAAATTTGACAGATCGAAACACGTTTTAAAGTTGTGCTGCGTTTATTTCACCTACAAAATTATGGCTGTTAATCCCGAAATAGCGGCTGCTATTGTTGCGTTGCTTCAAGACAGAAGAAGTGAGCGATATGTTGCCCAACAGTATCACATATCCAATAGCACTGTGCACCGTATTTTTACACGTTTTTTGGAAACTGGAGCTTACACCAGACGACTTGGAACTGGTCTCCAACGAAGAACTAGCGCTCATGATGATCGCTTTATCATCTTACAAAGTCTGCCAAATCGTCATGCTACGGCTGTTGAAATCAGAAATCGACTTCATCACGTCCGGCAACCAACATAAGCGAACGGACAGTTAGACGAAGACTCGGAGAAGCCAATCTTACCAGTCGTAGACCTGCAACAGGCCCAGAGCTTCTTAGACGTCATCGTATTACGCGATTTCAGTTTGCCAGAAATCATGAGCACTGGGGTGAAAATGAATGGGGGCGCGTTTTGTTTACGGATGAGTCCAGATTTAGCCTGCGGTCTCCAGATGGTCGTGAGAGAGTATGGCGAAGACCACAAGAGTGTTTCGCAGAATGTACCTTCAGTCCTAGGGTAGGCTACCAAGGAGGCTCAGTTATGGTGTGGGCCGGAATTTCTATGGAGGCACACACATAGTTGTACATCCTTCCGAGAGGCTCCTTAACTGCTGCCAGTTACATTGATGAAATTCTCCAAGATTTTGTTGTCCCTTATGTTGACTTTATTGGAAATGACTTTCTTCTAATGCATGATAATGCCAGACCTCACATCGTGAGAATCACTCAACAGTACTTAAACGATGTAAACATTCCTGTTATGGAGTGGCCAGCGTTAAGCCCGGATGCGAACCCAATTGAACATGTTTGGGACATGGTTGGGCGAAGGATGCGAAGTCGTGTTCCTGCTCCTTTAACTTTAAATCTGTTGCAACAAGCTCTTTTAGAGGAATGGGAACATATTCCTCAATAGGACATTCGCTACTTAATTTTAGGCATGCCAAGGAGGATGCAGGCTATTATTCGAGCACGTGGGGGCAACACACGTTATTAAAAATGCGGCTCCCCAGTTTTTTTTAGCAAGTCGTTTCAGTTTTGATTAATTTAAGGTCATTTAGCAACAACACCAATTTGTGCTTTTTCGTCTTCGTTTTTTAAATTGTTACAAAACCCTTTTTTTCTTCAAATAAAGGTTCAATTGTTGTTATAAAATACTTAAAACATGTTTTGTTTATGTTTAAGATATTATAATAATGAAACATCACAAAGCATTAAAATGTTAATTTTGTTTAAAAAAATTCAACTGCACCGTTTTTCGTGCCGGTGAGTGTATATAGAAGTTGTAAATAGGCGAAAAAAAAAATAAAATGGCTAGATCACAAAATTTTCGCGGGCCTGTGTAATCAGAAATAAGAAATGAAAAATAAAAAAGAGATATAATTGTTGTTTTCTATTTAAAGCAAAGTGGAGAAAATAGGAGAAGATACAAGGATCCGTGCATTCAAGCAACCTCCTGGTGACGCTTTAGGATTTCTCATTATTTCTAGGTTCTCAAAGCTATTAAGAGTAGATCTATTAAAGGTGTAGTGTAAGATTTTGAAATTTGTTGAAGAATCAAAGTCATGTCATGTGTCTATAAGATAGTTGGCAAAATGAGAAAAACCAATATGGTTTTGGTTCAGACATCTAGTGTGTTCTTTCAGTCGTGGTTTGAAATTACTAATTCTACCTATGTAGTAAGAATTGCAAGTGTTACAATTTAATTTGTAAACCAGATAAGTCTAAGACGTCAATTTTATGCTTATTCCTTATTTCCAAAGGACTCTTTTGTCAAAGGTGTATTAAGTAATTGCTCTAAATAACAGTTAAAAGCAGCTAGTTTATTTGTAGTTGGATGATTAGAAAGATTGTCTGTGACTGTGTCTGTATGTCTATGTCTATATTCATACATTTGTGTGCTCGCGAAGAGAATAGACGTGTCTGCTTTTGTCCGATTGTAAATTAAATTTCAAGTGATAAAACCTAAATTTTAAGTACAAAATTAATATCAAAGTGTGTATAAAAAAATTTTGTATCGAACTGCAATAATAAAAATACAATACATAGTAAGTGTTAACAAATTTTTATCAAAAACCGCATTTAATTCATAAAGTTTCACAAATATTAATGCACAAAAATTCAGAAAAAACACTAATGACTATCTGATAACAAGTTTAAAGAAATCGTCAATTGATACTAGCCATTAAAATAATCAGTAGCGGTACAATTTAGTTAAAAAACATTTTGTGGAATGGGTGAATTGACAAACTCTCAATTATTTGAAAAACTTTTGAAGGAAATAAAGGAACAAGGAGATAAAATAAAGGAAAGTATAAAACTTGAAATTAAAACTGAAAATGAAAGAGTTATAACAAAACTAGATAACACATTAGGGAGAATAAATGTATTAGAAAAAAATTGCTTAAAAATTAAAAACAAGTGCTTACAGTTAGACAGACTAAATAGGAAGAACAATGTATTAATTTTTGATTTAGATGTCCCAAATAACGGAAATTTAATAGACGTTGTCCTACATTTTTTCCATAGAATACTTGAAGTTTAAGTCTCAGTTCTAGAAATAAACAACATTTACAAAATCAACGCCGGAAGAAATGGCGCAATAAAAGTCGAGTTCGTCTCTTATTTAAGAAAACAACTGATACTTCGAAATTGCAACAAATTAAAGGGTAAGAATATATATATTGTTCAAGATCTCTGTTACGAGGATAGACAAAATCAAAAGATTTTAAAGAAGCACCTTAATATAGCCAGAACAAAAAAATATAATGCAAAAATACAAGGTCATTACCTAGTTGTAAATGACGAGAAGTTTACTGCAGAGCAATTAAGAGACAAAGAAGAAGAACAAGAACAAGAAAAAGTAAATTGCAAATTTACGGAAGAAAAATCATTAAGCGCTCCCCAAACACCATCTCAAGATTGGCTATTTTGAAGATAGTATACGTCAATTTGCCCTAACTACACCCTCGTCGACACGACATGAAATTATAAATAAAGTAAGCATAGAAGAAGAGAAAACTGTAATAGAATGCATCGGATTAACCAAAAATAAGGGTGATAATGATCAATTTAAAAATATTGAAGAAATTACAAAAGAAAAAGAATATGAAGAAAAGAAACTAGTAAAAAAAAGTTGGAAGATAAGAAAGAACAAAAGAATAGGAAACATTCCTCGCCATCAGCATCAAACTACAATACGAGAAACAAAGTCCAAACCAAATAATAAAGTGAAAAAAAAAAATAAGTGTAAAAATCGATGAGGTAATAACATCTTTGTTCTGTTTTAAGACTTTTATGTATTTTCTTTTTGTTTCTGAGTAGTTCCATTTATTTTTTATTCCTTTTTTTTTAATATATATATATACAATTCATAAAAAGTAACGAATTGTTATGATAATTTTCTGTATTTTTAACTAATATATGCATTTTAAATATAAATATTAGTTGCTAGTCATTGGTTAGGGTAAATATATTTTAATTTAGATTAAATATTTTTATGAATAAAAATGGATCCATTCATAAAAGATTATAGCTATAACGACTTTCATACTGTTATATTAAATAATGCTGCCCAGTACAATTACGATAATAAAACACAAAACGCATTTACACTTTTTCATCAAAACATCAGAAGCATATCAAAAAATTTAGATAATCTACAGACTACCCTTAATACTTTCACTAGCTGTTTTGATTGCATTGTTCTTACTGAGACAAGAAATGATTTCGATATCAACCTGTGTCATTTAGATGGATACGAAATTATTTTTAATTTCGGTAATATAAATAAATGCGATGGGACAGTTATTTATATAAGGGATCACCTAAATTATAGTTCAGAAATTACTGAAATTAATGGTTGTAAGGCAATTAATATTCGTACTGCTAAAGAAAATAAAGATATAGCAATAACAGCATTATATAGACCTCCGTCTATTAACGAATATGATTATGTAGACGAATTATATGATTTTCTTTTAAGACAAAGTAGCAGTGACCTACACCCTTATAGTTGGGGACATAAACATAAATCTCCTCTCAAAAGTAAAATTAGTTAGTGACTACCTTAATGTTATGAATGAATTCAATTTTACTTCTGTAATAAATGCGTACACTCGTATTCAAGACAATTCAAAATCTTGTTTGGATCACATATTTAATAAACTAAAAACAGGTAATATCTTGAATAATTGTTTTAGTTATGTCCTAGATACGTTACTAACTGATCACAGGGCAACTATTTTTAATTGGAATGTCTTTGAGGAAAATGAAAAAACATTAACATTTAATTATATAAAAACAATCAACCAAAAAAAACTTAAAACTGATCTTAAATCGTTTGACTGGACTATTTTGTATAATATTCAGGATGCACAAGAAACTGCATCATATTTTTTAAACACCGTAAATGATTTAATATGTAAACATACTGTTAAAGTTAAACAAACTAAAAAAACGATTAAAAGAAAGGAGTGGATAACTAATGGCATAATGAAATCCATAAGCGAAAGGGACAGATTATATAAAAATTATCAAACAAATTCATTAGATCTAAATTTAAAACAAGAGTTTATTATATATCGAAATAAATTACATAATCTGATTAGTTTAACAAAATTAGAATATATAAACGACAAATTGAAAAAAATAAATATAACTCAAAAAATCTGTGGAAAACTATAAATAATATGACAAATTCAAATCCTAAACATTCTAATATCAAAGAAATAACGTTATTAAATAATACTAAATCTACTAACAAATTAGAAATTGCCGATACATTAAACACATTTTTTACAAACATTGGACCCGATCTTGCTAAAAATATTCAAAAACCTCCACTTTTTCATTCAAAGAGACGTATTAATAAAAATTCAATTTTTATGAAACCAGCCACTGAAACAGAAATAATTAAATTAATAAATGCATTAAAAAATAATAAGGCTCCCGGTATTGACGAAATAAAATCAGAATTACTTAAAGAAACTAGCACTGAATTAGCTAAACCATTATGTTTTCTAATTAACAAGTTAATTTCAGATGGAATTTGCCTAACTGAATTCAAGGTCGCCATCATAAAGCCTCTTCACAAAAAAGGTGATAAAAGTCTGCCTTCAAACTATAGACCAATTTCACTACTAAGTAGCTTTGCAAAACTATTTGAAAAAATTATAAAAGTTAGGCTTGAATCATTTTTAATTAGCGAAAAAATTTTGTCACCCAACCAGTTTGGTTTTCAGACGGGAAAATCAACAGAAGATGCTATATCTGCATTAATATCAAAAATGTATGATGCTGTTGAACATACGAAACCGGCAATTGGAGTATTCTTGGATCTTGCAAAGGCGTTCGATACTGTAGATCACAGTCAGTTATTGGATGCATTGGAGGATTCAGGAATACGTGGAACAGCTCTAAAAATGTTTAAATCTTATCTTCAAAATCGTACACAACATGTAAAAATAGATGATTGCATAAGCTCAGCGCAAGTTGTGAAATGTGGAGTTCCGCAAGGGACAGTGCTAGGGCCAATTCTTTTTATCCTATATTTGAATAACTTACTTACCTTAAGCGTTACTGGAACCATATACAGTTTTGCCGATGATACGGTACTATTTTACACTGCTGAGACTTGGTCTGATCTGAAACAGAAAATAGAAGACGATATGAAAACTATTACTGATTGGTTTAATTTTCATCTTTTAACAATTAATTATGAGAAAACGATGTTTCTACCTGTTTGCAGTTACAAAAATGGAATGCCTACCTACAATGAATTAAAAATATATAATGAACATACCAAAAAAACCATAAAAATTAAACTTACTAAAGATATAAAATACCTTGGTATAACGATAGATTGTCACTTACGATGGGATTACCATATAAATAACGTTACTAAAACATTAAGATCCTTTCTGGGACGATTTAAATATTTGTCGAATGTTCTAGATTTACCATATTTAAAAATCTGATGTGTCCAACACATGACTTTCCTATCTAGTTATTATAGGCTTTTTCCGGTTATTTTGTACAACCTATTGCAGCATCTCTATAAATGTTTAGAGGATAAACTAAATATATACATTGTCCACATACATCTACCTCGAAACTTTTTTCTATAGATATTCATGGAAAACGAAAATACTGAAAATTTTAAATTTCCTACAATTTTTTCATTACGGTCCATTTTAGAAAAATCATGTATAAACAAAAATTATAGAGATCGATATCGCAAACAACTTTTATTTTAAAAACTTTCATAAAAATCAGAATTTTGCACATTTTGTCAAATTTCTCGAATACGCACCATTTCAGGAAATTTTTACATAAAACAAAAATTATAGATAATAATATTAGAAGTAACTTTTATTTAAACAATTTTTTTCTCCAAACATTAATAACAGATATATTCCATAAAATATAAAAGTGGCCTCCCATAAAGTATCCCCCCAGATGTTCCGACTATGTCCAAAATCTAATCATTTCACGTCAGGCCGAAATAAACCTTAAGTTTAAAATTTAATGTTTTTTTCTTTATCCGTTTTTGAGTTTTCTTCAAAATTCGAAATTTACACATTTTCTCAAATATCTCGAATACGGTCCATTTTAGAGAAATTATGTATAGAATAAAAATTATAGAGAATTATATTACAAACAGCTTTTATTTGAACAATTTTTATAAAAAAATATTTTTTTTACATTTTGTCAAATTTCTCAAATACGGACCATTTTAGAAAAATTTTGCATACAAAATTATAGATAATTATATTAGAAGTAACTTTTATTTGAAGAATTTTCTTCTCTAAACGTAAATAACAGATATATTCCATAAAATATAAAAATGACCACCTATAAAGTACCCCCCAGATGTTCCGACTCTGCCCAAAATCTAATCAGCTCATTGGACGCTGAAACAAAGCTTAAGTTTAAAATTTGGTGTTTTTCTGTGTATCAGTTCATTAGTTATGCGTTATACAGACACACACACACACACACACACACACACACACACACACACACACACACACACACACACACACACACACACACACACACACACACACACACACACACACACACACACACACACACACACACACACACACACACACACACACACACACACACACACACACACACACACACACACACACACACACACACACACACACACACACACACACACACACACACACACACACACACACACACACACACACACACACACACACACACACACACACACACACACACACACACACACACACACACACACACACACACACACACACACACACACACACACACACACACACACACACACACACACACACACACACACACACACACACACACACACACACACACACACACACACACACACACACACACACACACACACACACACACACACACACACACACACACACACACACACACACACACACACACACACACACACACACACACACACACACACACACACACACACACACACACACACACACACACACACACACACACACACACACACACACACACACACACACACACACACACACACACACACACACACACAC
The DNA here is from genome assembly GCA_927349885.1 of Psylliodes chrysocephalus. Classification (NCBI taxonomy): domain Eukaryota; kingdom Metazoa; phylum Arthropoda; class Insecta; order Coleoptera; family Chrysomelidae; genus Psylliodes; species Psylliodes chrysocephalus. Next base: position 18,408,395 of record OV651829.1, on the reverse strand, counting down.
ACACACACACACACACACACGCACACACGCGCACGCACGCACACACATACACAGACATCATCGCGAAAATAGTCAAAACGGATTCAGGGGACCTCAAAACGTAAAAATCCGTCGAAAACTCGAGGTCGAAAAAAATCATGATTCCTATACTTTCCTTATATCTGTATACAGATAGGAAAGTAAAAATGTTATACTATTCACTTGTAGCATCTAGATTATCATATGGAATTTTGGCTTGGGGCGGAACTGTAGATGTATACCTAGAAAAATTACAAACGCTTCAGAAATATTTTTTAAAAATAATATTAGGAAAAGAAAAAACTTACCCTTCTGACCAGCTTTTTCGAGACGCATTAGTGTTGGATATTCGTCAGACATTTTTTCTTAAAACTCTAATTTTTTTATTTAAACACAAACAAAATTTTAATGAAATATCTCATCTCTATACTACCAGAGCTAAGAAAAATAATTATCTTCAAGTTCCAACTACACAAAAAACAATTGGCCAAAGAAACTTTAAGTTTTTAGCACCCCGTTTTTATAATTTTTAAACCATTTTAAGAAATCAGTTAAGTTTTTTCTAACATCTAATAATAGACAATTAATTTCCCACTTTTTCCAATTTGTTAACTAATATGTTATTTTCCTATTGTATTATTTCCCTATTATGTTATTTTACTATTATGTTATTTTACATTATTTATCAAATTGTTGATTTCATATTTATTATTTATATTATTGTATTCTATTATATAGCAAATAAGTTGCAAAAATAATATTACTGTTAATTTGTGTGATAACAATATAAATATAAGTTTTAAAGTATCTTGAATCATAAATAATATTAAGACAATACACAGTAATAATTACTACGTTCTAACTTATACCACGGACAGCCCTCCGGCTTTGTGGTACACCAGTTTATTGGTAGGTGATTGTACTGTAAAGAAACAAAAAAAAAATATAAATTTAAAATTTATTGTAAAAATTACTGTTATTACTAATAAACATTATTATTATTATTAATGTGTTCAAAGTCATTATTTTTCAACTCAAGTGTGAATTTTATATTATTGTGAAGATTATTAATGTAAGTCAAAAAATTATTTAACAAATTCAGACTGCCAGTCCACAAAGTCAAAATGTCATCAATGTACCTAAAATAGAATTTAATGAACCTATGACTGGAAATTGTTGTTATCTAAAAGTCTCTTTTTCAAAATTGTGCATTGTGCATAAAGATATCTGCCAAGATAGGAGAAAGTGGTCAACCCATGGCTAAACCTAGTTTTGTGAAAAGATTTTGTCATTGAAACTAAAAAAATGTTGTTCGAGACAAACTTTGAGAAGGTTAAAAAGTTCTAACAATTCTATATCTGACAACGTAGAATGAATCAAGTAAGATTCGATCAAGCTAATGACCTCTGGTATCGGGATGTTAGTAAAAAGGTTGTTTCTCAGTATGCTCCGCGGAGCACTGGGGCCCCACAAAGCCTCTGTGGGAGCTCCGCGAAAATAATAGTCATAATAAAAAAAATACTATCATGATGTTCGCCTCCACAAAAGAGAGGATCTGGTTTGAGTACTTAGGATCTGATTTTGCTTAAGCACCTTTTTTTTTAGAAATTCTCAAATATTTCGCTTTTCAAAATGGTTCCGTCGCCAAAAAAGTTTGAGGATCACTGATCTAGAGAAATCAATAAGTTTCTATAGTTGATGTAAAAGTCCTTAATATTGTTTACAAGATATACACTATTTTTGACAGTGTAAGTGAAATGGTCACCGTAATGGACTTTAAGTAGCTCGTTCAACCATTTAGTTGTATAATAGGTTGGTGAATTTACAAATGACACTGCGGGCTGCTTAGGGCTCTCAAAGATAAGGGACATAGAACCCTGGGATATGCCGATGATCTAGTGATCATGGCACAGGGAAAATACAACACTATAGTGAGATCAAATGCAAGAGGCTCTAAATATAGTAACAAAATGGACAGAGGCGGAAGGACTAAACATTAGCCCAAACAAATCTGACATAATTGCATTCACCCGCAGGAGGAAATTGGAGGGACTAGGGCCTCTAAACCTAAGAGGTGCAAGCATCCAGCTTAAGGGGGAGGTAAAATATCTCGGAGTTATGATTGACTCGAGACTTACCTGGAACCAGCATCTAGAAAGAACCACAAGGAGAGCGGAAACCTCATTAATGATGGCAAGGCGATCCTTTGGAAAAAAATGGGGATTAAAACCAGACATGGTATACTGGCTTTATAACATGGTGGTGAGACCCATAATAACATACGCAGCTTTGGTGTGGTGGCCAAAGACACAGCAAAGGAAAGCAATAACGAGGCTAAGCAAGGTACAAAGACTTGCCTGCCTCGGAATAACGGGGGCAATGAAAACAACCCCCACTGCTGCAATGTAAGCACTAATAGGACTCCCACCTCTTCACTATGTGATACAAGGGGAGGCAAGATTAGGTGCTTACAGATTAGGGAATACACTGGGAAATCTTGACATTAGGCCAGGTCACATGAGTATCTCAAGGTTAGTGACAGGAGACGTGCTAGACATGAGATCAGACCACATAACCAAGAGGTACTCTTTTAATACTCCCTTTGAGGTTTTAATACAGGAAAGAGCGGAGATCACCATAAGGAAGCCCAATGCCCAACGACAGGAACAAACCTGGTATACAGACGGGTCTAAGACTGCGGAAGGCACTGGGGCAGGAGTATTCTCCAAAAACCCTGATACTAACCATAGCTATGCTATAGGAATACATTCCTCGGTATTTCAGGCCGAGGTATACGCAATTTTGCAATGTGCAAAAACGAACAATGAAAGAGCTGTCGAAAATCAGCATATTCAAATAATGTCAGACAGCCAAGCGGCACTTAAGGCCATATCGAGTCAGAAAGTTACGTCGCGGCTGGTATGGGAATGCATCGAAGAACTAAGAACACTGGCAGACCGAAATAGAGTAAAACTATTTTGGGCGCCAGGTCACAAAGGGATCGAAGGCAACGAAAAGGCTGACGAACTTGCAAAAAGAGGGTCAGAAGAAACACCGGAACCAGACACAAACCCAGGAGTACCAAAAAGTACAGTCCGGGGTTTTATAAATAACTGGATTCGGGAACAACATATCAACTATTGGGGAAGCACCCCAAAACAGGCACATGGAAAAGCCTTCATAGGCAGAACATGTCCCAAAAGAACTGGAGAACTACTCTTAATGAATAGGAACCAGTTGAAAGTGATAACAGGGTTCATGACTGGGCACGCCCCAGTAAAGGGACACTTGAACAAAATTGGCATGTACAATGGGAACTCATGTGCCGACTATGTCACAAGAAACCAGAAACGGCCAAACACATACTGTGCGAATGCGAAGCTCTAGATCGCAAAAGACAGGCTCTTTTTGGACAACCCCAGGTTGATCCAACAACGTATAGAACCCACTCACCCAAGGATCTGTACAAACTTGTACAAGGTACAAAGGTGATAGAGTGGGTGCTATGAACTAACATGGGATAAAACACAATAAGCCAATAGGCTTCAGTGTTATTCGGAGACACATAGTCAGACGAGCCCAGGAAAAAAAAAACAAAAAAAAAGGTTGTTGAATTTACAAATGACACTACTGGTCTAATAGACATATCAGCGAAATTATCAGATTTATGAATTTTAAGTAGTCCGTATAACCGAGGGATTAGTTTATGATCAGATTTAAATTTGTTAAATAAAGAATCAGTTTTAAGGATATTACAAGTTTTGAGCGTGTTTTTAAATTTAGTATTATATTTATTAATTATTTCAAAATCATTAGCTTCTAGAAAATTATAAACTTTGGACAAATATTCAAATTTATTTATTTATTTATTTGCTTTAATAAGGTTTAGATCCTTCTCTTTAATTTTAATGGAAGTGTTTTTTTATTAAATTATCGTTAAAAGATCCTCTAGGTTTTAATATTTTTAGCGTAAGAAGCGTTGATAGTTTGTTCCAACATATTTTTCCAATATTCATTAACATATTTTTTTTTCTTTTCGCCTTTTACTCATTTTCGACTTTTTCATTCAGTTAGTACATTTTTTGTTAGTGTGAATAAATAAATATTTAATAACTCACACATGGCTACCCCAAGTTTAAATCTATCATAATAATTTGGCAACTACGTCAATGCTTGCAATTCGGTTTTTGTCTAGTAGCTCTTCGTCGTTGATTGAAACAGTCTAATACAAATCATCTGCTGAAAATGTTCATAATTTTGTTTAATAGGAAATTTCATCACTTTAAAATACGACAGGTTCAGTAAATTATTGAAAAAATATCAAACTATTGCTTTAACTTATACCGCTAGTACTACAAGCTAGTTAGATGGTAATCCAAATTTTAATTCCTTAATTATTCATTACAGCAAATGTTACGGATGGATTGTTTTAACGAGTGATTCCATTACATGCAATATTTTATGATTTTATGGATTTCCTCATGCGGTTTTAAAACAAGAACGCTGATGAACGTTTATCTCGTAAAATTTGATATTTATTTTTACGCCTGTGGTCAAAGACTAATTGCATTACCTGATAATTGTTATAAGTATAGTTTATATATCCTGATTACAATTATTTTGTTGAAAGTTGGTATACAATACTAGACGTTTTTTAAATTGTATGTAGCGATTACATAATGAAAATTAGAAGATTCATTAACTGAAGTTAATTAAGTCCATAAGATCGTAAGTACATTTACAATCGTACATTGTACATAAAATAATTATCGTACTCTGATAACACTGGTACCGAACATAGGGAAAATAATGGCTATATTGTGCCGTATCATCGATTCAAGAATAGTTACCTCTGGTCTAAACACTCATTCACCTACCAGAACCATCTCTAAAACAGAGTGACAACATTGTTTTTATATGACAACTTGTAACATCTATTTAAAAATGGATGTACTATGAAATTAAAAAAATTTATAGAAAATCTATCTTAGCTACTCCTGCTGCTCCTGAAACTTCTCAGGCAAAAGAAACGCCCAATGAGGTAGGAGAACACATACTAGAGGAGAGTCCCTTGGTCATAGAGTCACAAGAAAGTGGGGCTACAGAACAAGAGGCTGATGCTCGAATAGAAATAGGGGACTCGGAATCCACAGCACGTGAGCTAGGTGAGGAATCTTTTAGGGGACTCACCGCTGTCTGACCCGGCTGACGTGCCGGAGGAGGAAGAGGACCCTACATCAAGAACTAGGAGGTACCTTTAAAAAAAAAGATGTTAATCCAAGCAAATATACATCACTGTTGGGAGGTAACCGCTGTCCTACAACGATGTATAATAAAACAAGACATTGATCTTGCTCTAATACAAGAACCTCTTATATACAAAGGGCGAATTAGAGGGTTTCATATATCAGGGGACTATGACATGATTCATTCAGCGTCTGGACACCCAAGAACCTGCATTATTGTAAATAAAAGCTTGAATGTGTCCACCATGGGAATTTTGTATAAATTACCTAGTGACAATATCCCTAAAGCTAGACGAAGGAACTAATCTGATTGTTGGATCCGTATATCTGCCATATGGCCAACCTGGGCTCCCCCTAATCAAGGAGGTGAGAGAACTGGTTAGTCACAGACGACTCGAAAATGAAAAACAGCGCAGGAGCTGGGACCTACCATGTGATTTCAGGAAGGACCATTAGTATAAACCTGGGGTCACTGACAAGAGTCTTCCATGCTGAAGTAACAGCAATAAATGCCTGTGCCAAAGTCATAGTAAATGACTCTTTTAGAGAGAAGAGGATCTTTATCATGACAAACAGTCAGGCAGCCCTTAAAGCACTAAAAAGGGTAGAAGTAAAATCTAAATCAATACTTGATTGCCAACAGTCCCTCCAGGTCCTGGTAGAACATAACAAGGACACCCTTGAATGGGTGTTGGGATATGAGGGAGTGTTTGGAAACAAGAAAGCAGACCTCTTAGCAAGGATGGGAGAAGAAAAAACTGTTATTGAACCAAAACCCACATGTGGTATTTCATACCAAGATGTTAAATGGGCGTTAAAGGAACAAACAAATAGAGAATACCATAGGCTCTGCTTGGAACTTCCTGAACTTAGACAGTCCAAAAGATTCATAGAGGTGCCATCCACGTACAGACAAAATCAACTGCTAAACCTTATCAAAAGCAAACTCAAGGCCGTAATAGGACTCCTTACGGGACACTGCGGCCTTAGAAGACACCTACATCTCTTAGGGATATCTAATGACTCCCTATGTAGAATATGTGAAGAGGAGGACAAAACTGCTATTCACATACTACACCACTTTCGGAACCTTAAATGGGAACGGGAATGGCACTTCGGGGTACAATATGCGGAACCTAAAGATATAGCGAAAGCGCCCATCAGACATATTCTTGAATTTATCAAGAAAATCAATCTGATGGGATAGAAACTGTGAGGGGTACAATAGGCCTACAGCTTCAGTACGAGTGGGCTTTAAACCACGTCCTAATTCAGATAGATAGATGAGTCATTAATTTGCGATTTGAGTATTTTAACCGATGATCTTGTAAGTTATTTTTAAGATGTACTTACTATCAAATATTTTTTATACGTATCATAAAATTAATCCTAGAGTAAACAGGCAACAGAATATACACAACATACTTTTCGTTTGCTTGTCAAGTTAGCCGTGTCTGTCAAATTAACGTAGTAAGATTTGAATTCGGCAAAATAAAACTATATACCTACTTTTTAACCGACTTCAAAAAAGGAGGAGGTTCTCAATTCGTCGCAATATTTTTTTTTTTATTTTTTTTTTTTATTTATGTTTAGCGATAATTCTTTAACACGGTGTCCGATTTCAATGATTCTTTTTTTCTTAGAAAGGAGGGTCTTCAGGGGTGGTCCCATATGAATTTGGTCAAAATCTAATAATTGGATGCAAGAGAAAATCTTCAAATTCTTCATTTTTTTTGTATGTTTAGCGATAGTGTTTTACCACCTTGTCCGATTTATATGGTTCTTTTTTTTGTTTCTAAGGGGGTACCTCAGAGGTGGTCCCATATAAATTTGTTTAAGATGTTGTGATGGCACCTGCACGTTTTTGAAGTCGGTTTTTTTAAATTTGTAATTTCTAATACTTGTAATATCGTGTGATCGTAGAGAAAATCTTGTGTGTAATTCGAGCGGTAAGCTATTTGCCGCTTACGATAAAATGTCGTACTCCGCTGCGTGTCGCGAGGTAACTTTTTATCTTAAGTGGCGAAATTAGTGTTTTACCATTAATTCGAAAACATTTTTGATTTCTTTGAAGGATTTACAATCTAATGCACCGTCAAAAAAACACTTATTTCGCGCACTTGATACAATAATAACTATTTCCAAGCTATGCACAAATAAGTTTTTATTATTCATTCTGCCTATCCTTTGCGTTGGATTTTCGCCCCCGTTTTTAATGGTTACCAATCATTAGATGTTATGTAACGAAATTAAAAACAAACAACATAAAGTGATGGCAATAGCGGAAGAGGAGGTGAATCTAATTGTAATAATAATAGGCTACGCAAAACTTGAACATGTAAACCAATACCTTACCGCTCTTACCGGTACTTAAGTGTAATAATCTAAGATCATTGAAGACTAGAAGCAGAAATTAACGATACTTCAACATAAAGATATACTACGACAAAGTGTCTATAAAATGCAATAAAAAAGAAAACGTTCAAAGTTATGTACAAGCCATTTGAAATATGGTTCTCTTGAATTTTTTGTTTGCTTTAAATTGAAATAATGATGCACGATTTCTAAAGATTATTCATTACATAAAAAAATGGGTAGATATTAAAATTCTTTTTGACTCAGATCCAAAATTTTGTTCCTAATCCAGATACTTCATGATTCAAAATGCATATATGAAATACTAATAATTAGAAAACAAAAACTTGGAGTAACGAAATTTAACCACTAATATTTGAAGTTTTAAATAAAAAAGTAATTTTACCATTAGATTTATCAGAAGTAAATTGGAATTTGCAGTAACAAAGAATGTTAATTTTGGGCTGATTATATAGCAGTGATGGGCAAACTTTTTAAGACGAGAAAAAGATAAAATAAAAATTTATCCAAGAAGGACCGAAAAAAAATTGAACAAAACACATTTTTTTAAGTGATAAATTTTATATTTGATTTTTATATATGAGGAGTGACTAAGCTAAACGCGATAAATCCATTTTTTGAATATTTTGAGTTAGCAGTCAATATCACTTATTAGTGACCAAATACATCCTATGCAAACCTCGGGTTGAGCAAAGCGCATTTAATCATACCAGAAACACGGCACAACAATTCATGGGCCAAGCATTTGGCAATAATTCCACAACCCAACTAAGCATATTGCGATATTTCCAAAGGCAACTGTTCAAAATGCGATAATTCCATTTTCTTCAAATAATTCCGGGTTCTCTGCTTTAGTATGCTTTGAACTGTTCACAGTACAGGTTGTTTTTTTGTGTGATCACTGGAAATTAGGTCTAAAATATGGAGGTAGCTGTGAAAGATGCAAATATCGGAAGCAGAAAAAAAGTCCCGAAAATCTCAAACAAGCAACTGAAAAGGGAAAAAAGGTAAATAGCTTTTTATATTTTAAGGTTAAGTTTTTTTAATTTGTAAATAACAGATAGTTCGAAAGTAACTATCTGGTTTTTACAGCTATTAGTAACTGTTATTATTGTTTTAGATTCAATGACAGAGATTCTCTTTTAAAAAAATTTAAAAGGCCATGCAATCACGTTGGTAACAGTTTTAAATGTAACAGAATTAAGCGAAGTGATATTAAGTTTATCAAGAATCAGCTCTATGCTACTTCAAATAAATTAGAGCAGAACACAATATTGAGTTATATGATTATTATTGGTCCTATCGAGAGAAAAAGGTCTGTTAAACCAAATCCACAAGCAAGAAACTTTAGTACTATGTTTCACATGAAACCCGAACATTCAAAAAGGCGCAATCGAGTGTGTTTAAAGTTTTTTAGGACAGCCTTGGGCATCACGAAGGATAGAGTCAATCGTTTGTGTAAGAAAATTGAGGCAGGTGTTTCCCTGAAAGATAGGAGAGGTGGCGATAAAGTATTGTATAAGTCCCACGATAAGAAACAGAAAATTATTGAGTTTATAGGTAACTTAAAAGGCCGAGAAAGTCATTACAATAGGTCAAAATCTAAAAGAATATATTTGGCCCCTGAACTGAGTATCGCCAAGTTGCATAAAATGTACAACTCTCAATGTAATAATCCTACTGACCATTGCAGTCTTACAATGTTTAAAGTTACTTTCCGAACAAAATTCAATATTGGATTTTCTTCACCAGCATCGGATTCCTGTGCTTTTTGCACCAGAATGAGACACAAAATTAAAATTGAGAAAGATGCTAACAAAAAGAACGATTTAATGATACAACTGCGTATCCATCAAAAAAGAGCCAACGCTGTTTATAAACTGACCAAACAGACGCCCTTAGAATCACTGTCCTTCTGTTTCGACATGCAGCAAGTGCAGCCTCTACCAAAAACTCCCATAAATGATGCATTTTATGCACACCAAATTAGTTTTTATATATTTTGCTGTGTTGATATGAAAGCAAAACAACCAACTTTTTTCACGTGGACGGAGGAAATGGCAGGAAGAGGTTCAGTGGAAGTGGCTTCAGCTTTTAGAATACCTAAATTCTTTAAATTTGGCTGGTATAAAATTGCTTCGGCTTTTCTGTGATGGATGCGGTGGACAAAACAAAAATTCGCATCTAATTCATGCATTATATTTTTGGCTTAAGAAAAAATCACCCGCTCATTTAACAGAGATTTTGTTAACTTTTCCAGTAAGGGGACATAGCTTTTTGCCAGCAGATAGAGTTTTTGATAGAGTTGAAAAGGAGTTAAGAAGAATAACAAGTATAAAGTTAAAAGAAGATTACGAAGAAATTTATACCAAATTTGGAGAGGTAAAAAGTCTTGGAACTGACTGGCTGCTTTGTGACATAAAAGCGCTTCAAGCTAGTTTGAAAAAGGTTGAAGGCATATCTGATATGAAACGTATTAAGTTGCGAAAAAGTAATACATCAGTAACTGTCACGTGTTACGAAAATTTTATATTTGAAAGCACCACTGAAACTGAAAAATCGTTACTGAAGAAAGGAAAGAAAGACGGACAACTAAAACTAGAACTATTACCATTAGGGAGAGACATTAAAGACAAAAAGAAAAAAATCTCTGAAAAATCTATTAAAGCAAGAATTCGGTGATGAATGGAAAGAAGAGGAAGATTTGATTTGGTACCGGAATATTTTGAGCACCTCAGGTGCTGAAAACGAGGAGAATGAAGAATCGGATCATAATGAAGAAGAAACTTGTGATTGTCTAGAAGAAGATATAGGTGTTCGGATTTAGCTTTGATTATTTTGTATTTTCAGGACTATAATATGTATGTTTTTTTTTTAATAAAATATGTGTTTCTCATAGCTTTCTTATTTGTTTGTACTTTTTTGTCCAAAACTCAATAAATCCATTTGCCATTTACCCAGAGCATGATAAATCCATTTTGACTGGACAATAAGACGATAAATCCTTAGCGTGACTGATCAAATTACGATTAATCCATTACTAAATGTGGTCTAATCCCTTTTGTAATAACTGTAGTATCAAAATTACTTTTTACATTCATGTGTACAAGTATTCAAAGCAATTTCAACATAAATTTTTAGCTCAACTAAAAAAAGCTTATATTTCCCAGGTTTTTTGCATTTTTTGTAAAATAAGACATTTGTGATTTATCGCGTTTAGCTTAGTCGCTCCTCATATCATCTATCGCTGGATCTGAATTCATGTTTATTTAAGTACTAAAAACATACCTTTTTGGCTCTAACTTCCTCAAATCATAACGTTTTTAGAAATGTTTAACATTTGTTATATCTTCATGCTGATTATCAGTTTCTTCTGATTGGTTTTCCTGAGGTGTGACATTGGAATCTACCAGACCTAAATTATTTTGTGGTCTACATCTCTGAGGAAGTACCCAGCTTTGAATTTCCTCATTTTCATTTACCTCATTCTGATTTTGACTCTCTTCGAATCATGTTAATGGTTTTAGATTTGATTTCATATCTTCTACGAAGATAACATCTTTTGATTTGATACATTTTATCGGATTGCTTATATTTAGCAAGCGGTATTCTTTCGTATATCCTGCCATAATGTACTCTTCCGATTTTGGTTCAAGTTTCTTTCTAGTTTGCTTTGGAATATGTGCATATACTTTACTCCCAAATATTCTTAAATGAGATTATATGTCAATTTTATCACCTGTCCATACTTCCTCTGGTACTGATCCTTTTACTGCTGCAGTAGGAGTTCTATTTTTCAAGTAGATGGCAGTGTTGATGGCCTCCGCCCAATATTTCTTACCCAAATTAGCATCAAATAATAAACATCTAATTTTCTCTACTAAACTTCTATTCATTCTCTCAGAAATGCCATTTTGTTGCGGAGTATAAGGACAAGAAGTTTGATGGCGGTACTTTTTAAGGAAATTCTTAAATTCATTTTGCGTATACTCTGTTCCATTATCGCTACGTAAACATTTTATTCGCTTACCTAGTTGATTTTCTGCACATGATTTATATTCTTTAAATTTATCAAACACCTCATTTTTGTGTTTGAGCATGCAACCAACTACTTTCCTGCTAAAGTCGTCAACAAAAGTTACACAGTATCTGGCTCCTCGCCAGGACGTTTCTTTCATGGATCCTGCCACGTCTGAATGTATGACTTCCAGCAAATCCTTTGCCCGTTTTGCTTTACCTTTAGGAAACTTTTATATGGCCTGCTTTCCTTTCAAACATACAACGCAAGTTTGTTGGCCCAATCCTGTGAAATTTACACCAGTGACTAATCCATTTTTCGACTCTTTCATAGATCTTCTGTTGAGGTGACCTAGCCGTTTATGCCATAATTCGTGATCCAAAACACCTGCAGACTTTGTTCTTGCTGGTTTTGTAATAAACTTTGTACAAGCCGTTACATATTGTACCAGTAAATTCTACATTTCCTGAAATATAAAAATTATTTACATGATAAACTTTACATTCTAATTTATCAAAAACTACAATATAACCTTTTTCAGTCATCTTACTAACAGATAGAAGTTCAGGAATCAGAATCACATTCTTGATGGTCTTCATATTGCTCTCACCTTGTAGAAAATGTATTTTGATATCTCCTACACTTGTTGACCTAATCTACTGATTGTTGGCAATCACAAGTTCACCAGCTGTATTCTCGTTGATATTTGACATCCATTCCTTATGATTTGACATATGAGACGTTGCGTCCGAATCAATAATCCAATCCGACGATGATGTTTGACTCAGCATTGCCATTGTCAGCAAAGTAGTATTGGAATTCGTTTTTTTTTATTTCTGAAGGAATTACACGCATCACTAGTTTTCTCCTCTGCTCTTTTTGGACAATTGATCTTCTTATGACCTCTTTCACCACAAGAATAACAAATTATCTTCTTGTTATCTCTTGCCATGTTCAATTTCTTTCTCGATACCATCTTTGAATGTAATGCTGCCTCAGAATCATATGAGTTGCTAGAATGAGTTGTACGTCGTGCATCTTCTTCTATGAGTTTCGTTTTAACTTCTTCTGAGTTAAATTTACTTTCAGTGTGAGTCAAAGTTACGATTAGAGGATCGTAATCTGAACTTAACCCATTCAACATTACAAATGCCACGAACTGATCTTCTATTGACACTCCGATATCGGTTAGTTTATGAACTGTTCTTAAAATATCATTTAAGTAATCTTCCATAGTAGAGAATTTTTCTTATTTGGTTCCGAACAAATGTTTTTGAAGTTCGAACCGACGATTCATACCTTTTGCTTCGAATGCTGCTGTCCAAGCATCTTTGGCATATTTAGCATTGAGGACGTGAACATAGCAGTAGGGCTTACACTTAGACATATCTTGGCTAGAGCTTTACTATCTTTCTCTATACCCAACTTGTCGCTTTGGTTCACCCCTTCAATAACCACATCCCATATTATTATCAACTTTCAAACTCATCTTCATGGCAAACTTACAAGAAGAATAATTTGCTAGACCTTCTAACTTTTCTATATTAGGCACAGAAGTTGAAACTAGGATCGTTAGTTCATCCGCCATAATAAATCTTCACTTACCAGAAAAATATTTTTAGATTTTTCTTGGTATCTGGGCCCATAACCTGTTGTAACAGTTAATTGTGCAGCAGTGAAATTGGAGTTAAAAAGAATAACTAACTCAAAAGGTTTATAACAACATATATTTCATGTAATATTCAATCCGACAAAACATTATGTCAACAATACGTTTTACATAATCATATCATCTAGTTGTTAGATTCATAGTATGATAATAAATTAGTGAATCATTGATCATTCTTCAACAGTTTATAGTTCATTGCATAGCCTTTCAGTTGCACGTCACCAAATGTGACGTAATATCATGTTTTCGGCATGTCTTTGATTACTACATGAAATTTGATGGCGACTCTACAAAATTTTGACAGTTGTTAGGATCGTATTGTGATATTAAAACATTACAAAATAAAACAAAATGTATTTTTAATTGATATTTATTATCATAAATAATATAACATTAATAAATAAATAAATTCCTAAAATTAGTTATTATAAGACAAGGATCACTTGCCGGATGAAACCTACAATAAGAAATTAGATCTGTTTAAAAAATCACATAAGTTTTATTCGATAAATTAATTATCTTGGAAATCATTGAAATTTAACAAAACTTGTAGAACAAGAGCCATTTTTGAATACAATACAATAAACGTTTATTTTACGAAGTTGTCTTCCCACAAGTCCCAATCTGATTCGTTATCCGATTCGTTTAAATCAATGATTACAGGAGAGATATTACTTGCATCAGTGATTTTTGCAGTCTCCCAATATTCATCAATAATTTTTCTTGTATGGTCTACATACCTCTTCCCTTTTTCTGGTGTAATCTACAATTACATAACAATTATAAACCATAGCATAAGAAAAAACTTTGCATTAAACTTGTTGAAGAGATTCTTTCCAAACACTAATTACAGTATCTGCAGTAATACGTTCTGCCGGTTATTTTTGCATCGTGATACCGTTTACACTTAAACCAAACAAGATCAATTGGATTGAATTGGCAATGATATGGAGGCAGTCTCAACACACGATGGCCATGCAAAAGAGCTAATCTATCTAATCTGTAAAATATGCATTTTTAATATCTTATTAAATTATATCATATCATAACATACCTGTATACTTTATCTGGTACATGTTTCTTGGCAATTTTTAACAATTCGAACTTCATACTAGGCATTGGAAACTGTATATTCCTTTCTTTTAACCAATTAATCAGAGAAACTTTGTTCCAACTTGCATTTGGTATTCTTTAGAGCAACGTTGAATGGTACGACGCATTGTCCATTATCATTAATGACGGTTCTTCTAAGCTTGGTAGAAGCTGATATTCAAAACATCTTTCAAAATTATCAGCATTCATTGAATCATGAGAATCGCCAGATTTACTACTACTTTTAAATATCAAGCTACAGTCATTAATAAACCCATTTTCAGAACCCGCATGAAGAAGAATGTATCGTACACCTTCACCACTCTTCTTCCTGACTGCCTTATCGGTACCATCCTGCCAGCTTTTGCGAAATCCTCCTTTGCTAAATATCCAAGTTTCATCAAGATATACAGGCTTGAGACGATGAGAATCACTTTAATTTTTTTTTAAATCTCGTAAAAAACAATCTTTTTCGTGTAACATGTGACTGTTCCATGAGATTTTTTTCTGTTAAAAATGTTACAGCTTATCCACTTCAATTTTAATTCTTTTAAAGCCCTACTGAGTGAAGAAACTGATGTATTTATCCCATATACATCTTCTAATTTTTTCTTCAACGTATAAAGAGTCACATGTTAACCTACAATAAGAAAAAATGTTACAAAAAAAAATAATTAAAACTAACCCTTGAAAATAAACTCCTAAACCAGTAAACAAATTTGTGTGTGAAATGGAAACATAATAACATTGATGAAGATATTTAGAACCTTATACAATCTAACTTGAAAAATATGTATTTAGTAAATAAAAACCTTGACTAAACATTCTGTATATACAAGTCCTGATAGCATGTTCATATTTCTTCCAAATATTGGGACCACGGCTAACGCTCACAGAATCGATCATTTTAGCTGAGTATTCGCGATCTGCTTGAATACCTTCATTTGCCAATCGTCCTACAGTCGATAGCAATATTCCTAAGGCGGCCGAAATAGGCTAAAATTAATTGATCATCAATGAATTTTTACTTAAGTTTAAGATGTGAAACTTACTTCATGTACAGCATTTACGGGCAATTGAGTTTTACCGGCTTGTTTCTCTAATTGGAAATAAGCAAGCAGTTTTAATACAAACGCTTGCTCTTTTTCGCTATACCTCGGCATGTTTATAATTATCAAAATAAATAAATGAATAAAAAATAATATTCCAACTTCTAAAAAATGTGATTAACCACAATAATTACAAATGGAACTAATGGAAGTACTGGTCTGATAAAAACGTACACTTTGATGTTTATCAAAAATAGCAAAAGAGCGTGTTCAACATTTCAATTTGACTATGAGGCCATGACGTATAGCAAACGGCAGCCAATGAAATGCCTGTATTGTGTCAATTGTAGTTATTTAATGTCTACGTGTAGATCTCTCATGATTTTGTTGCGTCACGAAAATTTATAGTGGACGTACCGTTATTTGCATTTCTTTCAACTTAATGCGATAAAGCGAGATAGATGCCGTATGACGTGCAACTGAAAGGCTATGAAATTAACTATACACACTCATTTTTTCGTTCGATTGCTTATCCTCTTATTGAAAACTATTACCTTCTACTTTTGAGCCCTTGTGTTATTACATAGAGCCTCTATTTATTAAGTAATTTGATGCAAAAGTAACGAGTTAATTTTTTTTTAGTAACAATCCCAGGTCTGATTTAAATAGAAATAAATATCTTTTAACAATTTGTTACATTCCATTAACTTCGAAAATTAGAAAATAATCGGTTTCGATTCCAACCATGCAACATAAATTCTAATAATATGTAAAATGATAAAAGTAGAAAAGCCACAGAATCTTTAAATTGCGTTCACTTTCATTTCAAGTACCTAATTATATACGCACATTAATAGATCTGGGTCAGTTTTAATTTATTCAAATCTGGGAGTAAATATTTAAATAAATAGTTTTTATTGAAACGATATTTTTTTTAATTTAAAATACATTTAGTAGTAAAAATATCGGAATTAATTTATTTTAAAATTGAAATTTAATTTTTTGTATTAAATATTTCAATTTTGAAGATGAAGTCGTACTTAATCCCATCCACTCACATATGGCTTTTTGATTATACAGGGTGTTTTTTTAATATTGGCGTGTCTCTTGGACGAAATGAAGCAAAGAAGTTCCTATGAACATATGTCCTACGCCTCTTAGATTTTGAACTACAGGGTGGTATAGTTATAAGAAAAAAACTTATTTTTTGCGATACATTTAATACCCCTGTAGATATTTTTCTGAAAATTGGTACGCAGTTTCTATGCGTCCAAAGCCATTTTCCGATACACAATTTAAACTTTTACATTCGCCATTGGCGTTCATGCGGGCTTTGAACTGAATATTACTTAAAAAAAAAAAGTTACGCCACTGTTTTTTTTTGTAATAAAAAACATTTTTGAATTCTTTATTTCTTTTATAGCATATCTGGTCTCTTGGTCTTTTTTCGCTTGATGCATGGTTTTTACATAAAAATATAAAAACCATTTTCCTGCAATCGAGGGGTAAACACATCCAAAAAATGTGTACACAAGAATTCCTAACATAAAGAATTCCTGGGAATACCTGACAATTCCCGGGAATTCCTGGGAATTCCCAGAGACTTCCTGAGAATTACTGGGAATTCCCAGAGACTTCCTGGGAATACCCAGAGACTTCCCGGGAATACCCAGAGACTTCCCGGGAATGCCCAGAGACTTCCCGGGAATACCTAGAAAATACCTGGAATACTGAGAGAATAACTGAGTATATCCAGATAATGCCCGAAAAATATATGAGAATAACCAAGTATTTCTAAAGATTTATCTAGAGTTAGTAAATAAGGTCCTTAATGAGGTCCTTAAATTATTAGGAAAATAAATAATTGTTCCGGATTTATTAACTAATGATTAGCATTTTTCCCTCACTTTAGATCATATTTTACTTTTGATAAAATATAAGAAATAAAAAGATAAGATAGGTATTAACTGTAGTTATTAGGTACAGGCTTTTTCCGGTTATTTTGTACAACCTATTGTATCATCCCTGTAAATGTTTAGAGGATGAACTAAATACATTTTCCACATGCATCTTACTCGAAACATTTTTTATATTTGGTGTTTTCTCCGTTTTTAAACTGAAATTCGAAATTGCAGTTTATCTCAAATATCTCGACTACGGTCCATTTTAGGGAAATCATGTAATAACAAAAAATATAAAGAATAACATTTAAAAAAAATTATGTATGGGACAAAAATTATAGAAAATTATATTGCAAACAACTTTTATTCAAAAAAATTTCTTCTCCAATAGTAAATAACGGAGATATTCGTTAAATTAAAAAAACGACCCCCTATAAAACACCCCCAGATGCTTCAACTATGTCCATTATTTAGACAACTCACCACAGAATGTATTTAAGCTTAAGTTTAAAATTTGGTGTTTTTCTCTTTATTCATTTTTGAGATATAATTTAAAATTCGAAATTTTCACATTTCCTCAAATTTTTCGAATACGGGTCATTTTGATAAGATTAAGTATGCAACCAAAATTATCTCGAAAATTATAGAGAATAATATTGCAAACAACTTTTATTCAAAGAAGTTTCTTCTCCAAGTGTAAATAACAAATATATTCCATAAAGTAGGAAAATGGCCTTCTATAAAGTACCCCCCAGATGTTCTGACCATGCCCAAAATATATTCAGCTCACCGCAGGGTAGATTAAAATTAAAAATTTGGTGTTTTTCCTTTTGTCCGTTTTTTAGTTATGTTCAAAATTTCGAAATTTTCTCGAATACGGGCCATTTTAGGAAAATTATGTATGGGACAAAACTTATAGAGAATAATATTTCAAACAATTTTTATTCAAAGAAGTTTCTTTTCTAAGCGTAAATAATGGATATATTCCATAAAGTAGGAAAATGACTTCCCATAAAGTGCCCCCCTCCCAGATGTTCCGACTATGCCCAAACTACATTTAGCTCACCGCAGGGTAGATTAAAGCTTAAGTTTATAATTTAGTGTTTTTCTCTTTATCCGTTTTTGAGTTCAAAATTTTCACTGTTTCTCAAATTTCTCGAATACAGGCCATTTTAGAATATTTACGTATGGGGCAAAAATTATAAAGAATAATATTTTAAACAACTTTTATTTAAAGAAATTTCTTCTATAATCGTAAATAACAGATATATTCCATTGCATACTTGGATAATATATTCCAGGTATTGTTCAATTCTAAACAATTTTAATTATAATTGACAATGTTTGAAAATCCCTGTATGTCCAATTTTATCAACGATCAAAAATAACATTTTGCCGTTATCCACTGTTTAGCAACATTTGAAGTTTTTTTAAGGTAAATATTTTTACAGTATACTTTTTTTAAATAAAATTTTCGTACTGTTATTAATTTTTCTAATAACTTTATTTTGCACCTTCCTTTTGTCCTTTATGAGGGTTATTTGGAGAACATTTTTTACTTTCCCCTCTATGTGTGCGTAGGTCTCGGCGTAGGTGCGTGAGTGGGTGCGTGAGTGGGTGCGTGGGTGGGTGGATGCGAGGGTGGGTGCATGGGTGAGTGCGCGAGTACGTGCGTAGATGCGTGCGCGGATGCGAGGTTGCGTGGGTACGTGCGTGCGTGCGTAGGTGCGTGCGCGGGTGCTTGCGCGTGTTTCTTTATACTCGATAACTCATGAAAGGATTAGGAAAAAACACCAAATTATAAACTTAAGTTTTAATCCACCCTGCCGTGAAAGAAATTTGAGAAAAAGTGAAAATTTGGAATTTTAAACATAAGTCAAAAACGAATGAAGAGAAAAACACCAAATTATAAACTTAAGCTTTAATCTACCCTGCAGTAAGTTGTTTAGATTTTGGACATAGTCGGAAAATCTAGGGGGTACTTTATGCAGGGTCATTTTTCTACTTTATTAAATATACGCTTGCTGAAGAAACTTCCTTAAAGAAAAGTTGTTTGCAAAATTATTCTCTATATTTTTTGTTTTACACATAATTTTCCTAAAATGGCCCGTATTTGAGAAATTTGAAGATAAGTGAAAATTTCGAATTTTGAACATAACTCAAAAAGGGATAAAGAGAAAAACACCAAATTTTCAATTTAAGCTTAAACACATTCTGTGGTAAGCTGACTAAATTTTAGGTACAGTCGAAGCATCTGGGGAGGGGGACTTTATGGGGGTCGATTTTTTTACTTTAACGAATTTCAGTTATTTATGATTAAAGAAGAAATATTTTTGTCCAAAGTTTTTTGCAATAGCATTTTTTATAACTTTTGTGCTCGCTTTAGTGCCATACATAATTTTTCTTAAATGGTCTGTATTGTAGAAATTTAACAAAAAGTACAATATTTGAATTTTTTAAAATGAACCGTATTCCAGATATTTTTGGAAAACTGCAAATCTCGAATTTCAGTTTAAAAAAGGAAAAGAAAAAAAAACCAAATATAAAAAAGTGTGTGGAAAATGTATGTATTTAGTTCATCCTCTAAACATTAGATTATACAAAATAACTGGAAAAAGCCTGTAATAACTAGATAGGAAAGTCATGTGTTGGACACATCAGATTTTTATAGAGAATTGCCAAAGAATACCTGAGAATTCCTGGGAATACCTAAGAATTCCTAAGAATACCTGAGAATTCCCAAGAATACCTGGGAATTCCTGAGAATACCTGGGAATTCCCAAAGAATTCCCGGGAATTCCCAAACAGATGTACACAAGAATTCCCAATGTATTTACCCCTCGCCTGCAATGCCCTATCGTTAAAATTTAATTTTTTAATTTAATAGTAATTACTATATTTTTTATTTAGAGAAAAATAATGCATTGCAATTAAAGATCCTTGAGTTTGAAAGAAGCATTTTTTGTGAAGTTACTTTTTTCCGGTAAAAAATTGAAACATATGCCTCTCTGATAAACATTATAACTTTACCACCCTGCGGTTCAAAATCGTAAAATAGTAGGAGACATATGTTCATAAGAACTTTTTTGCTTCATTTCGTCCAAGGGACACGCCTCTGAATTTTTTCACAATATTAAAAAAACACCCTGTATGTTTACTTTTTATATTATTGTATATTCTGTTAAAATAAAATATGAATTCGTAGAGCTACTTAGCCTGCAACAATAAGTATTTTACAATTTGACACAACGAACGAACTACTTGTGAGATGGTTCTTCAGATTACTTATATTTTCACTTTTCTGATCTGTCAGCTACGAAACCTATTCGATTTGGTTTCCGATATTTGATCAAGCGTTGCGCATGCTTCTTCATACGGTTTTTTTTGCACATTTCCACGTGATCAGATTTTCTTCACTTTCGCTTGTACACAGTTTAATTATCATGTAAATACCTTCTATTAAACCATGATAAAAATAAGCTTGAATGAATAATAAGAATATTAAAAACATTTTTTGGGTATATTTGTTAAAATCCATTCGTTCGTCAATCTATATCTATATAATTATATAAATGCGAAAGTTTGGATGGATGGATGTATGTTTGTTGCTCAATCACGCAAGAACGGCCGAACGGATCTGGATGAAATTTGGCATAAATATAGATTATAGCCTGGAATAGCACATAGGCTACTTTTTATCCCGAAAAAATGTACGGTTCCCGTGGGATCGATTTGTTTTTGTTTTTCAGCGAGCAAAGGATCGGACATAATTTATTTTTTGCACAGTGGTAGCGAAACATGAAAATTTGAAATACTGCTAATGAGCATAAATAAATAGTCACGTGTTTCGAGGTTCCTGGGGGAAACAGGGGCTAAAAGTTTGCATGGAAGCATCGATTTTTTATAGGTAGGAACTTGAAAATTGGAATTATAGCTACTCATCATAAATAAATAATGGTGTGTTTCAGGTTTTTGGATTTTCATATTTTAAGAGGGCAAATAGGGAAAATGGGGGTAAGAGGAGAAATGAAGGAAAGAAGGAAAATGGGGGAAATTGTGGAAATGGGGATAATGTGTGGGAAGTGAAAGTTTGTATAGTAGGAACTTGAAACTTGCAATTGTAGGTACTCTTCACAAATAAATAAACATGTTTCAAAGTATTTGGATTTTACATATTAAGGGAGGAAACGGAAGGTGAAAGTTTAAATAAGACTTTTGGTTTTTTAATTGTAGAAATTTGAAAATTGATATTGTAGCTATTCATCATAAGTAAATAATGACGTATTTCAAGGTTTTTGGATTTTCACATTTTAAGGAGGAAGGAAAAAGGGGAGTATCGTAAAAATAAAAATATAAAAAAAATATATAAACAAAAATAAATAAAAACAAAGAAAAATAAATAAAAATAAATAAAAAAATAAAAATAAATAAAAATAAATAAAAACAAATTAAAATAAATATAAATTAGTTAAAATAAAACAAAAATAATAAAAATAATAGAATTTATTAAAAGTTAACAAAAATTATTAAAAATTAATAAAAATTAATAAAAATTAATAAAAATTAATAAAAATTAATAAAAATTAATAAAAATTAATAAAAATTAATAAAAATTAATAAAAATTAATAAAAATTAATAAAAATTAATAAAAATTAATAAAAATTAATAAAAATTAATAAAAATTAATAAAAATTAATAAAAATTAATAAAAATTAATAAAAATTAATAAAAATTAATAAAAATTAATAAAAATTAATAAAAATTAATAAAAATTAATAAAAATTAATAAAAATTAATAAAAATTAATAAAAATTAATAAAAATTAATAAAAATTAATAAAAATTAATAAAAATTAATAAAAATTAATAAAAATTAATAAAAATTAATAAAAATTAATAAAAATTAATAAAAATTAATAAAAATTAATAAAAATTAATAAAAATTAATAAAAATTAATAAAAATTAATAAAAATTAATAAAAATTAATAAAAATTAATAAAAATTAATAAAAATTAATAAAAATTAATAAAAATTAATAAAAATAAATAAAAATAAACAAAAATAAATAAAAATAAACAAAAATAAATAAAAATAAATAAAAACAAATTAAAATAAATATAAATTAGTTAAAATAAAACAAAAATAATAAAAATAATAGAATTTATTAAAAATTAATAAAAATTAATAAAAATTAATAAAAATTAATAAAAATTAATAAAAATTAATAAAAATTATTAAAATTAATAAAAATTAATAAAAATTAATAAAACTTAATAAAACCTAATAAAAATTTACTAAATATTAATAAAAATTAATAATAATTAATAAAAATTAATAAAAATTAATAAAAATTAATGAAAATTAATAAAAATTAATAAAAATTAATAAAAATTAATAAAAATTAATAAAAATTAATAAAAATTAATGAAAATTAATAAAAATTAATAAAAATTAATAAAAATTAATAAAAATTAATAAAAATTAATAAAAATTAATAAAAATTAATAAAAATTAATAAAAATTAATAAAAATTAATAAAAATTAATAAAAATTAATAAAAATTAATAAAAATTAATAAAAATTAATAAAAATTAATAAAAATTAATAAAAATTAATAAAAATTAATAAAAATTAATAAAAATTAATAAAAATTAATAAAAATTAATAAAAATTAATAAAAATTAATAAAAATTAATAAAAATTAATAAAAATTAATAAAAATTAATAAAAATTAATAAAAATTAATAAAAATTAATAAAAATTAATAAAAATTAATAAAAATTAATAAAAATTAATAAAAATTAATAAAAATTAATAAAAATTAATAAAAATTAATAAAAATTAATAAAAATTAATAAAAATTAATAAAAATTAATAAGAATTAATAAAAATTAATAAAAAATAAAAAAAATTAATAAAAATTAATAAAAAATTAATAAAAAATTAATAAAAATTAACAAAAATTAATAAAAATTAATAAAAATTAATAAAAATTAATAAAAATTAATAAAAATTAATAAAAATTAATAAAAATTAATAAAAATTAATAAAAATTAATAAAAATTAATAAAAATTAATAAAAATTAATAAAAATTAATAAAAATTAATAAAAATTAATAAAAATTAATAAAAATTATTAAAAATTAATTAATAAAAATTATAAACATGACATCACGCGTGCAAAGCCGCGGGCAAACGCTAGTTGAAATATAAATTATAAAAAGTGCTTCTCAAAGTTAGTTTTAAAGTGGTTATAATACGTCTAAAATTGTAGTTTTTTGACTAAGTTTCTCTTCAAGTCCGTCATAAATTTGCCATTGCCAAACATCTGTAGAAAATGCAACTATTAGTATTAGTTAATTCTCCGCATTTATCTATCAATTATAAGCAAAAACTATCCACAAAAACCTCTTCCTGATAACAACTATCGACTTACTAATAGTCTGGCAGCTTACAGTAAAATTTTAACGACTCGATCAACTACAAAAACCGACTTTTAATTACAAATAGTCTGGCAGCTTACAGCGAAATTTTACTGATTTGTTCAATGCTTGTTCACTCAAAATGGCTAGTAATTGTGTAACCTGCGGTGATGTTCTCGGAGATAAGCTAATTGCTTGCGACAGTTGTAATGTCTCAATGCACCCTTCAAAGGGTTGCACCGACTTGGGAGCTTCCAAACTGCGTGCTATTGTTTTACAAAAAAGAACTCTGGTTTATTTTTGCGGGGATTGTCTCAAGGCATTTAAAAGTGTACCCACACTACTAAGACAAACTGATAGCCTTAGATGAGAAGTAAATTCATTGAAATATGAAGTCAAAAAGCTCAAAGATAGAAAGAACGACATCCCGATGATTATTACCGAACTTCACGAACGTCGAAAGAGAGCCAACAACTTGCTAATCTTCAACCTACCCCGACCATTCACTGTTGGGTTCTAATTAACAGTGCTATTCCTAAAGTGGCACTGGGAAACAGTAACAAAGCCTACACAGAACACTCATGATTGAGAATTTAAACACAAACTTGAGACTGGCATATTAGGTACATACACCTAGGCTATAAATCGAAAAAAAAAAACCTACCTGCGCCAAACAATGTCTCTGATGATTTTAATCAATTCAAAACTCTAATAACAAAGGCTGCTGGTGCTAATATCACTGACGTTAACAATACCAAAGTTTTCCGCTTTGGAAAGATTAATAAAAATGGACTTCGACCCCTTAAAGTGGTGTTAAAATCAACTCGTGACGTACACGCCATTATCAAAAACAAACACAATATCAGCCGCGATAAAAAGATTTTAATACTTCTGGACCAAACTCCTAACCAAATTCTGGACACTGTCAAAAGCGAGTTATTAAGACGACAGCATGCTGGTGAGCTAAACTTAACAGTTAAATATAAATATAAATAACAAGGTCGTAAGTGCAAAAATCTATTTACTAGGGACCCATTTAAAAGTTTTGCTCATCATAAACAAATGTATTAAAAGTCAAATGATTAAATAATTGCTCATTTATTGTATATGTTATATTTACCACATTGCTGTACCAGATGTAGAAGCAATTTAGGCGTATTTTGTGACTAAAAAGCCACTTTCTAATATTTTTGCACTTATGACGTTGTTGCACCGAATGTGCGATATGTCAACGATATTCCTGTAATTATTACAAAAAACTAGATTCGGGCAAGCCAGCTGTTTATTATCAGAACGTTAGAGGCCTTCGAACAAAACTATCCGAACTATGTCTCAATTTATATTGATCCCATCTGATGTTCATCATCCTCCTCTTAAAACTTCAATTCATTATAAACGAACTCAAGTGATGCACCTGGAGAAGAGTATTATTATGATTTTCGCCATGCCAATTTTGAGGGTATACGCCAATGTTTGGAGGCAATGGATTGGTATGGGCTTCTTCAAGGAAAGGAACTTTCAGAAATGATTTTTACTTTTTACGATGGTTTGTACTCGGTAATTGAGTTATTTGTTCCCTTAAAGAAATTTGTTATAAACAGATTCCCACATTGGTATTCTTTTGAACTCGGAAGCTTGGTCAACGATAAAAAGGTTGCAAGCTAAACATAACTCCCCAAAATTATGAAATATTCAGTCAGTTAAGATCCCAATGCAGGATTATATCTAGAGAATTCTATTCAAATTACAAACATTCTGTTGAAACTTCTGTTAAAAGTAATATTAAAGCCTTTTAGAATTTTGTAAGTACTAAAATATCTAATAATACCTAACCTGATAATTTGAACCTTGAAGACTCTTTTGAATCTATGGCCACGGGTGAGTTTCCAGATTATTGGAAACTATCTTATGTCATCCCAATATACAAATCGGGTAGAAAGTCAGACGTCAAAAATTACCGACCTATATCTATTCTCAGTACTATACCTAAGGTTTTTGAGAATATTATAACAGACTAAATTACCTATAACTGCTCTGACATCATAACAGATCATCAATATGGTTTTTGTGCTTGGAAATCCACTGAATTAAATCTAGTTACCTAAGTCGACTTCCTGTCGGAAGCTTTGGAGAAAGGTTGCCAAATTGATTCAGTGTACACTGACTTTTCTAAGGCTTTTGACAGGGTCAACCATTCTCTCTTACTTCAAAAGCTCGATAAATATGGCATAAATGGGGTTGTACTGCAATGGATTAGTAGATATCTTACGAACAGAACTCAAATGGTTAGAGTGAACCATCACTATTCTCATTTTAAGTTACTTCAGGTGTTCCTCAAAGATCACACCTTGGTCCCTTATTATTCAACTTATTTATAAATGACATCATTCATTGTTTTCAGTATGGCAAAGAACTATTGTTTGCAGATGATTTAAACGTTTTTCTAGTTGTTAAAACCATTTATGATGCCCTCTGGCTTTAGTCTGACCTTGATAATCTATCAAATTGGTGTTCCTTAAATGGCATGGACTAGAATGTCATAAAGTGCCATGTCATGCGCTTTTATCGATCCCATGTACCAACTACTACTTTTGATTATAACTTAAATGGTCATACCTTGGAGTATGTTAATCAAATTAAAGACATTGGAGTTATTCTATATCGCACTACCAATACATACCTAACGCTATCCATAAATCCATGAAAATGTTAGGTTTTATTAAAAGGCTAACAAATGATTTTACTGACACAACTGCATTTAAGATCCTTCATTGTTCACTAGTCCGACCTCACCTAGATTATTGCTCTTCTGTCTGGTCCCCACATTACATATCGCGCAGCAGAAACATAGAAAATATACAACATACATTTCTTAGATACATAGCCTTAGATAGAGAATTATCTAAACATTCCCTCTTCGGAAACTAGGAGAAAACAGAGAGACCTAACATTAATTTTCAAAATTATCAGATTAGCAGATGCAGCTGTATTGAACTTCTAACAAAAATAAATCTACGATTAATATCACTAGAAGATAGAAGGCAAATGTATCAAAGGCAAAATCTCTAATAACTTAATTGACTCTACTTCAATCGTAAACATGAATTCATTTAATGTTCCAACTCACAATACTAGAAAACAAATACGTTTTATTTAAGTTCAAGCACAACTAATTATCATATAAATTCTCCTATAGCTAGGTGCTGTAAATCATATAACTCATTATCAAACCTTTTAAATCTCGATATTTTTTCTTGTTCCTTGTCATCGTTTACTAAGACTTTAAACAAATTATTTTTAGACCTTACAATTTAAATACGTTTGTTTTATTACTGATTTTGAAACAAATTAATTGAAATTTTTGTATCTAATGTTAAGCTAATAGTGAATACTCTTCCTGGGTTCGTCCCGTTTTGTATTCTTTATTAAAATAAATAAATAAGTAAATAAATTTCGAAACACAATTTCCCAAAGCCTGTTTTATTATACAGTTCTTGAACCTATATATTCTAAATCTTCTACTTAAATAAAAACGTCGTAAGCAATTTAATGGTTAGCGGTGAGAAATAACAATTAATTCACTTTCTACACTTTGCTAATTGTGATTTTATCGGTGGCAATCACTCATGTACTTTTGATAAATCCCTGCGATTAGTGTCTGATGTTCGATACAGTCATCGAGCCGCAATATATTACCTTTTTTTACTACTGTTGTTTCTTATTTATTTGTTGATGTGTACTGTGGTGAGAACTTCTTACTATTCAGAATCCGGTTGCAAGTATCTATTATAATTTTTCATAATAATATTTCGTTCGTTGCACTGGTCTGCATTAAATTTCTCTCCGTTTAAATAGCTTTGCAATTTACACTATGTGCATTGTGATTGCATTTCTATTAGAAATTATTGATTTGATAAATAGATGAAAACGAGCTGAGGTTCAAGATCTTTTTTTATCCTGCTGTAACAAATGAATAGGATTTCATCGGGCGTGTAGTATAGTGTAGTTCTAAATTAAAATCTGCAAGGCAGTTTATTATTTTTTAAGTAGCGGAGATTGAAACTGGTAACGGCGCTTTTCCAAATGACAGTCTGTCGCTTTACAGCTGATCACTGGTGATCGTCAATAAAATTTATATTAATGAAGTTTAATTGGTTGTATTTTTCAAAAATTAGTTGCAAATAAAGTAAAAAATGAAATTGAGGTTCAAACTTTATTGCTAGGGTTAAAAAAGTAGGTTAGTAATCCTCATTCAGTGTAATGTCAGGTGTTTCCATGGATCTTGTGCTCAATGTAAAGAATTACTCCTAAGAATTAATATACGTACAAAGTAAACAGGTTTAATTTTCCATATTCATGCCTATATTTTCTTTAAACAGTAGTTTTAACACTATCCCTATCTTTTTTCGACGTCAGCTCACATTTTTTAACAGACAGACGCAAGAACAATCGATTCAGAGAAAAAAAAGAAGAAAAGGTTCTAATAAGGCACTAGAAAAAGAGGAAAATACTCATTTAACTACCCTTTTAGTTCTCAATTCATCGGAATATATTTTGTTATGAATATTCAGCGATAATTTTTTTGTTAGAAAGGGGGTACCTAAGGGATGGTTCCATAGAAATTTATTCAAGATCTGATGATTGAATTATTTCTAAAGTTCAGTATCTATTTTTTAGCTAGAAATGGAAAACTGGAGGAGGGATGGTGAAATTTCAATGGTATGAGAAATAAATTCACATTTGATTTATTCTTGAAAAACCCTGGGGCTCCGCAAAGCCTTTGTGGGGACTCCGCGAAGAAAATAACAAAAAAAAATTATCTTTATATTTTTTAGTTATTGGAAATAAATATAATTTAAAATGTATAATTTTGTAAAGAATTGATAAAAAAAATAATAGCATTCCACAAGATATTCGTCTATATTTACAAATACAGTAGAACTCCAATTATCCGAATCAATTGGGACCGGACCCCATTCGGATAATCAAAAATTCGGATAATTGGAGTTATGTCCCAGGGAGGGTTTATTAAAGAAAACGACATAGAACAGGAGAAATAGCTATGTAATAATTGATCGGCCCGGTGAAAAATGACAAATAATCAACAAGTAATCAAAACAAACAGTGGCAGCTCGCCCGTAGCCACCCCCACCCATTTGTGAGACCCATTCGGTTCCTAGAACTGCAACATGAGACGGGGCCTAACCTGATTCGGATAATCGGCGATTCGGATAGCTGGAGTTCGGATAATTGGAGTTCTACTGTAAATCGTAAATTTTATTAACACTAAAACCAATAATTTAATTATCTGTATTAAAAAAAAAGTTGGTTTTTCTCGTTAGTGCATAGATAGAGTAGTGAGTTTTCATGCGAAAGGTCTGAAGTTCAATTCTAGGATGAGGACTAATTAAAATATTTTTAAAATATTTATTTTATCGTAACTTCAAAATTAATTTTAAAATTTTGTAGGTTTCTTATTTTTTTATTAGGATAAAATATAATTAAAAATGAGTGATCCTTTTAACGAATCGATAAATAATAACAATTCGTTAGATATCCATCGTTAATAGTTAAAGAAATAAAAAATTTTGGTAAAATCATAACAAAAACCTAAATCATTAATTATTTAAGTGTAAATCTTAAAGATAAATAAATGATAAGTTATCGCGAAAGTTTAAGGGATGAGTTTTCGTACGAAAGGTCCGAGTGTTTTTCAAGTTTTTTATTTTATAAATTAGTAAAATCTAGAAATTCAAATCTTTGTGTTAAATATATTTAAAATTGTTATTTTATGTTAATAACCTTTAAATTACTTATTAAAATGTTGAAAATTTTCTTCGGTGATTGGTAGAAAAAATATGCTATACAATTTCTAGTGGTTTCTTCGTATCGCACTCCGCCTATGTGGCGTTGTGAACAAACTACGTCTCCGTGTAATTTGGTCATTTTTATCTATCAACTCTTGTTGCACAAAATATTATTTGGCTTGTATAAATATTTTATCTAATTTTTGTAGATCGTATGTTTTGAAAATAATGTGATGTTTGTCTATTTTCAAACAACAGTTTATTTATTAATAATTTATTTAAACACTTATTTATTTATAACACTATTATTTTAATTTATATATACTTCGAATGTCTTTAAACTGATCACTATTTATATTCACCACTGTCTATCTACTAATTACTATTTATCTTCACTGTCCATATATCAACTGATTCTGATGGCTCTCCTCCACCAATTTGGTGGTGATTGGTGGTATAGAATGCTCCCCCACCAAAATTGCCAGTATGTACCAGAAACGTTATCACGTTCTAGAAATAGTATCTCGTTGACCCTGGAATGTTCGCGAAAGTGTCTCCACCATAGTCGTCCCATAGGTTTGGTCTTAAGGGGTTTAATAATGTATAATAATCGGACAAGTTGAGCCTCAAAGGCCAAATAAGACAGAGAGGGACTTGTAGGGTTAGAGCATGACTGAATAATGAAATGGCTCACATAACATTGCCCCCTCCTTAAGAGATAGTTCCTCCTGGAACTCTTACGAAACTAAACTGGAATGGTTGTACTTGCAACTGAATCCTCTTTTACAATTTCCAGTTGCATGGAAGTAACAAGGGACTGTCTTCGCTGTAACCTGGGCACTGGGCGAATGGCTGCAGACCAGTACCTGAACTCCGGTATCTTGAAAGATTACTTCCACCATGTTCCTAATGATCCTCCAATCCAGCTGATTTTCTTCTATCTTCGGCATGGCTAGTTTCTGTACATTGGACTCCAGTACATGCTCCCTCAGACTGAGTAATGCTTCCCATACATCCTGATAGGTGGATCGATCTCGGAAGGTGTTCTTCGTTATCAAATAGAAAAGGTAGCGCGATTCGTCTTGAAGTTTCAAGGCTTTTCCAGGGGCTGGTAACTGACGTTGAAGTTCTAGCAGTTGACCAAACTTCTTACGGAACACATATGCCAGTCCTCGCGCGTCGTTGATAATGGCGGAAGTACTTTGGCCCATCGAGTAGTCTTTTGGAAGCGAGAGCAGATCTTGTTGTTGCTCGATCGTGACACCATATCTGGCTTTTCCAGTACCTCCATATGCACCCATAAATTCTTCAAAGACAAGGTCAGGTGTTTCTCGAAGTTGATTTACTTCTTCTTCATGGTCACCCTCAAATGGCGCCAACCTATTTTGATGCACTACCTTTGGTTTACCGTTTGGGATCTTACTTATACGGTAAATTACATCATTTATTTTATTCCTTATGAGGTACGGACCTTCCCAAGACCTTTGAAGCTTCGGAGAATAACCCTTTTGTCTTTTTGGGTTATGGAGCCAGACCTTGTCGCCTTCCTGGAAACCTCCCTCCATGGCTTGGGTATCATATCGCTTCTTCATTCTGTCGCTGGCGATTCGAAGATGGGAGCGAACTAATTCATGCATGTCATCCATTCTTCTTCGTAACTGGATCACATAATCTTCACCAGCTACATCTTCTCCAGGTCGACATCCAAACTCGAGGTCGCACGGTAGTTTCATCTCACGCCCAAACAAGACCTTTGCTGGTGTTTGGCCTGTTGATTCATTGACAGCGGATCTATAAGCCATTGCAAAGAGCGAAAGATACTGATCCCAATCTCGCTGATGGTTTGAAACCACTTTTGACAGATATTTGCCAATGGTCTTATTCATTCGCTCTACCATTCCATCGGATTGTGGGTGCAATGCTGTGGTTCTGGTCTTCTTCATGCCTAGTCTGTCACAGATTCCACGGAAAAGTTGAATTTCAAAATTTCTGCCTTGGTCACTGTGGATCTCCAAGGGCACTCCAAATCGACAGATAAACTCTTTTATCTGCAACAGTTGCGGCCTCTTGATTTGGAATGGCATAGACTTCCACCCACTTTGTAAAATAGTCCATAACCACCAAAATGTATTTATTACCATCCTCGGTCGCGGGGAATGGTCCAGCAATATCTAAGGCGATCCTCTCAAATGGGCTACCAACGTTGTATTGCTTCATGGATGCCTTCCTTTTTCGTTGAGGTCCATTACTCATAGCACAGGTGGTACATTTCTTACACCAGTCCTTTACATAATCGGAACTGTTCATCCAGTAAAACCTTTCCCGAACTCTCTGAAGGGTTTTCCTAACACCGAGATGTCCTCCTGATGAACTGTCGTGTAATTGACGAAGTACTTCAGCTACTCTACTTCTTAGAATGGCCAACTGTCTTCTGTTCTCAGAACCATCATCATTTTCCAGTATTCGCTTTAATAAGCCATCTTCCAGGATAAAGGAGTTCCACTGAGCCCAATATGACTTAACTACTGGAGAGAATTTCGATACTTCTTGCCAAGTAGGTCGACGATTTTCCTCTTTCCATTCTCGTATCTTCTTTAAGACGGGATCATTCTCTTGTTCTTCCCTAAGTTTGACAGGGGCCCACTCATCGCTGACAACCGACGTTCTTCGTACTGTGACTTCTTTAACAGATGTGGCCAACCCCTTTCCAATCAGAGTTCCTTGACCAACACCTTTATTGCGCTTCAAAGGTTCCGCCATGACAGGCGTTGCCTTCTCTACAGTTCCTTGAAACCGCCTTACTCGTATGGTTTCACTACTTTCAGGTAAAACACGGTTTCTTCCTGTACAGCCACCGGCACGGTTTTTCTATTCGTAGTGTTTTTTGGACATTTGCGCGAACTGCTTACTTTTCCCATTTCACCGCAATTCCAGCACCTAATAGTCTTCGGTTGCTTCTCAATAAGGCTTTTTATCATGTAAAACAATTGGTCCAATTTATTTCCCTGTTCTTCTTCTTTTACAGTCCTTACTTCACTGTAACCACCAGAGGCTTGTGTAACTGCCTCATATTCAAGGGCAGCGGACAAGACATCGACCAATGTTTTGTGACGGGCTAGACGAAGTGTTTTTTGCATCTCGTGGTCACGAAGTCCATCAACAAATGTTTGGACTGCCAAACATTCCATCATGTTTTCCGGAGCTGATGGATAGGCAAATCGCACCAACCTGGCAATATCTACTTCATATTCCTGAAGAGTCTCGTCTCGTTTTTGTTTACGATTCTTCAATTGTGACTGGTATAAATGATCCAAGTGTTCGTGGCCATATCGCATATTTAGTCTCTTTTTGAGTTGCTCAAAATCATCTGTTTCTTCCACGGGTATAGTCTGAAGGATATCCAAAGCGTCTCCTCGAAGAGCGATGGTCAAATTTATTGCCTTTTCTCGTTCAGACCACTCGTTTGCTCTGGCAGCTCTTTCGAACTGCTTAAGGTAGTTCGTCCATGACATCTTTCCGTCGAAAGTTGGGGTCTTAACACGAGGAGAGTTTACAGCTCCTTCCAATTTCAACTTCGACTCCATCTCATGGCATTTAATTTCAATGTCCTTGGCCGGGTCTGAATGTTCCAGTTCTTCTATCTTCTTTTCCATTTCTTTTATTTTCTCTTCAACGGAAGACATTATTTTCTCCTCAACGGAAGTCATCTTATTTTCCACATCAGCAGAAGACATATCAAAAGAAATTTCATCTTTCAAAGAAGAGATTTTGTTTTCTAAATCGGAAGAAATTTCGCTTTTTAAAGAAGATATGTCAGAAGTCACCTTTTCTTCTAAGGAAGAAATATCGGACGAAACTTTACTTTCTAAGGAAGTAATGTCAGAAGAAACTTTAGTTTCTAATGAGGAAATGTCATTTTTTATGGAGGAAACATCTGAAGAAACTTTATTTTCCATGGAAGAAACTTTATTATTTAAAGAAGAAATGTCAGAAGAAATATCGATTTTCATGGAAGACATTTTATTTTCCAAAGAAGAAATTATTGAAGACGCATCATCGGAAAATAGATATGTTTCCGGGTCCAAACCTTCACTTTCCAGTGCTTCTTTAAGCCGTTCTGCCAGTTCTGCTTTCTTCCCTGTCGTCTCCAACTCGCGATCTTCTAACTCCCGGCGTAGATCGGTCACTTTTAAATCACACAGTCTTTTAGCCATTATTGTCCACTATTTATTTACACTATCCCACTTTTGACACCAATGTGATGTTTGTCTATTTTCAAACAACAGTTTATTTATTAATAATTTATTTAAACACTTATTTATTTATAACACTATTATTTTAATTTATATATACTTCGAATGTCTTTAAACTGATCACTATTTATATTCACCACTGTCTATCTACTAATTACTATTTATCTTCACTGTCCATATATCAACTGATTCTGATGGCTCTCCTCCACCAATTTATATACAAATTGGTGGTATAGAATGCTCCCCCACCAAAATTGCCAGTATGTACCAGAAACGTTATCACGTTCTAGAAATAGTATCTTGTTGACTTTGGAATTTTCGCGAAAGTGTCTCTACCATAGTCATCCCATAGGTTTGGTCTTAAGGGGTTTAATAATGTATAATAATCGGACAAGTTGAGCCTCAAAGGCCAAATAAGACAGAGAGGGACTTGTAGGGTTAGAGCATGACTGAATAATGAAATGGCTCACATAACAATAACATACGAAAGTACGAAACTTTTGAATTTCAAGTACTCAGAAAATCCTATTACTTGAAAAAAGTCAGTCATTACAATACTTACGGTTCGAATTAAAAAATTGTTCACAAAAACAAATAATGTAGTAGGTATTCTCGAGACAATCTCCTTATTATTTGTTATTTTTTTGGAAATAATAAGTATTATTTGCATTTTTTTAAATAGTTCTGTGCCAACCATACCTATTTCGATTTTAACAATAAAAAATCTGATGTGTCCAACACATGACTTTCCTATCTAGTTATTATAGGCATTTTTCGGTTATTTTGTACAACCTATTGCAGCATCTCTATAAATGTTTAGAGGATAAACTAAATATATACGTTTTACACATACATTTACCTCGAAACATTTTTCTATAGATATTCATTGAAAACGAAAATACTGAAAAATTTAAATTTAGCACTTTTCCATTACGGTCCATTTTAGAAAAATCATGTATAAACAAAAATTATAGAGATCGATATCGCACACAACTTTAAGTTTTCATAAAAATCAGAATTTTGCACATTTTGTCAAATTTCTCGAATACGGACCATTTCAGGAAATTTTGACATAAAACAAAAATTATAGATAATAATATTAGAAGTAACTTTTAATTGAACAATTTTCTTCTCCAAACATAAATAACAGATATACTCCATAAAATATAAAAACGGCCTCCCATAAAGTACCCCCCCAGATGTTCCGACTTTGTCCAAAATCTAATCATTGCACGTCAGGCCGAAATAAACCTTAAGTTTAAAATTTAATGTTTTTCCCTTTATCCGTTTTTGAGTTTTCTTCAAATTTCGAAATTTACACATTTTCTCAAATATCTCGAATACGGTCCATTTTAGAGAAATTATGTATAGGACAAAAATTATAGAGAATTATATTACAAACAACTTTTATTTGAACAATTTTTATAAAAAATTATTTTTTTTACATTTTGTTAAATTTCTCGAATACGGACCATTTTAGGAAAATTTTGTATAAAACAAAAATTATAGATAATTATATTAGAAGTAACTTTTATTTGAAGAATTTTCTTCTCCAAACGTAAATAACAGATATATTCCATAAAATATAAAAATGACCACCTATAAAGTACCCCCCCAGATGTTCCGACTCTGCCCAAAATCTAATCAGCTCATTGGACGCTGAAACAAAGCTTAAGTATAAAATTTGGTGTTTTTCTGTGTATCGGTTCATGAGTTATGCGATATACAGACACACACACACACACACACACAGACATCATCGCGAAAATAGTCAAAACGGATTCAGGGGACCTCAAAACGTAAAAATCCGTCGAAAACTCGAAGTCGAAAAAATCATGATTCCTATACTTTCCTTATATCTGTATACAGATAGGAAAGTAAAAATCTGATGTGTCCAACACATGACTTTCCTATCTAGTTATTATAGGCTTTTTCCGGTTATTTTGTACAACCTATTGCAGCATCTCTATAAATGTTTAGAGGATAAACTAAATATATACATTGTCCACATACATCTACCTCGAAACATTTTTCTATAGATATTCATGGAAAACGAAAATACTGAAAAATTTAAATTTCCTACAATTTTTTCATTACGGTCCATTTTATAAAAATCATGTATAAACAAAAATTATAGAGATCGATATCGCAAACAACTTTTATTTCAAAAACTTTCATAAAAATCAGAATTTTGCACATTTTGTCAAATTTCTCGAATACGGACCATTTCAGGAAATTTTTACATATAACAAAAATTATAGATAATAATATTAGAAGTAACTTTTATTTGAACAATTTTTTTCTCCAAACATTAATAACAGATATATTCCATAAAATATAAAAGTGGCCTCCCATAAAGTACCCCCCCAGATGTTCCGACTATGTCCAAAATCTAATCATTTCACGTCAGGCCGAAATAAACCTTAAGTTTAAAATTTAATGTTTTTTTCTTTATCCGTTTTTGAGTTTTCTTCAAAATTCGAAATTTACACATTTTCTCAAATATCTCGAATACGGTCCATTTTAGAGAAATTATGTATGGAATAAAAATTAAAGAGAATTATATTACACACAACTTTTATTTGAACAATTTTTATAAAAAATTATTTTTTTTACATTTTGTCAAATTTCTCGAATACGGACCATTTTAGGAAAATTTTGCATAGAACAAAAATTATAGATAATTATATTAGAAGTAACTTTTATTTGAAGAATTTTCTTCTCCAAACGTAAATAACAGATATATTCCATAAAATATCAAAATGACCCTTTATAAAGTACCCCCCCAGATGTTCCGACTCTGCCCAAAATCTAATCAGCTCATTGGACGTTGAAACAAAGCTTATGTTTAAAATTTGGTGTTTTTCTGTGAATCGGTTCATGAGTTATGCGTTATACAGACACACACACAGACACACACACACACAGACACACACACACAGACACACACACACACACACACACACACAGACACACACACACAGACACACACACAGACATCATCGCGAAAATAGTCAAAACAGATTCAGGGGACCTCAAAACGTAAAAATCCGTCGAAAACTCGAGGTCGAAAAAAATCATGATTCCTATACTTTCCTTATATCTGTATACAGATAGGAAAGTAAAAAATCTGATGTGTCCAACACATGACTTTCCTATCTAGTTATTATAGGCATTTTCCGGTTATTTTGTACAACCTATTGCAGCATCTCTATAAATGTTTAGAGGATAAACTAAATATATACATTTTCCACATACATCTACCTCGAAACATTTTTCTATAGATATTCATTGAAAACGAAAATACAGAAAAATTTAAATTTAGCACTTTTCCATTACGGTCCATTTTAGAAAAATCATATATAAACAAAAATTATAGAAATCGATATCGCAAACAACTTTTAGTTCAACAATTTTCATAAAAATCAGAATTTTGCACATTTTCTCAAATATCTCGAATACGGTCCATTTTAGAGAAATTATGTATAGGACAAAAATTATAGAAAATTATATTACAAACAACTTTTATTTGAACAATTTTTATAAAAAATTATTTTTTTTACATTTTCTCAAATTTCTCGAATACGGACCATTTTAGGAAAATTTTGCATAAAACAAAAATTATAGATAATTATATTAGAAGTAACTTTTATTTGAAGAATTTTCTTCTCCAAACGTAAATAACAGATATATTCCATAAAATATAAAAATGACCACCTATAAAGTACCCCCCCAGATGTTCCGACTCTGCCCAAAATCTAATCAGCTCATTGGACGCTGAAACAAAGCTTAAGTTTAAAATTTGGTGTTTTTTTGTGTATCGGTTCATGAGTTATGCGTTATACAGACACACACACAGACACACACACACAGACACACACACACACACACACACACACACACACACACACACACACACACACACACAGACAGACATCATCGCGAAAATAGTCAAAACGGATTCAGGGGACCTCAAAACGTAAAAATCCGTCGAAAACTCGAGGTCGAAAAAAATCATGATTCCTATACTTTCCTTATATCTGTATACAGATAGGAAAGTAAAAAGGTAGATCGGAATTTGAATAAAAACTAACATCGCTGTTTATGGGTTTTTATGATTTAGCGCTTTGACCTTACGTAGCGAACGTAGAGAAAATAGTTTTGAGCAAAATACCTTACAAAAGGAGGTTCGTGTCTTAGATATATAACGCTCAAAAGTCTAAATAGGTTAAATTTAAACTGCCACCTTAAGCACTATCGTAGAAAAAATTATAATATACAACAATAATATGAAGGTGTTTTTATTTCCCAACGTACCGCAACAAAATATATTTTAAAAATACCTTTAAAAGTACTAATAAAGTAAGTAAAATATGGCCGAAATCCAAGCTTCGTAGGTAATAATTTCTAATCTTATAAGGAGCCAGCCACCTAATATAATCAGATTTAAATCTACCGTGTCATCATATTTCTCGGTTCGAATTGAACTTCCTTCTTTGGCCGTGATAAAAATCTTCCATGTAGGTGATAGAAGTGTTTGTTGTTGTAATTGTGTAAATGAAATATGAGGCTGAAAGCGTAAAGCAACACCAGGCATTGTAGATTAACCCACGGGATTGATTTATTAGCCGGATAATTCAATCTTTCAGATCTGTATGTTCATAATTTTGCTTGTAACTATAATTTACGCCGCTTGTAATAAGTTCTCGATACACTCCAGTTATTAATCTGCTTATTTTTTAAATGGTACTTTAAATAATACAAAAAAGATTTGTATGTACCTAAATAATCATTTTTAAACATATTTTACAATTGTACACGGCGTTTCGTAAGTTTTAAACATGGATCTACTTCGTTTGGAACACACGAAATTATCTAAAAAAGTGTGATTGAGTGTTTTTACTAGATCCAGTCATGGATAGAAATTTAAATTAATCGACTAAATAATTCTATGAGGAAAGAAACTATGTTATTTACCACAGACTTATATTTATTATAAAAATTTGTTAGTTCATATGGCTACCGTGAAGTGGGGGAGAGATTGATCAATTTGAACTATTCGGCGTGGGTAACTCTTTTTAGCGATGTGTCGTTCATGAACGACCAGTTTAAAGAGAACCAATCATCTCGAAGACCCGTGATCGATTTAACCACTCTTCGTAACCCTATCGTTCATATGACCCTGTTTATTTATGAGATTTTTAATGTACTTATGAATTGAAGAGCTGTTTGTTTGTAACGTTCATTTTTGGCCACACGAATTAATAAAATTGTTTTGGCTTACCTGGTTAATCATACGAAAAAAAAAGGGTAAAATCGTATTGATATCACTATTATTTTTGTCATTAACTAATTTCACCTGTATTCTAACTTTCGGACATCATTATTACAATTTATTTCATCTCACCACTAAGTAAAAGGATGGTAGTTCTCCTAAAAATAGACCAAGTTTCGTTGTAAATTTATATATATTATGTATTATAGTCTCACCTTTGGGTAATTAATCATTTACGATACCATTCTTTAAGAATTTCATTGCTTATTTTTGTTATAGCTGTCAGTATTAGGTTAATATTTTTTAATTGTGACAGTGAATGACATAAACGTCACTGGACGACAGAACACCGACAAGTGTCATGTTTGTAGTACGTTCCAATATCGGGCTCAGAACCCGAGGTAAGGTAGTTTCACAATGAACGATTTTCAGTCGTGAGGGATTTTTTGGTGATCGCTGTTGTATTAATTTTTGTCGGGAACAGTTTCCCAAATGTAGTTATACTGTATATAAATATAGTTTTTAGAGTACCTTTCGTAAGTGGTATCTTAAGTTATATAGTGGGGAATTCTTGAGGATGAATTTCTGAACCCACTTGGCTTGACATTTATCGGAAAGGGATTTCGGCCATTTTGGAC
This sequence comes from Psylliodes chrysocephalus, assembly GCA_927349885.1. NCBI lineage: Eukaryota > Metazoa > Arthropoda > Insecta > Coleoptera > Chrysomelidae > Psylliodes > Psylliodes chrysocephalus. Next base: position 18,368,630 of record OV651829.1, on the reverse strand, counting down.
GGCTGACGTATTTTTTTCGGTCAGTGGGTGTTGAATCACGAGAAGGACGAATTTTGCATCGAAGTAGAATTTTGTTAATATTTAGCCCCATCGGCTTACCTAATTAAAGGGGATTTTAGATTCTACTTCATGGTTAATTGTGGGTAAATGGGCATTTCGTATTTTGAGAGGAATTTTAGTGTATTGGTAAATTCCTATGGTCATTGGTCCAGTCCATATCTATTATAGGATTTTAACGCAATAATTGGAAGTTCACAGCATTTGGAGTGTGGAATATTGTTGTGCTGTGAATCATCTCACGTGTTTCTCATCCTTGAAAGGCTACCAAGTTAACCCTTTACGAAAAAGTTTCACCCAGGGGGTTGTTAACCCAGGATACGACAATTTTTACCCAGGGGGTAGCGACTCAGGATTTCAACAGTTGTACACAGAGGGTTATATCGTCCGGAGTTCAACGGTTTCATCGTGGACTCATCGAGGGAACACAGAGCATTGGTATGCTAGCCGCCTAGCTTACTTGTAGCTAGATTTACAAGGATGATTCTCGTTCTGGATAGGAAGATGGGAATGCTGTGAAAGAAGACACCCTACTATCAGGTTTTTCTTATACGTTATATTGAAGGTTTCATGTGTGCATTGTTAAACTATACATTCACTTTCAACCGAATGTTGTCAAGGTATTCTCAACATTATTTATACTTTTGAGCACAGAATGTTCTAGGGTTCTTTCACTCATAACTTATGTATTATCAAATATTACATCGTTTAATTGATTAATATTTCAGACTTTTTCTTAATTTAAGCACTTAATGTTGATGTAGTAATCCTTCGGGTCGCAGAACACTTGGACTGCTTCCACGTTTAAGTTGTAATTCTTCAGTTATTAAGGGCTACTGTCATAATTTTACTTTTTCAATTTATTCATTATTAAATGGACCAGACTTAACGATCAAGTTCAGCGATCTCAGAAGACCCGTGTGGGGGCAGAGATTTAACAACCTCTTCCTATTTATGGGAGCTTTAAAGTATATCAACGGTGTCTGAAGTCCTTTGTGTATTTTTCATTTATTTTTTTTTATAAGCACTTAATGCTGGAGTAGTGATTCTTCTAGTTGCAGAACATCTGGACTGCTTCTACGCTTAAGTTGTAAACCTTCAGTTATTAAGAACTACAGTCAAATTTAACCTTATTCTTCATTTTTACATTTTATTTTTTTTTTTATGATAAGACTTAACATATAAGTTAAGCAATCTTAGAAGACCCGTGTGGGGGCAGTGATTAAGTAACCTCTTCCAACCTGGGAGTTTAAGTAAATAACCTCTGTCTAAAGTCCTTTATATGTTCATTGTATTTTTATTTTTTTTGATATTTTTATTTAGTTCTATGAATTATTCTTAATTATAAAATTTCATGGTTTAATAATTTTCTTTTGGGTAGTTTGGTCTTAACTAAAAGTTAAGCAGATATCGCCTTCCAATTTGGAGAGGGTTATAAGCTTATAAGGATTATAAGTTTATTGTTTAGTTTACAATATATGATGTAGTATAGGTGCGGTTATGCACAAGATTGAAGTTAACTATTATTTTATATTTTATGTAAGGTGGAAATTAATATTTTGCGCAAGCGTCATGCCTGGTACCAAGCTAACGACGAACCGTGTCATATTTTGATACATTTAAAAATTTATTTTGGGTTATGCATATACATATAGAGTGTAAACTTTCCCTTTAATTTCCTCCAACTTATTTTTTTTTTATTATCTAAAGCCATTAGGTAATTAATTAGTTTTAGTAATTTGTCAAACTCATAATAAATTGTTGAAATTTAAAGTTGATATATTTAGTAAATATTTTTTTCCTTTTTTTTTATAAAGGAACATAAGTTGAGGTTTGTCTTTTATTTCTTTCCTCATTTACTGGGTTTTTGGGGAAATAGGATCATAGTTTGGCCACTATATAGACCCAGTTGGCGCCTACTCATTTGTCTACTATTTCCGGAATTCTTGTAAGCTATCCACCCCCTAGCTGCCGTCTGAGCGACGTCGAAGGCCCGAAGGTTGACACCGGAACAGCCGAAACTTGTGTAACCGTAGTAGACAACGTTTTTAATTGTAGTTGATACTTTAATAATTTTTTTTTAGTTTAAAATTTTGGTGGAATCACCGAGTTCATTTGGTAGGTTACATGTTCACCGATTGATTGGTGACTGAACAGAATATAATGAATGACTGAAAATGTAATGCAGTAAACGATGATCGTGATGAGTTCAGCAGACGCAACAGTTTACTTATTTTCTGCTGAACGACAACTTTTCTCAACGTTGCGCGAAACAGTTGTCGTATCAGTCGCCATTTTTTGCAGCGTATTTAATTTATGCTACCTTTCACATAAACATGTTGCGTATTCTGTTTTTGAGGTTAAGATCAACTTAAAAATAGATTAAAGACGAGGGTGCCGATTTAAAACATGGAAGTTCTAGAATTATTTAACCTAGATCTCGATCAAACTTTCAAAGTTCAGGTGACTGCTAAAGAAAAGCATCTAATAGTGAATGGAGGTCCCGTCAATTTTACAATAATATTTAAGTCGATATCATCTTGAAGGGGCGACCATTAAAATATTGCCTTCCAGTGTGTCACTCAAGCTCTCTTTACATTAGTTGCTTTTGCTAGTATACACAATACCCTTTTATATTTAAATTTTTAATTTACACACGATCCACAGATAAAATGGATAAAATATAAAATCATAAATTTGGAAGATTACATGACTTTGATAAATGTCAAATGTCACTACAGTTTCTTGCTCAAAACGCAAAAAAATACTGTTCAACCTGCTATAAAACTGTTGCAAATTGATCTTAAACAGATTCCGATCATATTTTTTCTGCTGAACGTAGCCATTCGTGATCGCGATCGATTAAACACTGAAACGAGAGAGAAGTAAAAAGTACCAAGACGCGCTTTTATAATTTAAATAACAATTTTTGTTGTATTAGGAGTAATAAATATACACATAATATTAGTATAAATAAATATTGTTTCTAAAACATAATAAACATTATTGTGTGCATATAAAACATAACAAAATGGAATGTACAGTAAAACAAAAAAATTTTAAGTTACTTAAATAGTGGCTAAGGCATAACTATGGATTTGCATCTAAAAACAAAATTTGCGACACGCACGGCTTTCGAAAAAATTCGCTTCGATGGAACGGATATTGCAACGATACATAATTTTTTTTGTCAAGTGAAATAATCGTGGATATCAGGGGCGTGCGGTCCACTTCCCTACACTTTGAGATTTAAAAATAAATATTTTTCAGTTTACAATGCATAGAAATTAATATTAAATTAGGTACTATATTTTCTCTGAAACATTACGTAAACTTCGTAAATGTACTAACAATTCATTGGTGTTATGTGTAAACGCACGCACCACCCGTGAGAAAATTAATTGTGTAAACGCACACACCACACACTTTGAGTCCGTCGGCGGAATCGCTACTTGAAAATGCCGGCTCATCTTCCAATTGATTTCGCTTCGTGTTATTGACCCTGCTTTGCAGCGACAGTAGTCAGTCTGTTTGGGCACGTCGCCTTGCGCATATTGCAATTCGCACCGCGAATCGACGTATGAGGACTTCAGATAGATTTCGGTTTGTTTTTCTTAGTTGTTTTTCTTTTTGTAAAATGGAGGAATTATGCACTGTGCCTGTGAACAATAATAATGTGATAAATTGTGTCTGTATTGTGTGCTCTTTATTTCAAGTAGAAATTTTTAAGAGAAAATGGACATTATTAATTCTAGTAGACTAAAGGATCATATCAATTTAGAGATGAAAGTAGAAAAGTCAGCAAAGAAATTTACCAGGCATTTTCACGTAGGGTTCTATGAAAAGTATGAATGGTTAAGCGGCTGCAAAACTTTGAAGAAATTGTTTTGCTGGACTTGCCTACTTTTAAATACAGTCGAAAAAACACATTGGAACTCAGTCGGTATTACATACTTGAATAATTTTCAGAAAAGTGTAAAACGACATGTAAATAGCTCAACATTTTTGCAGAGATTTTCCCATTTACTGACATTTTATTCGACATTTTACAGACAAAGTCAAATGACATTGGCTTTTACATTAAACAAATTGATGATTTTAAAAATAAAATGAATAAAAAAAGAGATCAGTTTGAACACTTTTGGAATAAGACTCAAAACATTGGCTTAGAACCTGAAAGAGAATTAGAATTGATAATGTCGGCGACAGAGAGACCTCCTATCGTCGATTATACGCCGAAATTTTTCATAATATTTTACTGTGCCCCAAGGCACAGTACTTGGCCCAATTCTGTTTAATATATATATTAATGATTTATTATCATTAAATAATAAGGGCCAGGTACTTAGCTTTGCCGATGATACCGTTGTTTTCTATTCGGCAGATACGTGGAAGGACTTAAAGGTATTAGTTGAGGATGACTTAAAACTCCTTTTTAATTGGTTTGATCATAGGCTTCTTACTGTTAATTATAATAAAACACACTTTTTATCTCTAACAAGTTACGAAAACAATCTTCCTAACTATAATACTCTAAACATAATATATAATAGCAAAAATATTGAAATTAAATCAGAAAAAAAAGTTAAGTATTTGGGTATCACAATTGATTGTCACCTAAGGTGGAATCATCATATAAATAATGTAGTTAATACATTAAGAACATTTCTATATAAATTTAAATATCGTACAAATATCCTGGATTTACCTTACCTAAAAATGTTATATTATGCTTTGGTGGAATCGAGAATAAACTATGGAATCATTGGCTGGGGTGGAGCAACTAATGTTTATCTAGAAAAAATTGAAACTATTCAAAAATTATTCTTAAAAATTATTTATAAAAAAAATCGTACTTACCCCTCGGACCAACTATACAAAGAATTAAAAATATTAGATCCTAAAAAACACTTTTTCCTTAAAATTGCCAACTACTACTATAAAAACCCAACTAGCCTTAATATTGTTACTCATGAACACGAAACAAGACGAAAAAACAAAATTAAATATAAAGACTTAGTATCTCGCAAAACTGTAGGCCAAAAATGCCACTTCTTCTTAGCATCAAAAGTGTTAAATTATTTACCTCCAAAAATTCTAAAATCAAAATCATTATCGCAATTTAAAACAAGAACAAAAAAATTTTTATTAGAAGAATATAGAGCAAATATCAGAAATATTATTGATATGAATATCGATAGATAAATGAAAAATAAAAAAAAGAATAAAAAAATTTATTAAAAAAAAATAAATAAAATAAAAAATAAAAAATAATGAAAATTAAAAAAAAAGCGGCAAATTTCTCTATTATTATTATTATATGTCAGTATTTGTATTATATTAATTAATTGTAAAATAAAACATAAAATAGTACTTAACATATCTCTACACACGCCACGGACAGTTTTTATACTTTGTGGCAATGGGTAGTTTATTTGTATGTACCTAAAAAAAAAATATTTATATTCATAATATACGGGAACAGCTCCAATTCTTGTTACTTCGGTATAGAGTAACGTAAATTCTAAATACATAGTAATCACTAGGAGGTAATGAGATGTACTTACTATGCTCATTACACTACTCAATTACGTTCATTAAAGTATATAATTTACAGAATAATTGGGAGGCACTTGCTAATTGCGTGAAGGGTGGGATACTACCCCTTCCAACAATATTTACATCGCGCGTGTCTGCCGAAGACCGGTGATTCACTTTAGCTATGGCGGTTGAGAGTCAAGGGTGTGCATGGCGCCGACTTATTTCCCCTATGCTACAACAGTAAACAAGAGAAGTACTTAGACTTATTACACTACGTGATATACACAGTAAATACTGTCTGAGAGGTATGCATATGGTGTAATGAGAGGTACTTACTATGCTCATTACACTATGCAATTACACTCAGTACAGAATAATTGGTTGGTCCTTACATCACTATGTGTACTGAGAGGTACTTACTATACTCATTACACTATGCAATTACACTCATTACACTATGCAATAACATGGTGTACAGAGTAATTCAGAGGTACTTGCTAATTGCGCGAAGGGTGGGGGGTACTTGCTAATTGCGCGAAGGGTGGGGGGTACTTGCTAATTGCTCGAAGGGTGGGGGGGTACTTGCTCGAAGGGTGGGGGGTACTTGCTCGAAGGGTGGGGGGTGGGTACTTAGGGTAATTACTAATTACACCAATTGCCTCTGACCTTGCCTCTGACCTTGGTCCAGAACTGGCTAATCCCATCTACTAATGCGCCGCGAAAAATTTTCGTCTGCGGCGCTGTGCTTACTGGTCTGCTGTATTTTTATACAATCGCTTCCCCTTTCAAAAATGTCACCACACGCCACTGGTGGATATGTATGACTTCTCTGGACCCACCATTCCAACGGATCACTTTTTGTTGGATGAATGGGTTCATCAACATATTTGTTGACTTCTATTATAGCAGCTGCTCTGGGATTATTTTTTTGAACCAATTTGTTGACTTTTTCATCGAATTCGTTCCAAATTGAAGTTTTCTCAGGCTTAACCACAGCTTTGGATTCATTAATTTCTATTTCATTTTGTTGTTGGCCATTAATGATTGCAGTAACTTGTGATATTAAAAACTGTTTTGTAGTTTCTTTTGAAAAACCATGATGCTTGAATGAAGGGTCCAAGAAAGTAGCCTCAGCAAATATTTTGTTGTCCTCAATTAAATGAAATCGAGTTTTTAAGTTATCAAGTAACTTTTACCCAAATTCTATTACTTGCGTAGGAACATCTAAGTTTTCTATTAAGTAGTTAGCGCAATATTTTTTCAGTGCAGAACTTAATAGAATAATTTTTGAAGCTATTACTTGTTTTTCGCTACCCACTTCTTCAGTGACATCTTTAAACACCAGTACGAAAAAGCCACGCTTTTAACAAAAATGCCACTCTTTTTATACAAATGCCACTCTTTTGATGCAAATGTCACGATTTTATACAAAAATAGACAAATCTGCGGGTAAAGGACCCTTTTTTTTACGAAATATAAGGTCCGGTACTTTTTTTTTTTTAGAAATTTCACAAAAGAAAGAACCTGATTATATAAAAATGCTTGATATTTATACCTGATGGTCTATCGTCAGGGTTGTTACGCTTTGCACTTTCGGAAATCTGGCAATCCTAGATATGTTTTCAGCCTGTTAATCTAATTGCTGCCACAATGTTTGCAGCATTGTCGTTTGTTACCGCAACTATTTTATTATGAATATTCCACTCACGAGTACTTAATTCTTTTTTTCGAACTCTAGAGAGTGTTGTAGGAAAGCATAAATATCAGACATAAAATACAATATATTCTGTAATGTTTTTAAATCTTTACCACGCAAAAATCAGTGTTCTAATTTTTAATTTCTTGGGAGGGGGTATATCGGGGGGTTAAATAAACTAAATTTGTCTAACGGCAACATTTTATCATTATTTGTGACTAAATGGACTCCAAATTAGGCGGTCAGAAAAATTTAATATTTTTAATCTATTTTTGAAATATTTTATCACACTTTTTGGAGGCAAATTATTAAAAAATGGCTAAACTACCATTTCTGGCCGTATTTTTTCCATGATATACATGACCAAATAAACAATATAAAATTTCTAACTACTTACTTTCGAAAAACATGCAAAATCAAACGATAAAATGTTGCAAATGTCGCGAACCTTTGACAGTGACGTGACATCTGATATTTCCAAACAGTGTCTACAACATCAAATTTTATATGAAAAGAAAAGTTTCTAAAATCCTTAGATTTAAAATGAGAATCATAAATTAATATAAACACTAAAGATACTTTTATTAATAAATAGAAGGTATAGAAAACGTGAGTAATTTAACGCCTCATTTCGGAACGTTACAAACTGGTCCCTAAATGACGTCATAGTACATTTTGGTGTCACAATGACCGCTAAAAAACAATGTATGAATTACCTTCTATTTACTTAATAATGAATATCAAAAACTCGCAGTGCATTAATGACATAAATAGGTTTATTTTTTTCGCAGCTCTGTGTTTACTTGTCAAATTGGTCCGAAAATTACGTCTTTTTACGTTACTTTTGCGTCAAAAAATCACATCGACGTATTTGACCAAAATTCAATGTGATTATAATGTGAAACGACGTCTCTTGGTAGCTGGGTGGTAGTCTTTGCGTAGGTTAGCTAATATCCTATGGATGTAGAAAAACTTTTATTTTCTACCGTTTTTATTTCATCGAAGAACTTGTCAATTTAAAAAAGCAACAATGTTTCTTGTTTTGATTAGATAGTTTTTCAAGAAGACAAACATGCTCTTTTAGTAAAGCTAGTTTTGATTAAAAATTTTTATTACCTGGCTATACAACAGGCCCTATACCCATCTTGGACTTTGCAAAACCAAAATGAAAATAATGGGTTTTGTTCCCACTCAAAGACTGTGTCACAAAAACAACGAGCGAACATTTCCCTCCTGAAAATGATAGTTGCTCAAATCAGCAAATCTTTAGAATTATTTATTGTTTCGGCCTTTACTTGATGAAAATCCATTTAATTTTGAAAGAGTAAAACCAAATTTGGTAGATTTTCACACTTTTATTTTAAAAATAAACATTTAAAAAAAAAAAAACACTAACATGACATATGTTTCGAAGTACAACTTCTTTTTCAAATGTGACTATTTACAATTCGGTATCCAATATATATACGAAATAATTTAACAAAACAAAGTACTTAAGAAAACATCAATAACATTACAAAATAAACTAACTATTTAAAGTAAATAAGGGTACTTAGGTAATTATAATATCCATCAGATAACAATAAGATAGCCCATTATCGGGATTATCTCACAGAAAACTGGGAAAGAGATTTAATAAGGGTGAATTATTAATATCTAATTATTAATGAATTAATGAATTATTAAAAGTTATCTGAATTTTTAAATCTATTTATTTCAAGTGTTTCTAAATGGTTTAATTTAAGGCTCTTATTTTCTACATGTAAAATTTCAAAGTTGTCTGTAAAAGAATGATTTTCAGCTAAAATATGATTTGAGTAAGTAGAATTATTTTTGTTTTTTGTATAGCTATTATAATGTTCGGAATAGCGTTTTTTGAAAGTACGGCCTGTTTGACCAATATACAATTTTGGACAACTACCACAATTTAATTTATATACCCCCGATTTATTATTAGGATTAATTTTACCCTTATTGTTTTTAATATACTTCCCAAGCGAATTATTGGTTTTAAAAGCTACGTTAATATTTTGGTTTTTTAAATATGAGGAGCTCCTATATATGTAAGACTCTTATATCTGCAATTTGGATCTTTAATTATGGGATAAACTTGTTGAATAGCCTGTTTAAAAAGTTTTTTCTCTAAAATGTTGTCTACTAACTTTGAATTAAAATAATTATTTACTGCGATTTGTTTAATGATATTTAATTCTTTTGTGAAGTTCTCTTTGGTAAGGGGAATATTAACTAATCTATGGATCATACTGCCAGCTTTTGTTTGTATGGATGAGATGAACTATTATTTATTGTAATATCCGTATGTGATGGCTTATGAAATATCCCAAAACTATGGCCTTTATTATTTTTAATAATATTTAAGTCTAAAAAATTAATTGAATTATCCTTCTCTGTTTCCATAGTAAATTTAATATTAGGGTGTATAGTATTGATAAAAACTAATAAAGAATTTAACTGTCTACTAGTACCAGTAAAAGCAGTCAATATATCATCAACATATCTATGCCAATACAGACAATGTTTACTTAAATTATTGCTATGAATTTTATTTTCTATATTATCCATAAATATTTCTGCAAGCAACGGGCTTAATGGGTTCCCCATAATAAGACCTTCATTTGCTGAGTAGATGTTATTTTGAAATTGAAAATAATTTTGTTTTAGGCAAATGTTTAACAAATTTAGGATTTCTTCTTTGATTATAATATTGACTTGATTACGATCTAATAAGTTTTCTACTAGCTTAACTGTTTCTTTAGGAGGTATACTAGGAAATAAGTTTGTTACATCGAACGATACTAATTTTGTGTTACTAGGTAATTTAATGTTTTTTAATTTTTCTGTTAATTCATAAGAATTTTTTATACTATACTTTGAATTGAATTTGCAGTTTTCTTGTATAAGTTTAATTAATGTGTGTGAAAGTTTAACTGATGGAGCCGTGACAAATGACGCAACTGGTCTAATAGGATAGTTCTCTTTGTGTAATTTTATTAAAGAATAAAGTTGTGGTGGTTGAGGGTTCATTTGTATTAGTTTGAATTTTTCTCTAGAATCAAAAATTGCTGTTGAATCCTGAATATTACGTTTTAGTTCTTTTTGATATTTATCTGTTGGATCAAATTTGAGTATGCTATAATTATTGCTTGCTTGTATTATTTTAATTCAAAGTTAGTAGACAACATTTTAGAGAAAAAACTTTTTAAACAGGCTATTCAACAAGTTTATCCCATAATTAAAGATCCAAATTGCAGATATAAGAGTCTTACATATATAGGAGCTCCTAGTGAAAAGGTATCATCATATTTAAAAAACCAAAATATTAACGTAGCTTTTAAAACCAATAATACGCTTGGGAAGTATATTAAAAACAATAAGGGTAAAATTAATCCTAATAATAAATCGGGGGTATATAAATTAAATTGTGGTAGTTGTCCAAAATTGTATATTGGTCAAACAGGCCGTACTTTCAAAAAACGCTATTCCGAACATTATAATAGCTATACAAAAAACAAAAATAATTCTACTTACTCAAATCATATTTTAGCTGAAAATCATTCTTTTACAGACAACTTTGAAATTTTACATGTAGAAAATAAGAGCCTTAAATTAAACCATTTAGAAACACTTGAAATAAATAGATTTAAAAATTTAGATAACTTACTAAATGATCAATTAGATATTAATAATTGGGCAGACACGAATTGAGAACCAAAATGAAAATATTAAGAAGGGTTTATTTTTGTACCTGAAAATATGACACGAATTGAGGACCAGGCTTCTGAGAAATAATTATAGTAAGTGCACCGAATTGCGGATTAGGGATAAAGGTTGTAATGATGATTCATTGCGTTAACGAGCATTTTATTACTTTACTTTCGAAATTCTAATATATATTTGAAGTGAGTGTTTTGTGTTTAGTTTATTTTGAGCAGTCTTGTAAAAATGAGTGAAATTAAAATGATCTTAAGTGAAAAGGGAAAGTCGTTACTTGTGTGGGATGATTATAAGTTTCGTGAAAAAAAGGTTCTTAAAAGTGGTGAAAAGTTTTGGACTTGTACTGTAAGTAAATGTAACGCAAAAGTATTTACGCTAGGTTCAGATAATATAATTCCTCGAAAAGAAACAGTGCACAATCATGAAAATGACATAAATAAATTAAATAGACAAATTTTGAGTGTAGCAAGCAAACGGAAAGCTGTAGAAGATATCACAGAACGGCCATCGAAAATCATACACTCTGTTTTAAGGGAAAACAGTGATACAATGGACGCTTTTACAAGAAAAGACATTACATACATAAGAAATAATATGTATTACAAAAGACGTCAAGTCCAAGCACGTTTACCAAGCAATGTATCAGATGTTTTCGATATTTTACCAACATTAAATTTGACAACAATTAAAAATTAACCATTTCTCTTGGCCACTGATAATATTAACAATATTGTAGTATTTTCGTGCTATACTAATTTAAAATTTTTGTGTAGTAGTGACAAAGTGTATCTTGATGGAACATTTCGATATTGTACGAAACATTTTTTACAGTTGTTCACACTTCATATCGTAGAAAACGGCCATTATATACCAGTAGCTTTTTGTTTATTACCGAATAAACTTCGTTTAACATACGAAAGACTTTTCGTTATTCTTAAAGAAAAGTGTTGTAATGCTAATTTAATATTTGTTCCAAAAATTATTGTAGCTGATTATGAACTAGCTATTCACAAAGCAATTTCTGCGCAATGGCCCACCACAAAGATCATTGGATGTAGGTTTCATCTTGGCCAAGCTTGGTACAGAAAAATACAGAGTTTGGGATTGGCTAAAGAATACCAAGATGAAAAAAGTGCAACTGGAAAATGGATGAGGTATCTTTTTGGATTGTCTTTTTTAAAACCCGAAGAAGTTGGAGAATGTTTTGCTTTGGATTTGGCTGAATTTCAGCCCGATCATATGCATAAAGCTGTGGTAAATTTAGCTGACTATTTAGTAAAGAATTATATTGAAGAAAATTCTTTATTTCCACCAACAATTTGGGCTGAAGCTGTTGTAACTACAGAAAATTCTACCAATGCATGCGAGTCCTTTCATTCTAGATTTAATTCAAATTTCTATTCAATGCACCCTTCATTGTATTTATTTGTAAATGTTTTGAACAATTTTCAAACAGATACAGCCTTAAGGAGTCTGTTAAATGTAACAACAAAATTGTTAGACGAAGATTAAATATGTTAACTTCAAAAATGTTAGAATATAAAAATGGTTCTATAAAACGAATAGATTTTGTAAAATTCGCATCAAATTATCATAAAGTGTATTAAATGTAAATAATATGTATAAGTTTAAAAAATTAATTATAAATTGTAAATTGTGCAATAAATATCTATTTTTATCTGAATTCGTACTTTTCTTCAAATTTTGCAAATCCATCAGAAGACAAATAATAATATTATAAATGGGTATAGTGATAAGATACTTCAATTATTGAGAAGTTTGTTCCTCAATTCGTGTCATATTTCCAGGTACAAAAATCTCTCTCAGTAATCTAGTTAACGCAATGAACCCTCATTACCACCTTAATCCCTAATCCTTAGTACGGTCCGCAATTCGGTGCACTTATTTGGTCTGTGCAGGTAGTGGTCCTCAATTCGAGAACACCGTAATAATTCACCCTTATTAAATCTTTCCCAGTTTTCTGTGAGATAATCCCGATAATGGGCTATCTTATTGTTATCTGATGTATATAATAATTACCTAAGTACCCTTATTTACTTTAAATAGTTAGTTTATTTTGTAATGTTATTTATGTTTTCTTAAGTACTTTGTTTTGTTAAATTATTTCGTATATATATTGGATACCGAATTGTAAATAGTCACATTTGAAAAAGAAGTTGTACTTCGAAACATATGTCATGTTAGTGTTTTTTTTTTTTTTTAAATAAAAGTGAAAATCTACCAAATTTGGTTTTACTCTTTCAAAAAAAAAATCTTTAGAAGGCCGATTTAAAGAAGAAGAGAATACGAAGAATATAGTAGCGATAACCCTAAGAAGCTCTTTAAACTCATAAGATGCTCTCTATCTTCCAAAGTATCAGTCCCGCTTCTTAAAAAAACGGATGGAATCTTGTGTAATAATGATCAAGAAACAGCTGAAGCTCTGGCCAACCATTTTTCACAAGTGTTTTCCTTAGAACCCACAGGCAACATCCCAGTTAGTTACGATGCCCGAACAGCAACCTCTTTATGTAATGTCGAGTTCTCATCTGCAATTGTTAATGAAAATCTTAAAAAAAATTAATCAAATTCCTTACCTGGAATTGACAATTTATCCGCAATGCTTTTAAAAGAATGCGAATCTTATTTGAATTTACCTCTATCCATTATTATGACATCTTCCTTTACATGTCACACACTTCCTTCAATGTGGAAAATTGCTTCGGTGACACCTATTTTTAAAAAGGGTGACAAACTCAGTTCATCCAACTAATGTCCAATAAGCCTCGTCCCAATTGCCTGTAAAATAATGGAATCCATCTTAACCAATTATATGTCTAATTTTTTCAAGAGTCATGACGTCTTGCCAAACGAACAACACGGTTTTATCAAAGGCCGATCCACATTAACAAACCTAATGACTTGTTTAAACGATTTACGTCTGTGAACAATAAAGAGCCTGTCGATGTCGTATATCTTGATTTTGCTAAAGCCTTTGACTGTGTTCCCAAAAAGAGATTGCTCTATAAGTTAGAAAAAGCTGGCATTCGCGGCACTTTACTTCTCTAGATAAGTGATTTTTTCTCAAATCGCATCTTCAAGGTAAAAGTTGGACAAATGTTCTCGTCATAGTATCCAGTTCTAAGTGGTAACCCTCAAGGCTCTGTCTTAAGGCCATTACTATTCTTGGTATACGCTGCAGATCTATGCAAAGACTTAAATTCTAATATTTCGTGTTACGCTGATGACACTAAGCTATACTCTTTATCCTGTGACATATTTTATCTAGCTACAAAAAGAAACTATTTCAAACTGGTGTGACACCTGGCTGCTTCCTTTAAACACGGAAAAATGTATCGTCCTGCATATAGGAAAAAAATAACCCGTGCGTGAACTATACAAAAAAGAATAATAATATTTATCAAGCAATTATACAGGTAGATAAAACGGCATATGAAAGAGCATTAAATTCGGGTAATTTGTTTGTTGCGTATGATAGCTGCGTTGTGTATGACGCACTGGAAGTATACAGATGTTTTAAGTGCAACGAATTTAATCATTCTGCTCAGAGATGCACAAAAAACATCTCCTGTCCTGTTTGCGGTGAAGCTCACGATCTTAAAGATTGTAAATCAAGCACAAAAAAATGCTCCAATTGTGTCAAACTAAAAAATACAGCTCTTGATATTAACCATGCGGTATGGGAGAGGCAAAAGTGCTCCGCTTACATTGAGAATTTGAATAAGCTGAAATCTAACTTGAGTAAAATAAATTAGCGATCACTGACTAGTTCTCGGCTACCCCAGGTAGGCACTTCTCGAGTACAGTCACCTCTTATAAATTTGGAAAATAAAATATCAATTCTTTATCAAAATGTTCGAGGTCTTAGAACAAAAACAACTGAGTTTTTTAGTTCTATATCCCAAACTGAATTCAAAATTATTGCCTTAACAGAAACTTGGCTGGAATCGTCAATAAATAGTTCAGAACTGTTTTCGTCCGATTTTAATGTTTTTAGAAAGGATCGGAATTATGATGTGAGTGATACAACTAGAGGCGGTGGGGTGTTGATCGCGGTACATGAGGAATTTATATCTACTTACATTAATGTACAAGAGCACTCTTTTCCCGATTTTAATTTTATAGATTTAATATTAGTAAAAATTAAGCTTAATTTAACGTCCTTATATACAGTATGGTTCAAATGAAAGGAATAAATTCATTATAATGGAAGTAGTTGGTTTTTCGAAAAAATGCTCAGACAGGTCAATTTTGTTTACTCAAAGTGCAATTTTTTAAATAGAATTCAATTTTCCCCCACCTCCCATTTTTGGGCAGTGACGTCATTGACAATTTTTTTAAATAGTAACCCCAATTTTTTTTCCTTGATTTTAATAGATCTTGCAATTTTCTACTCGGAAACATAATATTTGAAATATCTGACATAATAATTTTTTATGAATAAAAGTCATTTAAAGATCAGATACATAAATTTTATTTTATTTTGAAACACAATAAATAAATAAAAGATTATTTGTAATTAAGTGCTTCATCTAAAATACTAATAAAAGTAATAATAAAAAGAATTTAATGACAATTTCTTTTTTATTATGAATATTAATAATAATATTATTATTTTGTTTAATTAAGCACTTAATCACAAATAATTATCTTTTATTCATTTATTGTGTTCTCAAAATAAAATAAAATTTATGTGTCTGATCTTTAAATTACTTTTATTCAAAAAAAATTGTTATGTAAGATATTTCAAATATTATGTTTCCGAGTAGGAAATTGCAAGATCTAACAAAATCAAGAAAAAAAAAATTGGGGTTACTATTTAAAAAAATTGCCAATGACGTCACTACCCCAAAAATGGGAAGTGGGGGGAAAATTGAATTCTACTTAAAAAATTGCGCTTTGAGTAAACAAAATTGACCTGTCTGAGCATTTTTTCGAAAAACCAACTACTTCCATTATAATGAATTTATTCCTTTCATTTGAACCATACTGTATATGTAACCTGTATATCCCACCAAAAACCCCACTTGGTGAATACGAACAATTGTTTGATTCTCTGGAGACATTAGATTTTTTACATGATTGTAAATTTATAATGATAGGTGATTTTAACATACCTGATTATGTATCTAACATTCAAACTAATCTTAAATTAAATAGCTTAAATAATTTTGCCGACGTTCTAGATTTGACTCAACATAACTTTGTATTCAATGATTACAATAAGCTCTTAGACTTGATGTATTATAAACATTTCTGTTTGGTTGAAAAATCTTTAGAACCTTTGGTAGAAGAAGATAAATATCATCCGGCTTTAGAAATTACTTGTAAAATAAACGAAAAAAAGCAATATAAGAAAAATCTTGAATCCTCTTACACGAATTGCTACAATTTTCGTAAAGCAAATTTTCCACTCTTGTATGAAATGTTATCTACTGTGAATTGGGATTTTTTGGAGGTTTTTCTATGATGCTGAAGATGCCTGCACGTACTTTTATGGTAAATTATATAATATACTAGATCAGTGTATACCTAAATATACTGTAAGTAATAAAAGAAAATATCCTCCGTGGTTTAATGGTTCTATTATTAAGAAACTTCGGAAAAAGTCTAAACTTCATCGCTTATATCAGAATGAAAATAATATACAAGCTCTTCAAGAATTTAAGTTCATCAGAGCTGAAATTAAAACTTGTGTATTTGAAGCTTATAAAAATTACATAGCAAATCTTGAATCTGAAATCTCAGCAAATTCAAATAAATTTTGGGCATACGTTAATAATAAACAATGCCAAGGTAAAGTTGCAAGCACCATGAGTTTTGAAAATAAAACATTAAATAATCCAACAGAAATAGTAGAAAGCTTTGCGGAATATTTTGGACAATCTTATGTCGCTTCCAAGGGTTCAAACATATCATTAAAGGACGTCCAGCCATCTCAGCTTCATATAACTCATTTTTCTGAAACCCAGGTCCAGGATGCTTTAAAAAACATTAAACCTAAACGTACCACAGGACCGGATCATATTCCTGCGTTCATTTTAAAAGATTGTTCAGCAGTATTAGCTCGCCCTCTAACTATTTTGATAAATATCTGCCTTAAATCCAATACAATTCCTTCGATGTGGAAATGTTCTAAAGTCTGCCCAATTTTTAAAAAAGGTGAACGTACTGATATCAAAAATTATAGGCCGATTTCTATCATTTGCAATTTCTGCAAAATTCTAGAAATATTACTGGAACGTAGTATTTATCAACATGTTTGTAACGCAATCTTAGCTCAGCAACATGGTTTTGTTAAAGGGCGTTCCACAGTAACAAATATTTCTGTGATCACACAGCAAATAGCTGAAAATATTGATAATCGGGTCCAAACTGACGTCATCTATACGTTATACTATATGTTATGACAAAAGCATTTGATAGACTTGATCATAATATTATGATACAGAAACTCTGCGCATTTGGTCTTTCTAATAGTTTGATCACACTTTTTCAATCGTATCTCTCTCAAAGAACACAATATGTTCAATTAAATGGATTCAAGTCTAACAAATATTGCGCCACCTCTGGTATACCGCAAGGTTCAAATTTGGGTCCCCTGTTATTTATTATTTTTATCAATGACATAGGTGACGCTATAAATGTTGATTATTTGCTGTATGCTGATGACTTAAAAATATATTTAGCTATTGAAAATATTTCTGACTGTGAACAGTTGTCGGAAAATTTGAACAAAGTTGTTGAATGGTGCAACAAAAATGGTCTTACACTGAATCCCGTCAAATGTAACGTAATGTCATACACATTAAAAGCGCATCCAATTATATTCGATTATGTCCTTGATGGACGTTTGCTTTCTAAACCCAACAATTTTATGGATTTAGGGGTTACATTTGACCCAGTATTGTCGTTTAAATACCACATAGATAACATCTCAACAGCTGAAAATCGTATGTATGGATTCATAGTACGAGTGGGCCGTGATTTTAAAAACACAGATACTATTAAATCATTGTATTTCTCATTTGTTCGATCTAATCTCGAATATGCCTCGTTTATTTTGGATCCTTATTATCAAATACACATTTGTCGGATAGAGTCCACACAAAGGCGTTTCCTCAAATACTTAAGTTTTCGGGCAGACCAAATTTATCCACCGATTGGTATTACTCAAAATGCTTTACTGACTAGACACAGATTGACAAGTCTCGACGTAAGACGAAAGTACTTCTCCATAATTACCTTCTACAAAGTTGTTAATTTTAAAATCAATTGTGAAGCTCTTTTACATATGCTTAATTTTAGAATCCCACGCGCAACCTCTCGAAACACTGAATCATTTTACATAGCGACTCCTCGGACAAACGTTCTGAAGTTTTCACCTGTATATAACATGTGTAATAATTATAATAATATTAATGAACAGTTGGATATATTTAATTGCAGTGTTAAAAACATAAAAACAGATTGTTTAAAATAATTTAGAATTTATTTACTGTAATTTTAGATTAATTATCTATATGCTTTTTGTTAAACTGTTTTCTTTCAAATGTACTCCTGTTCTGTAATTGGGTTTAAACTGTTGAACAATGTATAAATAAATAAATAATCTAAACGGTAGAGCGTTAGCAACTGTGAACTCCTAAAACGATCTGGGACTCACTGTAAACTCTTCAT
Source organism: Psylliodes chrysocephalus (assembly GCA_927349885.1). Classification (NCBI taxonomy): domain Eukaryota; kingdom Metazoa; phylum Arthropoda; class Insecta; order Coleoptera; family Chrysomelidae; genus Psylliodes; species Psylliodes chrysocephalus. The sequence continues at coordinate 18,349,900 of OV651829.1, read as the reverse complement.
TAACGTTTTCAGCGGTATTTAAACGTTCGAACCTAATGCTCTACCTATTAAAAAAGTTCCTTCACGCCTGTGAACTTTCAAATATTTTCTAAACTTTATACAACTTACGTTAGACCGTTAATGGAATATTTCGGACCTGCGTGGTGTCTTGATCTGGTTTCTAATCAAAACAGATTGGAAAATGTTCAACGCTACGCTACACGAATACCTTTCGGCAGAATCAGGCCATCGTATGAAGAACGGCTCAACATGGCGAGTTTGTGTTCATTTACCCACAGAAGATTAAGAGTTGATTTAACTGTGACTTACAGAATTCTTCATGGTACCTTTTCATCCAACCTCTATACTATACTCCCACAGAATACAAATGAGAGTCTACGTGAACATGAGTATAAGTTGAGCAAAGAAAATTTTAAAACACGTACCCGACAAAACTTTTTGTAATAGAGTTTTTTATACTTGGAATAATTTACCCTCGAGTGTTGTTCGCGCACAGTCAGTAAATGTATTCAAAAACCGACTCGATGACTATTTTAAGGAAAACTGAAAGTTTATTTTTAGTGCTTTATTTGCATTGCGTTATTTGCTAATTACTTATTTAATAATTGTCTTTGTTATTTTGGACTTAATAGGATTCATTCCTCAGCCCTAATTTGTTTGTAATAGTAATAACACACAAATATGTAATTTAAAATTTGAATTAAGACGTCCCGATCGCCAAACGAGTGTGAATACAGTCAAACGATTGATAGATAATTTATGCAATAAAGTTAAAGCGAAACAATAGTAGTTGAATACGTAAACAGAAATAGAAATACATATACTTTTTTTAAGTATAGACTCAAATAGGTTGTGAATAAAAGGTCTTGTAGATAGACCATTGACTGATTTATAAAAGTCATAACTTTTTGCAAAACCATCTTTAGATTGGAACGTTTAAAAATATGTACACGCGCCAAATAAGGCAGTGGTTCAATAAATATCCGATTTGGTTCGCAGCCATCGAGTTCTTCAGCCTTGCGAGTTATCGCAAATAAGTGTAACTCGAAGTACATAAAATAGACAAACCAGTTTTTTGCTAATTATAAATAGCTACTGTACACCGAGTTACTTTACTTTGAAAAACGAACAGCAAAAATGAAACTGGAGATTCACGATAATTATTACATCAAAATTGAACTAGTTATTGCACGATGGTGTATACATATTTACTCAATCTATGCAGATACTCGTACATTCATTTATGCGTCTTATGTTTGTGACTGACTAAAGCTTTTTCTGATTTTACTTACCTAGTTGGAAGCTAAAACAATATCAATATTATTTCAGTGATTTTTACAAGTAAATGCACGTTTTTAATGTACATGTGCCAATTCGCGATTCAAATAACTGAGGCCCTTCCTATGGGGCCTCAGTATTATATTCGTGCAAAATGCAAAAAAAAAAATATTTTCGTCTGGTCGTCTGTGTGTATGTATGCCGGCACGATAACTCTAGAACGAAAGTTCTGATTGACTTGCGGTTTTGATTTTCTTGAATAATTACTTCTAATTTTGAAAGAGTAATGTTATGGGTTAAAAGATTTTATATTTGGCATATAGGAATAAAAACAAAATTACTTCTCTTCTTAAAAATAATTTATTATAAATCATAAATTGACATATTTTTAAAACCGAGTTGTAAATATGAGTAGTTAATGGTCAAATTTTAGTCTTCTTTTTCTTCCTGGTTCTCATCAAGAACCACAGAACTTATTAATTAGATATCTAATTATTTTAAATTATCATATGGCCAACCTTATATATCAAATTACACTAGAATTAGCTGATAAACTCGGTATTAAGAAAAAAAAACTGACAGGTTTTTTTTCAAGCTTTCTTTTGAAAAGCACGTTTTCAGAGGAAGCTTGCTCTCGCATTTTTGCGGATTTTTCACAAAGAAAAAGTTTATTTGGAAGATTATTTTGTTTAGGAAACATAAACAAGACTCTACTTTTGAGGATAGAAAAATCCATATAACTTTTTCGATTTAATTACCGCTTCTTTGGAAGCCACATTTGGCCCCATACCACCTCAGGGTAGGTTTAAAATATAGTTTGGATATAAAATTAGTTAAAATAATAATTCTTACATCATTTTACATAAAATAAATCATTATTTTAGGGCCTTTTATTGTTAGTTTTTTTTAACTAGCTCATTTACAACTTAAATAGGTATAGTATAACCGTGTCAAGGTATACCTACCTCTGGCTACCTAGTAAACCTACTCATGTCAAGAGTCATAGTATAATAATTGGAAGTAAATTGTCTCTTGCTGTAGTATGGATGTTTAGCTGCAGAACCATCCTTGAATCCACTCTGTACTGTCAAATGGTGATGGAAATTGTGTACATATTGAATGGAAAAATACGGAGGATCCCTGGAAGTTACAGATAAGCCTTAGACATAAGTTTGAAAATTAAAACTCAAAGATATAATTTATTTAAAATAATCAATAGCCTTTTACACTTAATTTCATTAATTTTTCCGGTAATTTACACTCACTTTGTAAAGCAAATCTTCTAGAAGTGCCGCTAAAAGCTCTGTATCTAAAGGGCTATTTTGTTTGTTTTTACCTAAAAAAAAAAAAAAAAGAATCACATTAGTAAAAATAATTATATGATATAGCAACAAAAGACTTACCTCAACCCCAAATCTTTGACATATAATCCACTTTAACCCATTTGTTGTTAAATATAGAAAAAGAAAAGTAATCATTGTTTATTATTGTACTACTCGAACCCAGAATCGTGAATTTTCTTTAAAATATACGAAAGAAATATATAACAAATTGGCGCCCAACGTGTTTTTAAATACTTTTCTTCTTACTTTTTGCAAAGATTTGGGGAACTTCAGGTGGTTTTCCATAATTTCCATAATATTTTTGAGATATTTTGTGTTGTTTTCAATGATTTGGTTTATTAACCTACAATTTTGACACTGTCAAGTCAATGTCAGTTGTCTCCAATTCAGTACCCATTTGACATCATTTGACAGACACAATCGATTGTGAATCGATTTAGGCATTTCCTAGCGTTACGGGTCGGAAATAATATTGGGATAGGATTAATGACGTCAGATGACAATTAGTTTTTGGGATCCTGTTTTTATTTTTATAGCAGCGAGATAGCGTTTACATAAGCGCAGTTTATAAGCATAGATAGATATATTTTTTAATTTTTTTGGTTTTGGGGTTAGGTACTTTCGCTGTACCAATTTTTAAGTTAGGTAGGTTCTTATTTATTTTTTTTTCTTTTTTTTTAATAACCAAGCGTGGGGTTACCTTTGCTATACTACATATTAAATAATTCTATAATACACAACTTAGAATATAGTGATTAAATAATTTTGGGATCCATAATTGGAAAAATTTTGCCATGGAATATAAGAGGCTGTTGGGTGATGAGGTCACCTATGAGTTACTGATTAGGAATTATCCCATAGAAGGAAACGGTTGCTCAGAAGCGATCATTATTGAGTGAAGCTCTTAGATTAGAACGGGAAGGGGAACGCGAGCCACCAACTTCAGTAACTTTAGATTCAAACGCGGAGATGATAACGTGTGAATGCAAATTAGGTGATTTTGTCTGAAGATATTGACAATTTTAATGAAGCCAATAAACAGAACGAATTCAAAAGAATTTATTCGCGTTTAATTCATTTAACATTACGATTAGAAAGATTATCAATGTGACTCGGGCACGATAGAGAAATGTTCTTATTTGAAAAGCGTTTGTAAAGAATTAGAAACGAAAGTTAAACATATTTATAATAATTTGAATACGGTTAGTGCTGAGCGATCTATACTGGACGAACCAAATATTTTACTTCCGAAAGTTTTACATAGGTCAAACCGAGATAACACGATCGAACATATCGTTTCATTTGCTTCTCATGATGGAGAGTGAGATATCGGAAGTGGAGATGCTCGTCAGGTATCTATTAAACCCCATTACGTCTACAAATACGGTTTTATCTGTTGATCGTGGCTTATCTAGAGTCTCGACGTTACGAAATTTTTTTGAAAGTACTAAATGATTTAGGTGGAGGAGGAAACCCTCCTAGGGTTCCGATTATATCTACGTGTACTAGCGCTGCTTCTTACCAAAACGAGAGGCATATTCAGACAACTTGTGTTGATCGAGTTATACTCCTTCATTATTGCCAGTTTACACTCAATCATCATTTCCTTTGCCTACACTTTCTCATGCCGCATACGGGGGAACCTATTCGTCTAATATTGAAAATCTGACGCTATATACTTCTTCCCTGGGACAAACTTCCTTTAATTCACTTCGAGCAAATCCCATCTATTTACTCAAGCGGTAATAGACCCCAAAATTACCAACTGGCTGGTGACAATCCTATTAATTACCGATCACCTGCAGTCCCACAAAGCGAACTTTCAGATATTTCTAGATGCCTGTTAAATTTGATGGGGTAGTAGTGTGACGAGTTTTCTGGAGCGTATCGGAGGGAATAACGAGTGTCTCGCGGTGTTTCAAAGGAACGCTTATTGCGATCCGCTGCAGAACTGTTTACAAAGGATGCGCTGTTGTGGTTCAGAATGAGTCAGTTTTCTTCTTGGGAAGAACTGATGCAAAAATTGCGTGTAGACTTCCAACCATATGATTATGAGAATGCGTTATGGGAAGAGATACGCCACCGAACCCAAGGTGCACAAGAAAAAAGTAATCAATTTTTGTATCGGTGATGGAAAATCTTTTTCGGAAACTGTCTGTTTTCCCATTGGAGTCTGCTTCGGATTCAAATTATAAAAAGAAATTTTTTGCCTTACATCCAGAGACAATTTACTACGCATTCTATCAACTCCATACATGATTTGATTCAGATTGCTAAGATGATAGAGGAAACTGAGGTCCGGACTCAACGGTTTTGTCCTCCACCGGTGACTACTCGACAGTTAGTTGAACCGGAACTGGCTTATCGTAAACCCTCTAATCCCATCTTTTCAGTTAGTTCTAATGATAACACTACACCCATATTTGAAATAGCTAGAAGTATTGGTTGCTTTAATTGTGGCGAAGCTGGTCACAAATTTAGGAAATGTGGTAAACCTAGAAAGGTATTTTGTTTTCGTTGTGGAAAACCAAACACAGTGAGTACATCGTGTTGTGCAAAAAACGCTCGAACCCCTCCACAATAGGTCGTGGAATGGAGGATGTTCCTAATGTTATACCGACCACCCACTCTAAAGACTTTGCCGTCTTGAATTTCATATTAGCCCATGCAAGAGGTGATCAACGACCCTATTTAAAAGTAAGGATCTTAGGGAAAGAATTTCTTGGACTCTTGGATAGTGGAGCCTCTAGAACAATTTTAGGTGGTCCAGGGTGGCACATATTAAGCAAAGTGTGCTCACTGAATTCCGAAAGTCGAGTAACATGTACCGTGGCAACAGGACAAACTTGTGTAAGTTTAGGATCCTGTTTACTTCCTATTCAGTTGGAAGACAGGGTTTCAGCAATTAATGTTCTGGTTATACCTTCCCTACCTCACAAATTAATTCTTGGGATCGATTTTTGGGTTACTATGGAAATTATTCCGGATATGTATACTGGGCAATGGAGTTTTAGGAAAGACGATAATATCGATAGTATTGATGCGGCTGGTATCCGAGATGTTGAGTCTTTGACAGTTGAACAACGAAATACTATGGATAATTTATTGGACCAGGCTTTTAAGGGTATGGACGGGAAACTTGGTGGTACACATCTTGTCGAACATATTATCCATACAAATTCCCCTCCCATCAAGCAGAGATACTACCCTATCTCTCCTGCTTTACAAAAAGATGTGAATGCAGAATTGGAAGACATGCTAAAGAATGATATAATTGAGCCATCGAAAAGCCCATGGAGCTCTCCAATTGTCATGGTGAAGAAATCAGATGGTAGGTGGCGCTTTTGTGTCAACTACAAAAGACTAAATGCAGTCAGTGTTCCGGACGCCTATCCAATCCCCTTTGTCAGCTCAATATTGGACAAATTACGAGACGCGCGATACTTGAGTACCCTGGACATAAAGTCCGCTTACTGGCAAATCCCCATGGCATATGAATCTCGTCCCCTTACCGCCTTCACTGTCCCAAATAGAGGATTATTCCAATTTAAAAGAATGCCATTTGGCCTGCATTCGGCACCTGCCACGTGGCAGCGGTTGATCGACCAGGTTATAGGGGTTGATTTAGAACCATTTACTTTTGTATACTTGGATGATGTGATTATATGTACTCCAACCTGGGAGAAGCATATGGACGTGCTGGAGACTGTTCTTCAGCGCATTAAGGCTGCTGGGCTAACTTTAAATAGGGAAAAGTGTATTTTTTGTAGATCAGAATTGCGTTATCTAGGGTATCTTGTAAATGAACACGGGCTCTTAGTTGATCCTGAAAAGGTGGAAGCTATTTTAAAAATTCCAACTCCTGGAACGGTGAAAGAGGTCAGGCGAATTGTTGGCATGGCATCCTGGTATCGGCGCTTCATACCAAATTTTTCAGAACTAATGGCTCCATTAACTCGTCTCACACAAAAGAATAAAACTTTTGTATGGGATTTAGCTTGTGAAGAAGCGTTGAATAAGGTAAAACAAGTTTTGGTTAAGGCTCCAATTCTCGCATGTCCAGATTTCTCTCTTCCTTTTATTGTGGAAACTGATGCGAGTGACTTCGGTCTCGGGGCAACCCTTTCTCAGAACTTTCCAGGTGGAGATAGAGTAATTTGTTATTTAAGTAGATCTCTCACGAAGACAGAACGCAAATACTCAACTACGGAGAAAGAGTGTCTTGCCGTCATTTTTGCTATCGAAAAACTACGACCGTATTTAGAAGGCTCTAAGTTTGTCGTTATTTCAGACCATTATAGCCTAAAATGGCTATTTAATATTAAAGACCCTGTGGGCCGCATAGCAAGATGGGCGTTACGTCTACAAGCTTATGACTTTGAGGTGGTTCATAGGAAAGGAAAAGACCATTTAGTGCCTGACGCATTATCCCGGGCTGTGCCTTGTATAGATGTTGTGGACACCCCCCCGGTAACTCCTTCCTCGTCTTTGGACAAATGGTATTCCGAAATGTTTCATAAAGTTCAGGCAGATCCAGTTAAATATCCTCTGTGGATGGTTCAAAACGGTGAGCTTTTTAGAAATTGTCACTCAAATTATCCAGATTTATCGTATTCCGAATGGGTGTTAGTTGTTCCTAAAAATAAGAGAGCGGAGATCATACGCAATTACCACGATCCTCCTACTGCTGGTCACTTGGGTGTGGCTAAGACTGTGGCTAGAATTGTCCAAAAGTACTACTGGCCCAAACTAAAAACTGATGTTGGTAGGTACATTCGAAGATGTATCACTTGTCAGAAAATCAAACCTGAACAGAAACCCCCAGTTGGACAGATGCTTTCCTCGCAAGTCACAGCTTCCAGGCCATGGCAATTAGTCAGCGCAGATCTGGTAGGCCCGTTACCTAGAACCACGACTGGGTTTAATTTCATTCTAACGGTAATGGATTGTTTTAGTAAATTTTTGTTAGCTTTTCCTATACGCTCAGCCACGGCGGCAAACGTTGTCAAGATCTTAGAAGATCAGGTCATACTAATGTATGGAGCACCAAGGACTATTATTGTGGATAATGGAGTTCAGTTTGTAAGTCATTTCTTCCGACAAACTATGGACAAATATAAAGTTCAGATTAAGTTCACTGCTCTCTATCATCCACAAGCTAATCCAGTGGAGAGAAGTCACCGAGTGATAAAAACTATGTTGAGTGCCTATGTTTCCGAAGACCAGCGAAATTGGGATACACTCCTACCAAAAATTTTGTGTGCAATTAGATCCGCTAAACACGAAGTTACAGGTGTAACACCTAATCTAATTAATTTCGGGAGAGAAATAATTCTCAACAACTTAGAGGTTGACGGTCTACCATTGAATCAGTTTGATCTAACTGAACAAAGTGCAGCGCTTGTTAAACTTTTTCAAGATGTTAAAAAACGTCTACAGTCAGCCTATAACAAGGCAAGAATCCCGTATAACTTGAGGCGCAGAAGTGACAAATTTACGGAAGGGCAAAAGGTTTGGAGACGCAATCATATTCAGTCGGATAAAGCTAAACACTTTAGTGCTAAGTTGGCTCAGAAATTTGTCGGTCCTTATAAAATATCCAAAATAGTTTCCCCTTGGTCGTATCAATTGGTAGATGAAAATAATAGACCTGCTGGCACTTGGAACGCAAAAGACATAAAGGTTCATCCCCCCGATGAAGATACTGTTAATGTAATTTGACCCTTTCCAACGACTTCTAGCCTTAAAGATATACTTCATAGATAAGTACTTATGCTGATGGTAATGGAGATAAATGTACATACATGTATATATATATATATATTTTTTTTTCTTTTCTGTATTCTAGTCTAGGACTAAAAAGTTCTTAGAAACTTTTTGGCACGAATGGGTGGTGTTGTTATGGGTTAAAAGATTTTATATTTGGCATATAGGAATAAAAACAAAATTACTTCTCTTCTTAAAAATAATTTATTATAAATCATAAATTGACATATTTTTAAAACCGAGTTGTAAATATGAGTAGTTAATGGTCAAATTTTAGTCTTCTTTTTCTTCCTGGTTCTCATCAAGAACCACAGAACTTATTAATTAGATATCTAATTATTTTAAATTATCATATGGCCAACCTTATATATCAAATTACACTAGAATTAGCTGATAAACTCGGTATTAAGAAAAAAAAACTGACAGGTTTTTTTTCAAGCTTTCTTTTGAAAAGCACGTTTTCAGAGGAAGCTTGCTCTCGCATTTTTGCGGATTTTTCACAAAGAAAAAGTTTATTTGGAAGATTATTTTGTTTAGGAAACATAAACAAGACTCTACTTTTGAGGATAGAAAAATCCATATAACTTTTTCGATTTAATTACCGCTTCTTTGGAAGCCACATTTGGCCCCATACCACCTCAGGTAGGTTTAAAATATAGTTTGGATATAAAATTAGTTAAAATAATAATTCTTACATCATTTTACATAAAATAAATCATTATTTTAGGCCTTTTATTGTTAGTTTTTTTAACTAGCTCATTTACAACTTAAATAGGTATAGTATAACCGTGTCAAGGTATACCTACCTCTGGCTACCTAGTAAACCTACTCATGTCAAGAGTCATAGTATAATAATTGGAAGTAAATTGTCTCTTGCTGTAGTATGGATGTTTAGCTGCAGAACCATCCTTGAATCCACTCTGTACTGTCAAATGGTGATGGAAATTGTGTACATATTGAATGGAAAAATACGGAGGATCCCTGGAAGTTACAGATAAGCCTTAGACATAAGTTTGAAAATTAAAACTCAAAGATATAATTTATTTAAAATAATCAATTGCCTTTTACACTTAATTTCATTAATTTTTCCGGTAATTTACACTCACTTTGTAAAGCAAATCTTCTAGAAGTGCCGCTAAAAGCTCTGTATCTAAAGGGCTATTTTGTTTGTTTTAACCTAAAAAAAAAAAAAAAAAGAATCACATTAGTAAAAATAATTATATGATATAGCAACAAAAGACTTACCTCAACCCCAAATCTTTGACATATAATCCACTTTAACCCATTTGTGTTAAATATAGAAAAGAAAAGTAATCATTGTTTATTATTGTACTACTCGAACCCAGAATCGTGAATTTTCTTTAAATATACGAAAGAAATTTATAACAGTAAAACCAAATTTGGTAGATTTTCACACTTTTATTTTAAAAATACTAACATGACATATGTTTCGAAGTACAACTTCTTTTTCAAATGTGACTATTTACAATTCGGTATCCAATATATATATACGAAATAATTTAACAAAACAAAGTACTTAAGAAAACATCAATAACATTACAAAATAAACTAACTATTTAAAGTAAATAAGGGTACTTAGGTAATTATAATATCCATCAGATAACAATAAGATAGCCCATTACCGGGATTATCTCACAGAAAACTGGGAAAGAGATTTAATAAGGGTGAATTATTAATATCTAATTGATCATTTAGTAAGGTATCTGAATTTTTAAATCTATTTATTTCAAGTGTTTCTAAATGGTTTAATTTAAGGCTCTTATTTTCTACATGTAAAATTTCAAAGTTGTCTGTAAAAGAATGATTTTCAGCTAAAATATGATTTGAGTAAGTAGAATTATTTTTGTTTTTTGTATAGCTATTATAATGTTCGGAATAGCGTTTTTTGAAAGTACGGCCTGTTTGACCAATATACAATTTTGGACAACTACCACAATTTAATTTATATACCCCCGATTTATTATTAGGATTAATTTTACCCTTATTGTTTTTAATATACTTCCCAAGCGTATTATTGGTTTTAAAAGCTACGTTAATATTTTGGTTTTTTAAATATGATGATACCTTTTCACTAGGAGCTCCTATATATGTAAGACTCTTATATCTGCAATTTGGATCTTTAATTATGGGATAAACTTGTTGAATAGCCTGTTTAAAAAGTTTTTTTCTCTAAAATGTTGTCTACTAACTTTGAATTAAAATTATTATTTACTGCGATTTGTTTAATGATATTTAATTCTTTAGTGAAGTTCTCTTTGGTAAGGGGAATATTAACTAATCTATGGATCATACTATTGTATGCTGCCAGCTTTTGTTTGTATGGATGAGATGAACTATTATTTATTGTAATATCCGTATGTGATGGCTTATGAAATATCCCAAAACTATGGCCTTTATTATTTTTAATAATATTTAAGTCTAAAAAATTAATTGAATTATCCCTCTGTTTCCATAGTAAATTTAATATTAGGGTGTATAGTATTGATAAAAACTAATAAAGAATTTAACTGTCTACTAGTACCAGTAAAAGCAGTCAATATATCATCAACATATTTATGCCAATACAGACAATGTTTACTTAAAATATTGCTATGAATTTTATTTTCTATATTATCCATAAATATTTCTGCAAGCAACGGGCTTAATGGGTTCCCCATAATAAGACCTTCATTTGCTGAGTAGATGTTATTTTGAAATTGAAAATAATTTTGTTTTAGGCAAATGTTTAACAAATTTAGGATTTCTTCTTTGATTATAATATTGACTTGATTACGATCTAATAAAGAACTAAAACGTAATATTCAGGATTCAACAGCAATTTTTGATTCTAGAGAAAAATTCAAACTAATACAAATGAACCCTCAACCACCACAACTTTATTCTTTAATAAAATTACACAAAGAGAACTATCCTATTAGACCAGTTGTGTCATTTGTCACGGCTCCATCAGTTAAACTTTCACACACATTAATTAAACTTATACAAGAAAACTGCAAATTCAATTCAAAGTATAGTATAAAAAATTCTTATGAATTAACAGAAAAATTAAAAAACATAAATTACCTAGTAACACAAAATTAGTATCGTTCGATGTAACAAACTTATTTCCTAGTATACCTCCTAAAGAAACAGTGAAGCTAGTAGAAAACTTATTAGATCATAATCAAGTCAATATTATAATCAAAGAAGAAATCCTAAATTTGTTAAACATTTGCCTAAAACAAAATTATTTTCAATTTCAAAATAACATCTACTCAGCAAATGAAGGTCTTATTATGGGGAACCCATTAAGCCCGTTGCTTGCAGAAATATTTATGGATAATATAGAAAATAAAATTCATAGCAATAATTTAAGTAAACATTGTCTGTATTGGCATAGATATGTTGATGATATATTGACTGCTTTTACTGGTACAGGGTTATTCATTATAAATTACCCACCCCTTATTATCGTTATTATTGTCTATAGAAAAAAAAGTTTCAAATAAAAGTTGTGTGGTTATAACTGAGTTTTGTTAAAATGCTATCAACTATACAGTGGCGTGCGGATTTAAAGGGATACAAAAATATAATATATTTTTTTAATGGGACACCCTGTATATTATTACATTTTTGGATTTGTCATTTTTTTCTGATTTCAAAAATATATAATAGGTCGAATATCTTAGGTAACTTGTTACTGCAAATATGAAAAAGTTATCATTATTAAAGTAGGCTATGAAAGTGAAGCAGTATATCTAGCTGCTCTTTCTGGTTTGCTTGAACTCACGCTTTTTTCTACTAAAACTGGAGGTGTGATTCACCTTTAGATAAATATTTTTGAACGTATTTTTTTGATTTGTTATTTTTTTCTGATTTCAAAAATATATAATATATTACCCGTACCTTATACCGTTTTTGAGTTATTATACGTCGAAGATCTTGTGTAACTAGTTACTGCAAATATGAAAAAGTTCTTATTATAATAAAGTAGGCTATGAAAATGACTACTATTATGTTTGAAATAATCAAAATGGTTTACAGTGAGGAAGAAAAAGTCCAAATATTTACTTGTTATATGCAAAATACCAAAAATTAACGTGCAAGAAAAAGAGCATATTATTGTATCCAAATCTTCCAACACCATCAGAAAATACGTTCAAAAATATTTATCTAAAGGTGAATCACACCTCCAGTTTTAGTAGAAAAAAGCGTGTAGTTCAAGCAAACCAGGAAGAGCAGCTAGATATACTGCTTCACTTTCATAGCCTACTTTAATAATGATAACTTTTTCATATTTGCAGTAACAAGTTACCTAAGATATTCGACATATTATATATTTTTGAAATCAGAAAAAAATGACAAATCCAAAAATGTAATAATATACAGGGTGTCCCATTAAAAAAATATATTATATTTTTGTATCCCTTTAAATCCGCACGCCACTGTATAGTTGATAGCATTTTAACATAATTCAGTTATTACCACACAACTTTTATTTAAAACTTTTTTTTCTATAGACAATAATAACGATAATAAGGGGTGGGTAATTTATAATGAATAACCCTGTACTAGTAGACAGTTAAATTCTTTATTAGTTTTTATCAATACTATACACCCTAATATTAAATTTACTATGGAAACAGAGGGATAATTCAATTAATTTTTTAGACTTAAATATTATTAAAAATAATAAAGGCCATTGTTTTGGGATATTTCATAAGCCATCACATACGGATATTACAATAAATAATAGTTCATCTCATCCATACAAACAAAAGCTGGCAGCATACAATAGTATAATCCATAGATTAGTTAATATTCCCCTTACCAAAGAGAACTTCACTAAAGAATTAAATATCATTAAACAAATCGCAGTAAATAATAATTTTAATTCAAAGTTAGTAGACAACATTTTAGAGAAAAAACTTTTTAAACAGGCTATTCAACAAGTTTATCCCATAATTAAAGATCCAAATTGCAGATATAAGAGTCTTACATATATAGGAGCTCCTAGTGAAAAGGTATCATCATATTTAAAAAACCAAAATATTAACGTAGCTTTTAAAACCAATAATACGCTTGGGAAGTATATTAAAAACAATAAGGGTAAAATTAATCCTAATAATAAATCGGGGGTATATAAATTAAATTGTGGTAGTTGTCCAAAATTGTATATTGGTCAAACAGGCCGTACTTTCAAAAAACGCTATTCCGAACATTATAATAGCTATACAAAAAACAAAAATAATTCTACTTACTCAAATCATATTTTAGCTGAAAATCATTCTTTTACAGACAACTTTGAAATTTTACATGTAGAAAATAAGAGCCTTAAATTAAACCATTTAGAAATACTTGAAATAAATAGATTTAAAAATTCAGATAACTTACTAAATGATCAATTAGATATTAATAATTCACCCTTATTAAATCTCTTTCCCAGTTTTCTGTGAGATAATCCCGGTAATGGCCTATCTTATTGTTATCTGATGGATATTATAATTACCTAAGTACCCTTATTTACTTTAAATAGTTAGTTTATTTTGTAATGTTATTGATGTTTTCTTAAGTACTTTGTTTTGTTAAATTATTTCGTATATATATTGGATACCGAATTGTAAATAGTCACATTTGAAAAAGAAGTTGTACTTCGAAACATATGTCATGTTAGTATTTTTTTAAAATTTTTTATTTTTAAAATAAAAGTGTGAAAATCTACCAAATTTGGTTTTACTCTTTCAAAATTAAATGGATTTTCATCAAGTAAAGGCCGAAACAATAAATAATTACTTCTAACTTAGAACCCTATTGATTTTCGGAATTTTCGGTTCATCCTAACTACTTTAATATCAATTTTCTTAAAATCCGCCTATGCATTCCTTATGTGACAATTTTAGGAATTCCAATTATTTCTAACCTCAAAATTCCTAACATTCTTTACATTCGATAAATTGCAAACATTCTATAACGACCTGTCAAACAACAGCTATTGATAGTAAAGGTGAAATTTCTAAGGCGGGTTGCGACCTTTATACTTGGCAACCATAGCCATTTTGGAGGCTATTTTCATTCGAAATTAGTCGGAACGAGTCATAGAAAGGCAGTTTTCGATTGTTCTGGAAAGCCGAGAAAGTTCTGGTATAGAGCTGGCTTTAGATAAATAGCGCGAGTTTGTCTTCGAACAAGAAAAATCAAATGAAGTGTTGGCCACTAAAGAAAAATTGTAATAAATAAATTATTATTGTGAGTTATAATAATGCTTAAGTATTATATAAATTAATTAGTACGTTATAAATACATTGTAAATAAAATGTTTTTTTAATAAATAAACTATAAATAAATTAAACATACGTTACGTTGGTGTTAGAAGTGGAACTGTAAATAAATAGTGTACAAAAATAGCTAAAGTGGATGAATCGCGTCGAGAATTAGAATATCGTTATGTCATGAAATTCCTAAAGCCGACTCTGTCTAAGCAAACGGCCTTTACGTCTGTGGCAATCGACTTATGCTCGAAACGGCGGAATATTCTGGGAATGCCGCTGAGGCTCGAGAAACGGGTAGAACGGACGGAGTGTGCCGTTGAGTCAGAAATGGAATTTTCGGAAGCGTCTAGAGACTTCTCGTAGTAGAGGTGGACTTGGTATAAATAGTCGACTCATCGTCGAACAGTTTCAGTTTAGTATAGAGCATTGTGATGAAAAGTTAAAGTGTAATAAATTAATTAGAATTGTTGGTTAGTGTCTAAGTATTATATAAATTAAATAGTACGTCATAAATAAATTGTAAATAGTGTGTTTTAAATAAACTATAAATAAATTAGACTTTCGTCACAGTTATCTGGAAACGACAGGAAAGAAAGCAGAGCTGGCAAAGCAGCTTAAAGGAGGACTAAAAAGTGAAGGTTCGGATCCGGAAACGTATCTTGCTGATATTGCGTCATAATTTCTTCTTTGGAAAGGAAAATGTCTTCCATGGAAACCAAAGTTTCATCCGATATATGAAAACTGAAATTTCTCCTGATGTTTCCTCTATAAAAAATGATATTTTTTCCTTAGAAACTAAAGTGTCTTCCGACATTTCGTCCTTAGAAAATAAAGTGTCTTCTGACATTTCTTCATTTAGATAATAAAGTTTATTCCATAGAAACTAAAGTTTCTTCAGAAATATCTTCTTTAGATAGCAAAGTTTCTTCCTTAGAAGAAAAGGTGTCTTCTGAAATTTCTTCTATGGAAAATAAGATATCACCAGTCGAGAATAAAATGGTTAACATGATGCAGAGCCTTACTGATAAAAATATAAAGACAAAGACTAACAGGTACTGGAATTGTGGTGAACTGGCACATGTACGCAGTTCGTGCAAACGCCCTAAGGTCCCAACAAATGAAAACAACACACCGCAGAAAAACTAGAGCGAGTCGGGCTTCGACCCGAAACCGTTCCAAAAACCCTCTCGTACTGATAGCCTCTTTGAAATGTCGCGATGATAATGTATACGTAGACGACGAAGTAAATGGTAAAAAGTATACATTGTTGGTGGATTCTGGAGCAACTAGGACCATTATACGACCAATAACCATAAATAACCGTAAGAAACGTATACCAATAAGATTGTGACTGCGGACTGCCATCCATGGGGAAATCCAGGTTCAATTCGAAGTTGGTACAGAAAAGATCACTCATACTATTATTGTTGCTGATACCGAAGATGTTGTACTTGGAATGGATGTAATGAATTTACATGGTTCCAGTTAGACTTTTCAAATTTGGTGCCGAAGAGGTATTCCTACATTCATATGGGGAAAGTACCATGCCAGTTGCTGTACAGGAAGATATGGTGTAACCTGGCAGAAGTGAAACCATTATAGTAGCACGGCTTCAAGAAACTATGAAAGAAATAACACCTGTAATGATGGAATCTTGGAATCACGATGAAAAGTTTGAACGACGAATTCTGATCGGAAAGGGGTTAGTCACGACTGATAAATAAATTCTAGTTCGTCTTATAAACGATAATGATCATATAAGTACCATCAAGAAAGAGACCAGAATCGGAACTTGTGTACCACTAACTTCTGATAATTTCAACGACAAATTAGAGCAAATGATTGCAGCTGATCAATCTCTGAATCAATTAGAGAAAAAGAAAATAAAGGAATTTCTTTGACGATATCGTGACGTTTTTGTACCAAAAGGAGGAAAAACAGGAAGAACGTCTGTTGTAAAAACACAAAATTGGCACGGGTGATGCCAGGCCGACTCGTCAATCAGCTCGAAAATTACCAAGACCGAGAGTAAGTTGAAAGGATTGTTCAGAAAATAAAGGGAGACAGGGTGATAGAACCTTCTACAAGCCCATGGGTCTCTCTGGTAGTCCTGGTCCAGAAAAAGGATAGAACTACGAAGGTCTTTGTGGATTAACGCCAGTTGAACAATGTTACCAAGAAAGACAGCTTCCCTCTGCCTCGAATCGACGGTACTTTGACTACTTTGGACATACTGGCTGGAAGTAAACTATTCTCTACCTTAGACTTGAAGTCTGGATACTGGCAGGTGGAAATGGATCCATTACATAAAGAAAAGACAGCTTTTACCACCGGATCTGGATTGTGGCAATTCAATGTAATGCCATTTTTTTTTTTTTTTTTATTTATGGCCTAGGTGTCTAATAGGCCAGTCTCAAGTTTGTGCTTTAAATTCTCAATCGTATGTGTTCTGTGTAGGCTTTGTTACTGTTTCCCACCGCCACTTTAGGAACAGCACTGTTAATTAGAACCCAACAGTGAATAGTCGAGTGTGAAATCCTACCAAGGCATCAGAATTCATTTTAAATAATTAAATTAAATAAAAAAATCCCGACCAATGGCGGGATTCGAACCTGGGACCCTTGGATCCACAGGCAGAGACTCTACCACTGAGCCACCCACTCCCCCGTTATGCCATTTGGATTATGTAATGCCCCCACGACATTTGAAACACTTATGGAAAATGTATTGAGAGGGTTATCCTGAAAAAAATTACTGGTATATTTAGACGACATCATAGTTTTGGGAAAGACATTTGATGAACATCTATTAAACTTAGAAGATGTTTTTAAAATACTTCAAGCTGCCCAACTGATGTTAAATACCAAGAAGTGTCAACTATTTCAAAACAAAGTTAATTACCTGGGTCATGTAATCAACAAGGATGACGTTGCTGTAGATACGGAAAAAGTCGCTTATGTCAAAGATTGGCCACAGCCAAAGGATAAACACCAAATAAGAAGTTTTCTTGGGCTTTTACATACTTCCGAAGATTCATCAAAGTTTTCAGATATTGTTAAGCCATTAACACGACTCATAGAAGAATTCTGCTGGGATGAAGACTGCCAAACTGCCTTTGAAACACTAAAGAAGCATTTAACAACAGCGCCAATACTAGAGTACCCACTACCACGGGGAGAATTTATTCTGGATACTGATGCCAGTAATGAGGGAATAAGAGGAGTGCTTTCACAGATTCAAGGAGGAAAAGAAAGAGTACTGGGTTATTATAGTAAAGTGCTCTCGAAACCTGAGCGAAATTACTGCCTCACGAGAAGAGAACCCCTGGCAGTTGTGGAATGCGTGGAACACTTCTACCAATACCTACGTGGAAGAAAATTCTTAATCCGTACCGATCATTCAGCCCTTATGTGGTTGATGAAGTTCAAAAACCCGGAGGGTCAAATCGCCAAATGGATTGAACGACTTCAAGAGTACGACTTTAAGAGCGAACATAGAACTGGAATCAGCCACAGAAATGCTAATTCTCTTTCTAGAAGACCGTGTCCGGCAGAGTTATCTCACTGCAACAGAGCAGAATCCAAAGAAAGTGGTCTACTAAGAACAACTGTAGTCAACGATGAATGGGCCCCTGCCAAACTTAATGAAGAATAAGATAATGATCCCGTTTTAAAGAAGTTGAGACAATGGAAAAAGGAAATTCGCGAACCTACTTGGCATGAAGTATCGAAACTCTCCAGTAGTTAAATCATATTGGGCTCAATGTGACTCCTTTATCTTGAAAGAAGGTTTATTAAAGCGAGTAGTAGATAATGATAATGGTTTCGAAAACAGAAGACAGCTGGTCATTCCAAAGACTAGAGTAGCCGAAGTACTGCTCAGTTACACGACAGCCCGTCAGGAGGACATTTCGGTGTATAACTTTGGTTTTGTTTCGATTCATTGTAAGTAGTTTGTAGCTAAACCAGTTTTTTAGTAACTTAATATATATTTTTACTTTTTCTTTCAGTTGTTGCTAAGTATCACCTTCATAAAAAATGGTAGTATCATCTACTCGTACGTATCTGATAATCTCGCCATTTGCGTTTAAACTAAATAGGTCATTTACATATAAATTGAACAAAATTGGCCTTAGGACAGTATCTTGCGGTGACTCTTTCTTTACTTTAACCAGTTGTTTTCTTTAATATAAATATAAAAATATATTCGATCTGATTCCTATATTTTCTAGAGTTTCAATTAGCCACCGATGGCTCACAGTATCAAAAGTCTTGCTTAAATATATAAAAAGACATTAGCAGGGCTTACCATTTTCTAATGCTTTGTATATTTTTTTGTCAGGTTTATGATTTTTCTTTGAAACCGTACTGCTTATCAGACAACAAGTTTTTCAAAAATCTTACTTAACTGAGTAATTAGTGATATGGGTATATAATTGCTGATTAATCTACTATCACCATTTTTATATATAGGAACTACAACTGAATTTTTAAATGCCTCTGGATATGATCCTTTTTCAATACTTTTATATATTATATATGACAGTGGATTTGGAATATAAAACTTTGCTTTAATGCCGTCTATATTAGGAGACTTATTGTTTTTAAGAGTATTAATCAAATGGATCCAGAGTCTTTAAACCCGAACCAGAACCATGTTTATCTGAAGTAGTAAATATGAACTAATGACTGCTATACACGATCGGCCATCATGTACAATCACAAGCGAGAGCCTATTTGTCGGTGATCGACCATGATTGATAGTGATCGTCCGTAATCGATGGTTTATCAGTTTTTTTAAAAACTAATCAAAGGTAATCGCCTGTAGTTACTTTTGTGTATCCACACGATTGCCGATCTCTCAGTTTATATTTAAATGTGGTAGGTAATAGGTACCAATAAGCAGTTCTTTAAGAATTTACAATGGCGGCGTGGTCTAACGTCAAACGTTTGAATTTGTAGAAGTGTATCAGGGCGAACCAACATGTGGAACCCTAAATTTAAAAATAAGACAAAAATATTGATATGGAAACCGCCTTTAGCTGTCTCTCATTTCCAATCAAAATCTCATTTTGGTGATGGATTCAAAGATCTAAAATTAAAATAAATAACAAAAATAAAAAAGTAATTCGTTTTAGGTTTTCTTTCTTCTCCTTGCTCACTGTCCACCTGTTTCTACTGTCTTTATCGTCTCTACCGGTTTGCTTGCCTCTATCTGTCTGCTCGTCTCTATCTATCTGCTTGTGTCTACATGTATAGGACACTCTGTATATATTTTAAATATCAAATATAACTTCCAGCAATATTACTCAATTTCCCATAAAATCACCTTTTCAACGTTCAATGATGATATGTGACACTCATGCTATATTCCATACTAGCTATTGCCCGCGACTTTACTCGCATATAGTCGTTTTATTAATTTTTATTAGTTTTATTGATTTTCATTCATTTTTTTTATATTTATTCATTTTTTTAATTTTTATTTATTTGAATTCATTTTTTTTTTATTTTTATTTATTTGAATTCATTTTTATTCATGTTTATTAATTTTTATTAATTTTTATTAATTTTTATTAATTTTTTTTATTTTTATTAATTTTTTATTAATTTTTATTAGTTTTTATTAATTTTTATTAATTTTTAACAATGTATATTAATTTTTATTAATTATTATTAATTTTTATTAATTTTTAACAATTTTTAACAATTTTTTATTATTTTTTATTAATTGTTATTAATTGTTATTGTTATTAATTGTTATTAATTGTTATTAATTGTTATTAATTGTTATTAATTGTTATTAATTGTTATTAATTGTTATTAATTGTTATTAATTGTTATTAATTGTTATTAATTGTTATTAATTGTTATTAATTGTTATTAATTGTTATTAATTGTTATTAATTGTTACTAATTTTTATTAATTTTTATTAATTTTTAATAATTTTTATTAATTTTTATTAATTTTTTTTATTTTTATTAATTTTTTATTAATTTTTATTAATTTTTATTAGTTTTTATTAATTTTTATTAATTTTTAACAATGTATATTAATTTTTATTAATTATTATTAATTTTTATTAATTTTTAACAATTTTTAACAATTTTTAACAATTTTTAACAATTTTTTATTATTTTTTATTAATTGTTATTAATTGTTATTGTTATTAATTGTTATTGTTATTAATTGTTATTAATTGTTATTAATTGTTATTAATTGTTATTAATTGTTATTAATTGTTATTAATTGTTATTAATTGTTATTAATTGTTATTAATTGTTATTAATTGTTATTAATTGTTATTAATTGTTATTAATTGTTATTAATTGTTATTAATTGTTATTAATTGTTATTAATTGTTATTAATTGTTATTAATTGTTATTAATTGTTATTAATTGTTATTAATTGTTATTAATTGTTATTAATTGTTATTAATTGTTATTAATTGTTATTAATTGTTATTAATTGTTATTTATTGTTATTAATTGTTATTAATTGTTATTAATTGTTATTAATTGTTATTAATTGTTATTAATTGTTATTAATTGTTATTAATTGTTACTAATTTTTATTAATTTTTATTAATTTTTAATAATTTTTATTAATTTTTATTAATTTTAATTAATTTTTATTAATTAATATTAATTTTTATTAATTTTTATTAATTTTTATTAATTTTTATTAATTTTTATTAATTTATATTAATTATTATTAATTTTTAACAATTTTTATTAAATTTTATTTATTTTTAATAATTTTTATTAATTTTTATCAATTTTTATTAATTTTTAACAATTTTTATTAAATTTTATTTATTTTTATTAATTTTTAATAATTTTTATTAATTTTTATTAATTTGTAATTTTTATTAATGTTTATTAATTTTTATTAATTTTTAATAATTTTTATTAATTTTTATTAATTTTTATTAATTTTTATTAATTTATATTATTATTAATTTTTAACAATTTTTATTAAATTTTATTTATTTTTAATAATTTTTAATAATTTTTATTAATTTTTAACAATTTTTATTAAATTTTATTTATTTTTATTAATTTTTAATAATTTTTATTAATTTTTATTAATTTTTAATAATTTTTATTAATTTTTATTAATTTTTATTAATTTTTATTAATTTTTATTAATTTTTATTAATTTTTATTAATTTATATTAATTATTATTAATTTTTAACAATTTTTATTAATTTTTATTTATTTTTAATAATTTTTAATAATTTTTAATAATTTTTATTAATTTTTATTAAGTTTTATTAATTTTTATCAATTTTTATTAATTTTTAACAATTTTTATTAAATTTTATTTATTTTTATTAATTTTTAATAATTTTTATTAATTTTTAATAATTTTTATTAATTTTTAACAAATTTTATTAAATTTTGTTTATTTTTAATAATTTTTATTAATTTTTTACCCCCGTTTTTCCTCTTTAAAATGTGAAAATCCAAAAACCATGAAACACTTCATTATTTGTTTATGATGAGAACCTACAATTTCAAATTTCAAGTTATTACCTTTATAAAAATCGATATTTCCAAATAAATTTTTACCCCCGTTTTCCCCCCTTAAAATGTGAAATTCCAAAAACCCTAAAACGCGTCATTATTTATTTATGCTCAGTAGCTGTAATTATAATTTTCATGTTTCCAACTTTAAAGAACAAAGAGTTTTATTAAAAGCTCTCTCCCCCATTTCCCCCCTTTAAAATTAAAATTTCCAAAAATCCTTTCTTAGCGGATGCTTAAGTTATAAAATAAACCTATGTTCCAAATTTCAGCTTTCTAGGCTCAGTAGTTTTGGCTGTACGCTGATAGGTCAGTCAGTCAGTCAGTCAGTCAGTCAGGACAAACAATTTTATATATATTATATTGATCTAAACTTCACAAGGTTTTAGAGTATTCACATAGAACAATAATTCAAAATAATAAGCAACAGAAAGTTTGATGATGCAAGTATGTTGTTATTTTATGACTACACCCTGTATGTGGGATTAAACCTTACACAGATAATAAATTATATTGTTAACAAATTACTATGTGCATTCCTAATTTATTTAAGATATGAAAAGTCAAATTAAAGCTTGATTAAAGAACTTACTAAAATTTGGGTACAAAATGGAATCGTAAAATACCTCCATTCAAAAGTATTATGACAGACTATCTCACTAGAAGTAATTAATGAGTTTTAACTATAATAAAATGTTGGTTTAAACATATTTCTACCGGCATAGTACATAAAGGACACTCATACTAGTGTTGAATACTTTTTACAAGTAAATTAGAAAAAGATGTTTTTACCATGCTATGACATTTGACCAATATGTGAATAAATTTATCGAATGAAATAAATATAATTAATTTTTGGTAGCAAATGGAAAATATTAACGTTATTTTAAATATTGTATCAATATGAGACACATTAGGTCAGTTTCAGCTAATTTTGCCAATATTTCTTATTGACCATATGTATGAACCTAAATGTTAATAAAATTAGTGTTAGATGTTTTCTTAACATATAAGCGAATGTTAGAATATAAAGTGGGTTCGGTGAGCATTTTACTCATAGAAAGACATTGCCAGAAGGTGTTTTGAAGGAGTTATGAGAAAATTAATTAGGACACATAAGTGAAACATAAAATCATGGATTAGAGCAAAATAGCACAAAGGAACGCTATTAGGGGTAATTTTAAGCAAATAGCATAGGTTGTTCTCTATTCTTAAGCATGTTTAACTGATTTTAATCCAAATTTATAGAATTGAATTCAAATTAGACTAATAAAGTGAGGTTGGAATGCCAATTAAAAGTCAATTTAGTATCATTGTGGCTCTGCTAAGAGGAGTATCGCTGATTTGAGCTCTGATCGGCTTTTGTTTCCAGTCAGAGAAAAGTTGACGAGTTTTTTTATTTTTTGGTTGACATTTGTCAAAGATTTGTGAAGTGAACCTAAAAATTTTGATTTTACTTAATTCAAATAAATTAAATGAATTACAGTTTACTTACCCATATGGAATAGGTAAGGAAGTCTTGTTTCCTCTCGACAGTCAATTGATGATGCCAAGAAACCTCCCATAAAGGAATAATTTAGGTATTTAATCTGTACCTAAAACAAGAATATTTGCCGTTTGCAATTCTACTCTACTTGGGATAAGGTCAGTTATAAGCGCTATCAATATATCACTCACCTGCTTGATAAATAAAAGTTTTTCAAAGTGGTTTATATCCATGAAAGTAAATTTAACTGCCACAGACATTGTTATTTATGTTATAACCTAGACATTTACAATTTGCAAAGAGTACCAACTCCAAGATGTTGAATTTTGGATGGTGATACTGGGAAGTGTTGAATAGGCAACACCGGTTGCAGTGATACCGGGACGTATCGATATTTACCGTCAGGTTTTAGGTGTTAGGTCTGAATAGTTGTAGGTTGATTTATTTTATAACCAATGATCTTTGTTCTTTTATTTTAATGATAATTACATTTTTATTCGATAATCATTCTTGTGCTTTATTGACTTTTGAAGAATCTGTGAGAACTTAAACCTTCACGCCCTGGGAAAGAGAGATCTCATGCTAGATATTTAATTATTCAATTTTTGCAAGTACAGATGCACTAGCTATTTGAAAGGAAAAACAGGTAAACTAATTGTTTTTTTTTTGTAATTGTTTGAATCCATGCGAGATATGTTTTATCACACTGTATAACAGTGCAATATATAGATTTAAATGTTAAAGTTTGAAGAAGATTGGGGTATGGGATTTATTTGACATTTGAGTGTTGTATAAAATATTTTCCCGGTGGATCAAAAATTATCTACAATTTTTAAAAATATGTTCTCGTCTCTCGTACAATGCTATATTAAAGGGGTGGGAAGCATTAGAAGATACCTTCAAGGTCGCTCTGGGAGCGCCTTTAGATTCTCATTAATTTCCGGAACTAAAAACAAAAACATGTGAAAGGTAAGGCGTATTTAATCAAATGAAGCAGTATAAAATGTTGCAAAACAAAACACAATCTTTCTAAACGGCTTATAAAAAGTAACAACCGTTGTACATACAGGGTATGAATCAAAACAAGCTACAAATGTATATATATTTTTCTTCGTAGAGACATTATCTCCTTAGCATCAATATTTTAGTACAAATTAATTATATTATTAATAAGACGTAATACGCAATAATAACTACTAATTATTTGTAATAATTAATAAACGGTAAGCAGCGGTAAATAAATTTACACAATTTAAGTCAAATCTTGAATCTCGTCGGCAGTAGAATATTACACCAGCAGC
Organism: Psylliodes chrysocephalus; assembly: GCA_927349885.1. NCBI lineage: Eukaryota > Metazoa > Arthropoda > Insecta > Coleoptera > Chrysomelidae > Psylliodes > Psylliodes chrysocephalus. The sequence continues at coordinate 18,324,926 of OV651829.1, read as the reverse complement.
AGCAACAGCAGGAACATTAAGTTTCTTAATAATGAGTTTTGTGAAATCGAGGTGTCTGCTTACAAACGGCCAATCGATGTTATCGTAAACGTATAAAGGAAGCCACGATATCCCTAAAGCCTGAAACGCAGCTAATTAATTTTACTAATAAGAGAGAAAACGTGCAATCATAGTTGCACAATGAAACATAATTGAAAATCGGATTTGTTTTAATTACTTGACGGTACAGTAGGAATGGATGGATACGTTCGATGATATATATACTTATATTATTATTTTAGAAACGGAAAATAACCAACCGTAAACACTACATAAATTCAAAACATTAAAATTATTCTAAAATCAGTGTCAGGGTCAATCCGACCGCCATTTTGAATAATTTTTTGTACAGTTTGGGTTATTTTAATTTTCTGGAGTTTCACTTTTACAGCAACATTAAAGGAATCTAGTAAAACGGAGGACTTGAATATCATTAGTAGATATGAGGGCATAAACATTTTATCAAATCTTTTTTTTATATAAGACATTTTGAGTTTAAGAGTTATTGCTCTACTGACAATAGCAAGAAATTTGTACGAGTATTAATATTAGGTAGTAGGTATTCTGTTTTAATCCTAGAAAACACAATTTTAAAGATATTACCATAATGTTTTTTATGGGAAAAGAGAATAAATTTTCTACAAAGAAAAAGGACAACTTTTATTAGAGAATTAACATGATCAAACATGCATTATTCTTTAAACGATTACTATTAAGTTGTAGTAAATCTTTTTCTTAACAAGATCAAAAAATAATTTTTAAAATTGGACGTATTTTAAAGCCGTAAGATGTTAAAATAGCAAAGTAAATTCGGGTATTAAAATGACTGAAAAATATGACTCATAGATAAATTAATATGTAAGAGAAACCATTTAAATGCACGGCACTGGTAACAAATTTAGTTCCTCAGCCTACTACTTGGAGCCACTATGGCAATAAGATGAAAGTGATGTTGCCAGTTTCCATAAACTTTTATGAGATTAAAATTATTTCAAACCTTTTATTTTGATTTTGTCAAGTTTGATACCATCCATACAATGGCATACTATTGCATACTATGGCTGGGATATTTTAAAGAGAGGTTTGACAACTATGTTGACAACCTCGTAAAAATGAAAAACGGAATGGCGGAAGGCGAAATGTGCGAATTAAAATTAAATTAAAGCATAATAAAAGTTGTTTTCATGATATATCCCCTCAGAGGATATATTGTGGTTATTTTATGATTATGATGTAAGTTTCATAGGATTATTTTTTCGGTTAAGAAGATTCACAAGTGCTGATTTAATGTACTCAGTAAGTATTAACAATTTAATTTAATATTAGGTGTTAGATTTGTTTAAGGACTTTGTTTTTTTATTATAAAATAAATTCTCCGTTTGGTCTAAATGATTTACGACCTATAACTGTACTCCCAACTTTCTCTAAAATTCTAGAAAGAGCCATTGAATCCCAATTAAAAATGCATTTAAATATATATGCACTTATTCTACAAGAACAATCGGGTTTCAGAACAGGATACAGTTGCGGCACTGCTCTATTAAACTCTATAACCGACGATATTCTTACCGAGTTAGATAAAAAAAATGTGGTGTTCTAATTTTTTTGGACTATAGCAAAACTTTTGACATGTTAAATCATGATATGTTGTTTGCTATTTTTAATTTTCTAGGTTTAAGTGAATCTTCCATCGAGTTATTTAGCAATTACTTTAAAAATCGTACAGTACAAGTAAAGTATGAAGGGCAAATATCTACGAAAGGCTTATTTAATAGAGGAGTACCGCAAGGCTCAATAGTAGGTGCACTACTCTACTCAGTATACACCAATAATCTACCTACAACATTGAAACAGTTAAAAATGCATATGTATAGTCCAATTAAATAGACCTTTAAATCAAAATTTTGGAGAAAATACAGGAATTTTTAATATAAGTCACTTTAGAGTATTTGAAAACGATATGTAAAAAATTTTTCTTTTTCAGGCCCCGGCAAATGGCAAAGAACAAGAAAACAAAGTGGTTTTTAAGGTTATTTAAAAACGGTAGGTGCTATAAAAAAAAGTTTTGAATAAAAATTGTAAAGCATAAAGTTTTACATAAAAATTATATTTAGCATTTTTTGCAATTATTAAAACTAACAGAGTTAGAGTGTTTAGAAGTTAAGAGGAAATATATATGAGCTGAAAATTCAATGATTTTTATTTTCTTTTTATTATTTACTTAGAAAAATATGAACTTTCTTTTAAGAAAAATAATTTTTTCATTTGTTTGTTTTTAAGTTGACAATTTAAATTTAAAAATTTTCAATACATTATACGACTTTATATGGTAAAATACATTTTGAAGTGAACTTATTATGGCTTGCCTGACATGAAAAATATGAGTAACGAACTAATAAAAACGACATTACGACAGTTTAGTCCCCACTTGAAGTTCCATTAAATAAATAAAAATTAATAAAAACTAATTAAAAAATAAAACGAAATAAAAATAATTAAAAATAATAAAAATAAATAAATGAAAATAAATATATAAATAAAATTACACAAAAATAAATAAAAATATAAAAGTAAAAGAAAATAAATTAAAATAAACTAAACTAAATAAAATAAATTAAAATAAACTAAAATATTAAAATAAATTATAATAAATTATAATAAATTAAAATAAATTAAATTAAAATAAATTAAAATAAATTAAAATAATTTAAAAAAAATTAAAATAAATTAAAATAAATTAAAATAAATTAAAATAAATTAAAATAAATTAAAATAAATTAAAATAAATTAAAATAAATTAAAATAAATTAAAATAAATTAAAATAAATTAAAATAAATTAAAATAAATTAAAATAAATTAAAATAAATTAAAATAAATTAAAATAAATTAAAATAAATTAAAATAAAATGTAAGTAAAACTAAATTAATATAAAAATAAATAAAACTAATTAAAAATGAGTAAAAGTAAATTGAAATAAATAAAAATTAGAAACTAAATGAAAATTAATTAAAAATTAAAAATAACAACATTAAAAAAATTAAATTGAATACAAAAAAATAAATAAAAAAAAATTAAAAATAAATAAAAATATACAAAAATTTCGACAGAAATATTTACTTTTATTAAGTAAAAAGGTTTCCAAAATCACAAAAAACATCGTACCGTCTGAACAGATGAATCGATTTCAATGAAACTTGGCCAGAAGTTGTAATCCGTTTGGCGGTTTCCATGGCAACTGCGAAAAACCACGAAAGAAGAATGAATTAGTTATCAACATAGGGAACAACAAATTACATATAACTGAAAAAAAAAACAGGTATGATAATTGATTGTAATTTGAGGTTCTCAGAACATGTCAGTTTTATATTACAAAAATCATATGCAAATCTCAAATATATCTACCATAATCGACATGCCTTGAGTCTGAAATTGAAAAGTCAACTTTGTGATGACCTAGTGTTGTCACATTCCAATCATTGTGACTAGGTTTATGACTCATGCTTAACGTACATGGACAAAAACAGATTGCAAAAACTTCAAAACGCATGATTAAGATTAAGTTAAGTGGTTATCTATGGCTAACAGGAGAAAATTACATTCATTAACACTTCTACATAAAGTTATTTTAAAAGAATCACCACCATATCTATTAGACAAGCTATAGTCTATTTTTATGTATGAGAGAGTATTAAAATAATAAAGCGTTCGTAATCCATAGGCGTACCACTTTAGTAGGCAGTTAAAATATTTTTTGAAGTTATTCCTCGAGTATACACTTATATTTTCACCTAATTAACCTGCTTATAACTTCTAAACAGCTGAAGGTAAAAAAGTGCAATTTTTTCTAAAATGTTTTATTTTTCCACAAGGTATGTTAAGAACATTGTGTCAAACGGGTTATGTAGGTATAAGGGTTTAAACTTTGACTTTTAAACAACGTTGTGTTCATAAATAATAATTTTAATATAAAAACTACTTCTTACCTACAAATCCAAATCAGAATCGAAATCAGAAGATGAACTGTCGCAACCAATATTTACAATGATTGGCTCGATCATTTCATCAGTAATATTGTCCAACTTCCACATTGTCTCTTCTTCTTTAATCGTATGATTTACTGCCTTTTCCCAGTTTTCAGGCTTCACATTATTTTCAGCCTCCAAAAACAACTGTTTAACATCACTCATTTTAAAAAAATTATTTTTTCTTGAAACTTCTCCCTTTATCTGTGCCCATATCAGTTCAATCGGGTTTACTTCGCAATGATATGGTGGTGATCTAACCACCGTCATCCCACGATTTTTTGCAATTTCATCAATTTCATATTTTTTGAATTTCTCTTTATGAAGGGAACACAAATGATACAGTTCTTTTCTCACAGAACCGGGATGGAACTTAATATTCTTTGAATTTAGCCAATTCTGTAAATCTTTTTTTAACCACTTGGTTGTGGGCATTTTTTCTATAAGTCTCGAGTGATAACTTGCATTATCCATTACTATTATACAGTTCTGAGGAAGATGATCTATAATTTGTTCGAACCACTCTTTAAAGACATCAGCATTCATGTCCTCATGGTAGTCACCGGTACGAGTAGATTCAAAAGTCAATAAACCACCTTTAACAAAACCGTTTGAACTACCGATGTGTACTATTATTAGTCTGTGCTCCTTTCCTGATGGTGGATTTAAACCAGTAGATAAATTATTTAAAAAAACCTGTCTTCGACTTGTAACAGTTTTATCTTGCCAAAATTTATTTGGTTTATGTCCCTCGTTGATCCATGTTTCATCTAAATAAAATATATTTCTTCTTTGGTTTCTCATTTCTTTTATAGTCCTTAGGTAATTTCTTCTCCATACTACAATATCGCTTCTTTCTATTAAAATAGACTTTCTGGAATGCTTTTTCCATAGAAAACCTATTTCTTTTAAAAGTTTCCATAGTGTGCTTCGACTCATTTCAGGGTAATCCTTATCATCTCGAACCGTGGCAAGAACTTTGTTTACTGTCGGAAATTCTTTTCTAAAGAAGAACGCATGCACTTTCCTTCGAAGTCTTTCTTTCAAAAGATTTTCTAATTGAAATTTTGGTTTTCCTAGAGCTTTACGTGCTGTTTGAAACTCGCCACATTTCTCTTCTTTAACAACTCTGTAAATCGTAGATTTCCCAACACCAAGCGTACTACTAACTAATTCCACTGTGTCATCAACACTTTTACATAAATGTTTGTCTGTAAATGATTTAAAACAATTAAATATTAATGTTTTTTCATTAACTGTTAAAGGACCGATTTTTTGTCGTTTACGCGGCCCTTCCAAATTTTCCATGATCACACTAGAATTCACACTGCACCTTGCAAGTTGCAACTAAACGACATTTAGTAAACTGTCAAGAATACACAACTTGGACCTCCTTACTAAATGGAAAACCTATAATCGCATTTTCGGTGAAATTTGTTGGGAAGGTATTTATCTACTTATAATTCGATTACTGTAAGAAATTCTTGGAATTAAAATAAAACAAAATTGGTAAATATGTACTTATTGAAAATAATCTTAAGATACGGCTATGTAATCTTTAATACACAGGGCTTTTGGCCTGTCCAAACCTTTTTCTATTGTTCTGTACAGCTTATGTTTATAAAGGACCAATAAAAGACCCAAAACTTATAATAGCTCAGGTACATAATCAATAGCCTAAAACAAAACTGACAATTCTCAAGTGCTTGGTGACTATTTTGACTAAATTTTGCCGCTGGTATTTAAAATAGACTAATAACATCAAAGAACCCGAAGAAAGTAATAGAAGGAAGGGTAGAATAAATCCAGACCGTTACTTAGCTGTATTTAATTTATCTGAGTGTAGAATAGATAATAGAATTCAAAAATGTTGAACATTTTTATAAATAAATTAACGGATATAAAGATCGTGGTGACCTTTCAACATCAATATTACCTAAAAATAATTCGTTGAAATTATACTGTGAATAAAAGTTAAAACCACATTACTACGATCGGAAAATTCAAAGTATTTCTTATGTTACGACAATAAAGTATACCTATAACTAACTTTTGATAGGTACATCTAAAGTTTTAAGCCGCAAAATGCTTTACTAATAACCTACAATTATTTTTTAAGCAGGAATGGTATATTTTGGATACGCAAATTTGGGATTATTCTACCGTATCGGTTACCTAACAGCTAGTGGATAACTAAAAACAAGTGGTTATAATTTAAGGTAGGTATGCCTATAAAAAAAAAGGTAAGTATGTTATTAAAACTACAACAATTTAGTCTGTAAAATTGGCTGCCTCCAGGCAAGGTCAAACTGTTTTTGTTGCCAAGAGATGCCAACGACACACGAAGGTCATTAAAAACGGGCAATCAAGACATCTATGGGCTGCATTTAATGATCTCGTAGAGCAATATTTAAATGTCAATAAGATAATTTTTTTCTGAATTTACACGTATTTTATACAATACAATTTATATACTGTGCGTCCCAAAAGAAATGCACAAAATCATAATGTAAAATATGTGATACAATATTGGCAAAAGATTATTCTGTCACCGTTTAAGATTTAAATCCGATATTCAAATTAACATTAAAGGACTAGTATTTCAATTTAATTTTAATCTGAGTTTAGTGAATATACTTGGTTCAATTGAAAGATTTTAAATGTAAACTCAATTTAAACTACCCCAAAAAATGAACCGTCAAAGTTAGGCATTTAAACTGAGATCAACGTTTTGACATTGACATACAAGTATGTTGCAAAATAACATTTTTTTTGTATATTTTATAAGTGATAAGTAAAGACGATGAGTAAATTTCTACGTATTTAAGGCCTATTAATGTACCGAGTGAAATACGCATCATGATTCGAGTTAGATCTATTTATTTACAAGATTTAGTTTATTTAAGGAAACAGAATAATTAAAAAAATAGCAGGAGGAATTGGAAATCCGACTAATAGGTTATAAATAAAATTTTCATATCATTTTATAATACCTAGTTCATTTAAAAATAATGCTTCTGAAGTCATGGTTCTGTTGACTATACGATTTTTTGCAACGGGATCTTAATTACCACCGGCGACTTCTATAGAATACATAAGAGTATGGCAAGCAACATTATTAAGAAGGTGTCTAGAGCAACAGATGCACTACATCTTCAATTTATTAAAATTTCACAAACGCAAGAGGAAATTAGAAGTGGGCACCATATGGTTATTACAATATTGTAACATTTGCTCAGTGTATTGGAACTTTGGATTGTACCCATGTAAAAATTTATAATCCTGGTGGGGATCAAGCTGTTATTGGCAGGAATAGAAAACGATACTTTTTACTAATTGTTTAAACTATTTCCAGACCTGATTTAAGAATCCAAAATATTGCAGCATTATGACTTAAACATATTTAGGAACAACATATATTTTTCAAAACTGACAGAGCATTCAGTTTTGTCAAAAAAAAATTTTGGTAGAAATGTTTATTAAAATAGCAAAACGCTTTCGGCATTAAGTCATCTCTAGTGCTTATCTACAATAATTATAAATGTAAATATCTAAATGTGTGTCTCAGATTCGCTTCTCTATAGAGGGATCTCGGCTCCTATTATACCTACAGCAAAGGTTACATTTGATAACCGGCTTCAGATTTACGATAGGTAAGTTGGTTATGGAAATATCGGCGAAAAATAGAAAAATTCGAAAGGAATTATTTGACAGCTGTCAAAATGTGACATTACTGGGACACTTTTTTAAGACGAATCGGATAGCGTGTATGACATGTCTCAATCGTCTTTTGTTATCTCGCAATCCGCCTCAACTTTCATTTTTCTTATGATAGCCATATTAGATTTTTCGATTTTTGAAAAGACCGAAACATTTCTAGTCTTTTGATGTATCACAAGTGCCTAAAAGATTTGAGTATCATCGAAATATCACACTTCGTAAAGTTAGGTCTCATTTTTTCAAGGAGGTCGTGATTTATTTGTCAGAAAATGGGATTTTAATAAGTAGCCCATTGTTTCCATCTAAGGATGCTCTGACTTTGACGATAAGTAATTCAAACTACCAAAGTTGTGTTTTAATAAGTAATACGTTTTCTCTCATTAAAATCATAAATCTGTGACCCAAATTGTCGAAACCTGTGGAAAATGGCCGGTATTGCCTATTCAAATAAAAAAATATGTTTTTCACCTTCATTCACTGTATATTTTATAATTCTATTTAATCATTGTAATCTCTTGTTGTTTATAATTTAAAAGTCCCGCCATAACTTGATCTTGCTAGATCAGTGGTACCAACCCACTTTTATCATTTTCAATATCAACTTCTGACAATTTTTCACGAAATTCATTTCAATTTTTCAAGTTGGCAATGTTCTTGATAACTTCATTGTCAAATGTCAATTGTCACTTAGTCTTTTTTGGAAATTGTCAAGATGGTCACGTTCTCAAAAATATCGTGTACCTACTATTTTTTGTGCCCCAACTTGCCTCCGCCTTACGGTAGCAACTGTAAAAATATGGCTGTCTTCTTGATGAAGACCAGCAGTATCTTTTCCTTTGAATGGTTTGGAGTGTTCAGTTGTACTTTTTTTGATAAACCCCCACTTCAATATTAAAATTCAACCACATATTCGATGTGGTTCTTTTATGTTCAATTATCCTAGCTACAAGCTATGGTGGTGACTTGAGACAAGTCTGTTGCTGTCCTTTTTAACTTAGTGCATTTTTCATGTCTCTTCTATTCTTTTTGACTCATTTTACACACTTTAAATACTCTCGATTCATTTCTTATTACCCAGTGTGTACATACCACTCAACCTCTTCTAAGTATATTTGATTTTGGGAAACTATTGAACATCGGAATTTAAAAAGTAGAATGAAAGGCAATGACTCTAGATCCATACTAGACCAGAGAACTTGAAGTGAATAGACGTGAGTAGACCATGACCCTACATGTCATCCTTCTTTCTTCTAATAATTTGCTTTTTATAAATTGTAATGAGATATATACTGCTCCTACTGCGAACAAAACTATATTCGTTTTCATGTTAACTACTGTTACCTATATTTCTTCTGTTTTGTTCTCGTTTCTATTGTTATTTTATTTTATTATTACGGCGCTTTCACCTCTAGCGTTATCCAACGGATATATAGTATTATAGACCTTATATTGTAACCTACCTCACCCAGGTACTTTAATAATTTATTGATTCCATTTTATTAAAGAAAAGTTGCATTCTTAATTCAAATTCCTACATTTTACGAAAAAGCTTAAATAATTAAATCCTATCTTTGTTGCTTAATAAATAAAAGCAATGTTTCTGTTCGCGAGGCCTCTAATATTACAAAAAAGATTAAAAGTTATCCCTTGAGAATTCGATCCAAAAACCTTCATAAACATATTTATTTTTACGAAGTAATCATTAAAACAGTTAACGTGCTTCTATTTCGACAAGATTTCAATACAAAATTCCGAGAATACATCTACAACCCCTTTTTATCCACCCAAAGTTACGATAAATTGATGTCACAAAAGAATCATAGTTATATTTCAGTGCTTGACCTAAATCGAAGCTCTTCCTAATCGACATCTATCCTACATTACCTCCTAACCCCTGAACACTGTCACATTCCGAATGCTGTCACGTCCGCACCACCTAAGTATTTAATACCTTATATCCATCTTGACGCTCAACGTCGCGACGCCTAACTTCCCTACTTTTCTATGTCCCGAACGCTGTCACTTCCCGCACCACCTAAGTATTTTTTACCATATATCTGTCCCGACGCAGTACCGAAATAAATACATTCCTCTCCGCTTCGACGCTAGACATCTCGACGAAAGGCGATGCTCAACGCTGCGACGTACCCAAATCGACGCCGTCACAACGCTAGATAGAATTGGTACAGTCTCCTAATGTCTGTGTTTTGAATGGTGAGTCAAAAAGGTTTATGTAACTTTCTTTGAGATACCACCGGAGTTTCGTTTGCTACAAAATATTATCAATGTAACCGAATAAACCACATGGTCTTCGGGCATTCACTCTGAAAGATAGGTTAGATATCTGTTTTTCGATGGGTGAATTTGAATCATTTCAATAGAAATTATAATAAACAATATTTTAGAAATATTCAGGGTTGTATTATCTTGGATAAATTATGCAAACCTAAACCTAGGTGATAAAATTTATTAGTAAGTTAATCAACTGGTGAATTGACACTGTTCATTAGCTCAAGAGGATACCCATTCTACTAGGTTTGAACCATAAAATATATGTGAAAATCAACACAGCAAGTTACCAACTAGCAAATTGGCGCTGTTTGTTAACTCCGTTGGTCATCATCTCTATAATCGTCGAAATATTTGCCTAAGAGTACAATCCTGTGTATATCTAGGATATAATCAAGCTAAATAAAAATATAAACATCAACACAGTAAGTTACCAACTGGAAAATTAGCGCTGTTTGTTAACTCCGTTGGTCATCATCTCAATGATCGTCGAAATAATTGCCTAAGAGAGTACAAATGTAAACATCAACACAGTAAGTTAACCAACTGGCAAATTGGCGCTGTTCGTTAACTCCGTTGGTCATCACCTCTGTGTTCGTCGAATTAATTGCCTCAGAAAGTACAATCCTGTGTATTAGGGCCGAGCGAAAAATCCCATTTTTTTTTTATTTAAATTACTATTAGGGAAATAAAATTTTTAAATATTCGAATTTTTGCTACATAATATAAAATTGTCAAAATAATATCAATTATTTTAATTTAAATGTACATTAGTTTCCAAAGTGTTATATTAGTATACAAGTGAAAACCATTTTTGGTTTTTGCTTTTAAAAAATCTGATGTGTCCAACACATGACTTTCCTATCTAGTTATTACAGGCCTTTTCCGGTTATTTTGTACAACCTATTGCAGCACCTCCATAAATGTTTAGAGGATAAAATAAATATATACATTTTCCACATACATCTACCTCGAAACATTTTTCTATAGATATTCATTGAAAATGAAAATACTGAAAAATTTCAATTTAGCACTTTTCCTACAATTTTTCCATTACGGTCCATTTTAGAAAAATCATGTATAAACAAAAATTATAGAGATCGATATCGCAAACAACTTTTATTTCAACAATTTTCATAAAAATCGGAATTTTGCACATTTTGTCAAATTTCTCGAATACGGACCATTTCAGGAAATTTTGACATAAAGCAAAAATTATAGATAATATTAGAAATAACTTTTATTTGAACAATTTTTTTCTCCAAACATAAATAACATATATTCCATAAAATATAAAAACGGCCCCCCATAAAGTACCCCCCCAGATGTTCCGACTTTGTCCAAAATCTAATCATTTCACGTCAGGTCGAAATAAAACTTAAGTTTAAAATTTAATGTTTTTTCTTTATCCGTTTTTGAGTTTTCTTCAAATTTCGAAATTTACACATTTTCTCAAATATCTCGAATACGGTCCATTTTAGAGAAATTATGTATAGGATAAAAATTATAGAGAATTATATTACAAACAACTTTTGTTTGAACAATTTTTATAAAAAAATATTTTTTTACATTTTGTCAAATTTCTCGAATACGGACCATTTTAGGAAAATTTTGTATAGAACAAAAATTTTAGATAATAATATAAGAAGTAACTTTTATTTGAAGAATTTTCTTCCCCAAACGTAAATAACAGATATATTCCATAAAATATAAAAATAATTACCTATAAAGTACCCCCCCAGATGTTCCGACACTGCCCAAAATCTAATCAGCTGGAACAAAGCTTAAGTTTGAAATTTGGTGTTTTTCTGTGTATCGGTTCATTAGTTATGCGACACACAGACACACACACACAGACATCATCGCGAAAATAGTCAAAACGGATTCAGGGGACCTCAAAACGTAAAAATCCGTCCAAAACTCGAGGTCGAAAAAAATCATGATTCCTATACTTTCCTTATCTGTATACAGATAGGAAAGTAAAAAGGTTTATAGGTCCCGCAAGACCAAGTGAAAATCATGATTTTTTTGACTATAAAATTAAAACAAACCTATTTTATTAAAATAAATTTATTACACTTTCTAGCGACTCCTTGCTTAATTTAAGTAATATAATGATGTGGAAAAAATGACATAATATTACAAAAATTAACCCACAGCTCAACACGTGAAGGTGACCGCAAAATGAGCTCCACCCTGCCCCACTCAACCTTCCAACAAATGTAGGACAGTATTTATGAATTAAATTGTTTTTTGTTTCAAATTTGGGTATTGTTTTTTTGGGGCTTTATCTTAGAACGAATATATCCATCTTTTTTAGACTCAGAGAAGATGAAGCGTCGGTTACAAGCTTTATGTATCGTTTAACTATTTGATGTGGCAAAGAAATCCTAAAATATCCGGTATGTCACCTGTTCCAATAAAATTCATGAACTCATGATCTGATTACTTGAATAATGCGGGAGGATTAATGTCTTTAGTATGTTGCCAGTCAATAACATCAATGTAGTTGTTAACTTGAATTTTAAGTATATTGAAAATCCTGGGTTTATTGTTATATTTCTTTTCGTACTCTCTACCTCTTTAAATTCGACGGAGGTCGATATGAGGTCGTGAATCTTTAACCATGCCGAGAAGGATGTTTTCTGGACGGCCAAAATAAGCATTTCTTTGGATAGTAGCATCGATTTCTTCTCTTATAGATTCATCCAAATATCTTGAAAGCTTTATTAAATAAAACAGATTTTTTGCACCATCAGTGCACAAATAAGTGCTTTTAATTTTGAACCAATTTGGAACATATACTTTTACGACATATGTGGCAAGTGTTGTTAATATATAGCAAGATAATTTGTCTCTACATATAATAGTAATATCCTACTAGCACAAGTTAACCAACGAGCATGTGGCAACTTGCCAGGATTCCTTTTTGCAAGTTCTTCTGAGACTTTTTCGAAAGCTACAGCTGGACTAATCTCCAATAAATATTTTATCTGTGCTTAAAGTGGTTGGATCTAATGTTATATTTTTAGAGCTTATATTAGCATATATATTAGTTTGCAACAACATACTAATAGATCCTGTTGTTTTACCGTCTAATTTATTAATTAGATGTCGAAGAGGAAGTTTATTTCCATGAAGTTGGCAAATGAATCAATGCAAGTGTCGTTTTAGGTTTTTAGGTCTTAGTATCCCTCTCTTCGTGCCGGTATTGATCACAGTTCCATCACATCCTAATGCGACAAATTGTGACAGATTGGTTTTTGATCTAAGATAATTTTGGATTAAAAGTTTTTTTTAAAAAAGACGTATTTTTTGAAATATTGAAATATCGAAAATTGGCCAAATATCTTTCTTTGTTGAACTGTATAGTTATGGTCAAGGTTTGTGATTTAATGCAAGAAAAAAAAACGTTTGTTTGCTCGTTTAAAAAAATATATACTTTTTAATTGTTTGCCATTCTTTGTATTACATGCGGACCTTGAAGATAATCAAATATTTAGAAACTCTCTTTTTATTAAGCTGTATAGTAATGAGCAACTTTTGGCGCCTAATGTGTAACCCAACCAAATAAAAAAAAATCTACAGAGAGTAGATTAATCTCTGGATTTATTGTTTGAATTTTCTCGTGTAATTCTGCCTCTAAATGTAAACAAGTTGCGTGAAATTCATTCTTTATAACTATTTTAGCCTCGTAATCAGGATCTTCTTTATCTAATTTTAAACGTCTTATTCTACATGATATGTGCTCAATTCTAGTACTAATTCTTTTAAAAGCAGAGTCAGACTCTGGTCCATCAAATTCATTTATTAAAATTTGAATTGATTCCATCAGTTCGTCAATTTCTATTCTCTCTGTATTAAAGTCAAAATCGGGATTTGCCAAAGAAAGAACATCTATGTTATTTTCTCTCTCTGTTTTTAAGAGACGACCTAAAATTTTGCGTTTATCTGCTACTGGGCGAGCGGAAACTACTCCTCTAATTTTTAACTCATAGTCCAACTCCTTACTTAACAAATAAACTACTTTAAAATTTGAATCCATTTTTGGGACGAACAGATAAAATATCAAATTAACTAAAATTTACTAATTTTTGAAGTACATGTACTATTCAATTTTAAAACCAAATAATTTTTGTTTTAAAAATTCTATTATTATTCACCTTTATTCAAATATGGCTAAATATACTGAAATAGTCACCAAATTATATCCAAAAAATTATTTCAAGACACTCTGTAACATATATCACAAAATTATTTCTACGGAATAACTAAAAATGTTTATTACCATCAATAATTTACCTAAATCCTAATTTTACCATAAACCTAAGTTTCTTTATTTTCCAAAAATGTACCTCAACCTTTGTAATCTGTATTTCTATAAGTGACTGAATTGTTTGTTTCTTATGGTCCATAAATTTTACAATTATACAGTTTATTTGAAATTCCTAAAATTTATTACTTGTACTCAAAAAAAATTGTGTCTTTTACAAAACGCTGGTCTAAAAATGTGACGTTGGGCTTAACATGTTTGTCCTTTAACACGTTGGGCGCCAAATGTGTGCCGCACTTTTTCTGAGATGTCTGATTTTTTAAAAAAATAAAAAAATAGAAATTTGAATATTATAAATTTTAAGTGCAACACACTGCGAACGGCAGCTTTTCAGTCTGGAGAGCTAGGGTGAATTCGGAATTAAATCAATGTGTTTGAGTAAAGTAATAATGTCGAGCGCCATGCAACTTTAATACAATAAATGTCAATATCAAACTATACGACTAAAACTTTCCCAAGTTGCAAAATTTAAAGTTACTTACAATGATATTGATATTGTTTGATATTAACCAATAGTCAAATAAACTTTTAAATAAACAATGATTATGAACTTTTCTGAAAAGGGAAAATTTATGTACCAAAAAAAAAGGAAACGAAACAACTTATTAAGTCACTCTCAATTTATTTACAAATTATATTTAAAATAGAGTTACTGGTTTATCTATATGTAAATGATGACCTTTCAAACATATTACCTATGTTTATCAACTTAACATTCTCAATAAATGAAGTTAATGTTTAAAATTGTGATTTTTAAATTATTATAGTTAATTAGAAAATATGTATAATATTGAACAAATATTAATACGACAAAATAATTAAAAATAGTGATTTTTAATTATTATAGTTAATTAGAAAAAATATATAATATTAAATAAATATTAATACCACAATACCTTTCATAGCTATGTTCGGTTTACAACCTTTAATATAAATTAAATAACTTTATGTTCCAAATTATATACCAAATTATAATCATCAGTTGTGTTATATTTAAATTAAATAGTTAAATAAAAAAATGTATTATTAAATAAAACCTGGTTTGGTGAACTCGTGGTTCGCTCACTGGACTTAGATCTTTCGGTAACAGATCTCGGGCCGGTTACTGGTAACAAATAGGTTGACTCCATTTGTGGCGGATTGTCCAAAGGAAAGGTACAGTTGAATCTGGTCTTGGATGAAAGGTACAGCTGAATGTAGTTGTAAGCAGCAAACTACGTCTCGAAAAATACTCAGCTGGACTTTGAAATGTGGTAACTCATACATCGTGAAGACGAAACCAAATGCGGCTATTACAGCTATTCCAATATAAATTGATGCAATAAAAAAGGACGATATTCAAGGTATTGATTATGGATATCTCCATATAAATGAGTACTTCAGAAACCATCAAGCGATGTAGTACAAAAAAACATGGAAGGCGTGCTTTCTACCGGACTATGTCCCAGTGCAGGCCCCTGATAAAAGAAATACGGAAATAATATCTATCCAGAAACGTAAGAAGGAGATTCGTGAAAGAACCTGAGAAAATTATTGAATAAAAACTCACCTATTAAGGGATGACAAAACTAACACTAGCCTTCACACGAAATGATGTGACTCTTGCGGCTTTTCAAACAGAAAGGAACGAACTTGCAAAATGGCTATTCAAAGTTCCAGAAAGGCGCAAAAAATTATCTGCGTTATTTTGAATTTTGAAATGAATTTAAACAAAATTTGAAATAATAGCTTTTGATTGGTTAAAATAAAAATTTGTATACAAACGAACGAATGTACGCAATAACAGTTCTAACTAAGGCCACTCAGTAACAAATGACATGCATTCACGAAGTAGTGCAATTTATCAAACTAATAAAAAGAAGAACTGAAGAAGTGACATAACCTAACTATTCGAATCAAACAATATAAACAATAATTAGATATAAAAAGAATGCTACCAGAATTGAATTATATGTACAACATAACAATTATAGATGGTAATGTATTGTAAAGTGATTAAACAAAGTTATTTTATTGTGATTTATGTTTCAGAGCTTAATCTAAATACTATTGAACAATTTTTAGTATATAATAGTTATCAAATCAAATACATGAAATTGTCTTTGAGAAACATTCCACAGAAGTGAAATACTTTAGTAGTTACGACTCAAGCTAATTATTTTATATTAATAGTAATGAAAAGGTGTGTACATGTAATTACATTCTTTGTAGATTTAAATAAAATATTCTTGTGAAAATATAAATGCTACACTGTGTATATCTACGATATAATCAAGCTAAATAAAAATGTAAACATCAACACAGTAAGTTAACCAACTGACGTATTGACGCTGTTCGTTAAATCCGTTGGTTATCAAGCTAAATAAAATATAATTTGACACCAAATGAACGTGACACCATTTGTAATATACTTTGTAAATTATTGCACTTCATTTGAAGCAAGAAAAAAATAAAGTGGTTTAAATATAGTTTTGTATGGTTTTATTTACCAATTTGCACCAAACTTTGCATCGAATCCTGTATTATTTTAATTAACATAAAACATAACATAAAAATACAAAAAGAGAGTACTGAAAATTTTAAATACAAAGCTGTCAGCGAAGAATCAGATTGTCGCTCTAAATTCATGGGCAGTACCTGTCTTGACGTACACATTTGGCATCCTGAAATGGTCCGATGCTGATCTAAATGAGCTTGATCGCCTAACCCGACGTCTAATGACCAAATTCCGATGTCTACACCCTAATGCATCGGTCAAGAGAATATATCTCCCCCGAAAAAACGGTGGCCGAGGAATGGTTAACATTTATAAACTATGCAGGACACAGGAGGTAAAACTAAGACAGCGATTGCTTGAGTCGGAAGATAGTCTAATGAGGTTAGCTACCCAAGAAGATCGAGGGTATACACCTCTTAACTTACAGCACCATCATCTTTTGTTTGATATAAGCACAAGACAAGAAGATCAAGAAACATGGGCGGAACGAGCTCTGCACGGAAAATTTCCAAAGAGTCTGGAGTTAGATAACATCGATAAGGCACCATCATTGGCTTGGCTTGACGCTTGTTATCTATATCCGGAAACAGAAGGATTCATAATGGCTATTCAGGACAGAGTTATGAGAACACGAAATTATGAGAAACACTGCCTAAAACTAGAGGTCGAAGACAACGCATACCTAGGACGTCACAACCAAGTTGCCAAGATCATCCACCAACAACTTGCTTTAAACAACGGTCTCCTGAGCTCATGCCCACCTTACTATAAATATCAGCCCGCAGCTGTTCTGGAATCAACAGAAACGGTGCTGTACTGGGATAGGCCAATAACAACGGACAGGACAGTCGACCACAATAGACCAGACATCGTCATTATCGATAAACAAAAGAAAACAGGATTGATCATCGATATAGCTGTACCACTGTCATACAACGTCACTAAAACCGAGACCGAGAAGATCAGGAAATATGAAAATCTGTCATATGAATTAAAGAACATCTGGAAACTAGACGAAGTCTCCATAGTCCCACTGGTGATGTCAGCGGAGGGAATTATATCGAAACACTTCACTAAAAATCCCCAAGATATAGGATTATCAAAAAACATAGTGAGATATGCACAGAAAGCAGTCATTTTGCAAACCTGCCACATCGTTCGCAGGTTCTTAAACGGTACCTAAGTGGGTTGAACTGAATTGTTTCCCTGCTAGGTTGTCCGAGCTCATACATTTTGTATAGCGAAAAATTATACCAGCATGTGCTGAGAACACGAAAATAATAATAATAATAATAATAATAATAATAATAATACTCTCCCTAATTCACCCCTTTACGAGTGAATTTCAACCCCTGAAGTCGACTGAACGACTTGTGTAGGGGAAGGGACGGCTATTATTATTATTTGCCGTGGCGCGCCGGGGCGACTTGAAGATGATTGATGGTGCCATTTGACTTACAGGTGAGGAAAACCTCACCCACCATCATCGAGACGGTAATGCATGGCGATTTTTTAATCTGCATGTCATATCAATAGAAATTGAATTTCCATTAATACGACACACATCAAATCCTAAACCGAACCATGCAATTTAATTAAAAATCCACATGGTCCGGTCTGGGATTCGAAGCCCAGCAGTCTCAGACTCATACACTTGCCTATAAATGAATATAAGCGCGTTAGACCGCTACACTACCGACCCGATAAATTATCAATTAAGTAACTAGACGATCATTTCTACTACTAGAGGAAAAGGCGAAATACAGTAAGTAGGTAAATAATAAGATTTCGGATTAAAATGAAAACTCGGTATCGGCGTCGGCGGTTACAATATCCTTTAAATTGTATATAACTTTGTTTTGTTAAATGTTTTTCTGAGACCAGATCTGTATTTTGTTCTACAAGGAACACCAGTAGCGTTTGTCGATGGTCAAGGAATCCATTGATATTCCACGAAATATATTATCGTTCTTAAAAATCCCAGCATGTTAAAAAATTATTTTAAAATATACATAATCTCATATTTTCTAACATCATTAATGCACGTTATTTTCGAAGTAATGTATTCATTTCATACGAAAAGTTACGTAACATCGTGCCTATCTCGTTCAAAATTAGTTTTATAAATTAACGAACAGCACTAGCCGAGCTAACACTAATCTTTATTTAATTTATATCCTCCTACAGCTTACAGGTCTAGGTCAAAAGGTAAAAAATTGAATCCACCTACTATCTAGGTAGGTAAGCGTACCTAATTATAAAAGATGGCAGCGGGAAACATGCAAAATGTTTTGGTTACATTATTAATATAATCTGAAACTGTAAGGAGTTCTTTAAGAATAAAATTGCGGAGGCGGAAACGTAAGGTTATTTTTCTACTCACAAATATTAATTAAAGTTCTTTGTTTAAATTCGTAAATACAAAATGGGGCATGTTCAAAAATTTTGAAATTTTTTTTATGAATAATAGAGTTGAAAATAAAATTACATTTTTTTTATTTTTTTTTTTATCTATTCATTTACCGGAGTTATGAATTTTTTTAAAATTTATGACGTCACCGGGAATAGACCAATAGGAGCTAGCGCACAACGTTGCCGGCTAGAAGGTTTACGAGAAGTGATGTACGTTCGTTTGTGTACTCCTTCTTACTTTTAGACTTCTAAAACATCGTTAAACAAATATCTTTTAAATATATAATATCAAATGTTTTTTTAAAGTATTATTTCTGTTTAAACTTTTACCATATTTAAAGTTTCATTGTTTTAAAAGTCACTTAATAATTCAGAAAATGGCAAAATGGCAGCACTGTGTATGGCATCTGTCATCATAGTGTCTCCATCAAGAATTTATTTGGAATTTGATTGTTTAATTTTGTACTTTTTATAAATATTATGACTTCGAAAAAGTGTTTTGTTCCAGAATGTGATAATGATTCACATTCATCTTCAAAAATATTTATTAGTGTTCCTAGAAATTTGGAAAGAAGAAAATCAACCTTCTACTAGCGATGTTTCTCGTGAACTTTTTAATAAAAATACACCGGATTATCAAGATGTAGCAGCAATTTCTGCTAATTGTCCCCTTCAGGAAATTGAAAATAAGGCTACTATAAATTCTTAGGTGTATAACCTAAAAACCCTTCTGGAAGAAAATGCAGAATCTCCTGAAAGTTTTGAAGATACCGAATTTATTCATCATTTTGTGGAAGAACTAGTGATAAAGAAATAATGGAAAAATGTGGGTATTTAAACAAACTGGTTCCTGGATCCCATATAATGGCAGATAGGGGTTTCAGAATAATCAGCTACTTGAAAACATGGGATACACTTTAGTAAAGCCACACCTAGTGTATCACAGAATGAAAAAACTTCTCCAGAAGATGTACAATTAAGTAAAAGAATAGCATCTCTAAGAATACATGTGGAAAGAGTTATAAGAAGGGTTAGTTAATTTAACATGTTAAAACCACATTCGTGTGTGAATTTTAAGCAAGTACATTTACTTAGTAATATCTGCATAATTGCTTGTTAACTTACAAGAACCTATTTTGTAAGAGTAAATATTAATTTAATAAACTTTTTTGTTTGTTTTTTAATTTAATTTACCTAATTATCACATTTCAGGGATTATAATGAGTTTTTAAACAGCCAATGTAATTTTTGATAAAAATTTAACTTTTCGAGCAAATCGAAGAGGAATGAGTACCTGTATATGCATAGATTTTTTTGGGACTAAAACTACCAAAACAAAGGCACCTATTTACAGCAGTTTAAAATGAAACATTTTAACAAAAACGCCTATGTCACAGTGATAAATATTAAAAACCAAGTTCAGTTGAATGTGGTAGCAAAGTCTATATATTCCAATAAATCGGGTAACTACATGTGGTATCACTGGTGATAAATTTAAAAATATCACAATGCTTGCCACCTTTTTCAAAAAACCAGAAAGTGTGCCTTCTTATGAAAATGACAACAGTGATAAATGTGAAAAAAAATTTCATGTTGCTATTCGTTATTACGATAGTAAAACATGTTTGCAGTTCCGTTTATTTTTTATGAAAATCTAAGTAAAAACAACCAATGTCAAAGGGTTTTAATTTTTTTTCTGTCAAACCAAATATATCACAAAATTAAAAATTGATCATAGGTCAAGCTAAAGTAATACCTTTATTAATAGTGGCTTTAAAAAAGGAGAAAGAATAATATTGACTTAAGTTATTAATATTAACATTGGTGATTTTTAATAAAAATTTAAATTATTGTTTACAAACAAAAATATAAAAATCTGTGAAAATTTTATTTATTAACCTTTTAATAAAAAATAAGAAAAATGAAGTAAAAAACAATTTATTTACAAATAAAAAATATATACAAATCCTAAGAATATAAAAGTACTGATTTATTTTCCTGTAGTGGATGAAGAGGTTTCTTTAACAATCTAGCCAAGTGTACATCATTATCAATAACACTGAGTAGATGTTACAGATGGTTCCTCACTTCTTCTATGAAGCCACATGTTTACAACCTCCTGAAAAAAATAAAAGGGTTAGATATGCAGTTACAAAATAACTATACAACCAGCTACAAAATGCCTTATTTTATGTAACAAGACGAGCACTTTACTAGCTCTGAACGAATCCAGTAAAGAACCTCTGATTTTCAAAACTTAAAAAAAACAAGCTCACCACATTTTCACATTTTTGAAATATTATAGAGCTTTTCGAAAAAAACTGCTATTTTTAAAAGTACCATTTTTGTTTAAACAGCTATGTCTCATTTTAAGCTATTGAGTATTATAAAATAAAAAATTACGGGATGCTTTGTTAGCTTCAAACGAATCCAGCAGAGCACCCCAGTTTTTTTTTAAACCACACCACATTTTTTGGCTCCTACAATATTATAAAATATTCGAAATTTGACATTTTTAAAAAAAAATTCGCAATTCCTTGCTGACTTCAAAGTTTTTTTTCTGAAAACAAATATACTTACCACATTTTTAGGATTTTAAAACAGCCTAAACATGTGTCATAAGTAGTTGTTTTTATATATTAAAAAACTGAAGTGTCCTGCTGACTTTGTTCCAACAAAGCACCCTGTATTATTTAAAAATAGCAATTTTTTTAGTAAAGTTTTACAATATTTCAAGAGTCTAAAAATGGGGTGTGGTTTTTAGAAAAAAGCTTTAAAAAACCGAATTGCTCTGCTGGCTTCTTTCGAAGGTTAGCAAGCACCATGTATTTTTTAAAAATATAATATTTCAAGTGCATAAATATATGGTGTTGCTGTTTTTACAGAAAAAAACTTTATAAAACAGAGGTGCTTTGCTGACTTCGTTCGAAGCTATCAGAGCATTTTAAGTTTTGCATAAAACGAGGAGCATAAAATTTTTGAAAAGGGTATAAAAATAGCCTAAAAATATGGCATGTTTTAACTCAAAATTTCATAGGTGCTCTGCAGCATTCTTTGGTATCATAATTATTACTAGGTTCACTAACAAAATCTATTTCTAGATTATTTTAACACTTGCTGCGATTACAAAAAATGTCTCTTTATGTCAAAATTAGAAAAAAAAAATTTATAAGAATAAAGGGCCTTATACACTGTTTATTATATGTGATATAAAAACAAAAAAGCATAATAAATATTACAAACCTTGAGATTCAACATATCCTAAGCATTGTGCACTAAAAAACAGCCACATCATAAGGTTTTTGCTGTACTTTATGTTTAGGTGTAATTTGTCTCCTTCTCTCTTATGGAAAAAGTAAATATCTCCATATTCTTGCTTGGCAGATCTAAAAATAAAACCTGAGATAAATATGTTTTACTATAAAGTGTACTGCTTCATATAAACTGTAACTACCTACCATTAAAACAATTTATAAATAAAGTTTTACCTTTCTATCTTTTGGAAACTGAGTATTGTTAAAAAATGCAGTAATCATCTCGGTAATCATATTTTCGTTTACAATGGGAAAAATACTTGATTCAACTTTTATAAATACAGCTGATAAATTCATATTCTTCTTCCTTTATATATCCTATATCCCACAGGATAATTTACCCAGATAAATTCAGATTAATAACAAACAGACTGTAATAAAATTAAACCGAAACAAAAAACTAAGGTTAGTTGTTAGGTGCTGTCAATTTTTAAATGTCACTTAGATGTGCGTTCACTTCGACATTCTGTATGTAGGTTTGTTCGTTGGCTTGGTTTTGTAAAACAAAAAAAACTTCGACACAAGCTGATTGGTCTATTCCCGATGACGTATAATTTCAAATTTTAAATTTCAATTGGGCTTAATTTAAAAACTTTTAGCTTTTGAACTGATTATTTAGAATAACTTGTATAGCGACTAACTATTACAATATAGTTTATAAAACAGCATATCTCACATGTGAACATGGCCCATTGTACATAAAACTTATCTATGTCAAAATTATAAATTAGAATATTTTCATTTAGTTCCAAATGATTCGGTATAAGAACATTGATGCATCTTACTAAAATAATGTCTTCCATTATCACCTTCCTACAGAATCCTGTCTCGTTATTTAGGATGAGACTTGAAATTTAAACTAATAAAAAATGTACTTGGGACGCAACAGGAAAAGACTGTAAAATTTTGAATAAAGTTAATGAAGCTTTGGTTTTATTTTATGCTATGCACAACATTTAAATATTCATTTAATATATTTTTAAAAAATGTTACGTTTTTAAGTTTTTTGTAATTTTTTGGCTTTTTCTGTTATTTCTGCTTCTTCGATTTCTATTCCTTGTTCCCTTTAGTAATTTTTTTCATTGGTTTATATCTTCCATTTTTTCCGGCCCGGTGGTTCTATTCGAAACTTCTACTGCTTGAACTTCTGAACTGTTTGGCCATTTTGATTAATTTGCAATTAATTTTTCATTGTCCTTAATTATGATTATTTATATGGAAATATTAATTATGATTATTTATATTAATTATGCTTATTTGTTACAGGTATGTTAATTGTATCTTCTATTTCATGAAGTTAAATAAGTAGGTAAGTCCAAATAAATTTATGGTATTATTATTGTTACGCTGGTTTTTGGTATCACAATTTATTTCAACTGAACTTTACAATAACTATAATTCAACTTTGACAATAACTTTACAACTGATAACATTCACGTATAACGTCTATCATCTAGAATGTTCTTGACGGGTAATGACATTTCTGGACATTTCTGGAATATTCTTTTACTTGTACTTTTACTTATGACGACCGCAGCACACCGTAGAGTGATGAGTAACATTCCACTTATTTTTCTATCTGTACGTTTCCTATGATAGCCGCAGGCTACTGCAGGGTGCTGCGTAACATTATTATTATACTTTTCACACAGTAGTCTCTGAAGAGTATTATAGGTTTACTTTGAAGAACTCAAAATTTTTAATATTATTATAAACATAAGGGATGTATCATCCCTAATAAAAATGTCTAAACTGCTTTTTCAGTGGTTTATTTCACGATCAAGTATTCTCAATTACAATGTTGCTGTGGTATTGCCACTGTCTATTAGCGTACTACCCACTGCGCTGGTCTGTCTTCTCCCGCTCGTCCATCCTGACACGCATGTGTATGGACTTCTAGAATGTATGGTGGGGAGTATAGAGAAATACCGCTAACACGGCCATCCTGCAATTGGTGCGTCCTCGCGCCACATATATCTGGAATTACAAAATACGAAAACAGAACTACTGTTACGACTTATGAACATTATCACTAATGTTCTTTTTAGACGCTAAATGATTAATTACTCTTTCAATTAATGTTGGTGAAATTGCTACGATTACAGTAAACATAGTGGGATCGCCACTAGTTATTCTTTCACTCAACGTTGGTGGAATGGCCACCATTACCATAAACATTAGTGAAATTGCCACTTAATATTCTTTCAATAAATGTTGGTGGGATTGTCACCATTACAATACACATTAGTGGGATTGCCACTAATTATTCTTTCAATTAACCTTGGTGGGATTGCCACTAACTACCTTTTCAATTAACCTTGGTGGGATTGCCACCATTACAGTAAACATAGTGGGATTACCACTATCATTTTAAGTGACTTCTGCGGATAATTTCACTGTTTATAATTTTCTGCAGCTGAATTTTGTCTGGATACGCTAATCGCCTTCGTCGATATGCTACTGGAGTACTGCATTTTAATCTAAATTGACATTTTTCCGGTAGTTGTGTGGTCAGGAGATTTATTCTTGTAAAATATTAAAAGATTCTTCACTTGTATTTTAAAAGTGTTTATTAATTCTAATCGATTAATTTTCATATCGTTCAATTTTTTATTGTAAACACTTGGAATGTTGAGCAGGTCTTGATGTAACTTAATCGTGTTGACATTTTTCTCAAAACCTAAACAAGGTCGGCATATGACATTGTTTCTAATAATCTTCAGGAAACACATTATTTGGAACGACCTCTAACGTAATAGTCGGCAAAATCACAAACATCGATATTCTAAACATTGAGTTCCAATTCATAACAAAAGTACATGGATCAGCTAGCCTATTCGTTTCTTTTAATGTTTTTACTAGGAAATGTTTAATTATTGAACTGTCAACATCACTCTCAATAAGGTATTTTAATGACTGAGTTTGTTCACAGTATAATAACATAGCTATCGGTGTCGAATTTAGATAGCGTCACTTTTTTTTAACACAAATGTTTTCTTAGGCTTTTTTGTTTATAGCAACAATTGGATTCGGCTTGGCCCATTTTTTTACAATTAATGCACTAATACTGTCGGATTTTTTTATGAATAATAACCGCGTTAAATGTACTCGCCTGTTATATTCTCCGACATAGATTTTGTTGGTGTCTCTGGTGGTCTCATTTAAAGGAAGGTACATTTAAGATTTTGTTTGGCTTGAAACGTTCGGCTTCTCGTCGATCTTTAAACTGACTTCTTGGGTTTCTAATGATATCTGCATTTTTCGTCATTCTCGAGGTCAACATGGATCGCATCAAATTTGCAGAGTAATTTTATGAGTTCACGTTCGGAATTAGGATTTTGTATGTGAATGGCAAAACAAGCTTTTGAATTGTCTGAACTCAGAACTGGATTCCACGGCAACCGGCAACGCATCATAAAATCTAGTGATGCTACAACATTTTTGATTTTCATAGTCACACAGTGAGTTAAAATCACGGCTTTGAAGTATAGCCGCCTTGTATTCACGAGCAGCTGGTGTTTCTTTGTCAGCGAATGCAACAATTAGGTCATCACAAAAGTTTTGTCACGTTCGAAAAAGAAGTTGCCAGTCACAACAATAACAACCGCGATTCTTTAGGTGCGCCGCTCATTTAGCGATCATGAAGTTATCGCCAACTCTGAGTTCTTCTTTTTTTTTGTTAGCGTCACTTAAGCCATTCTTTTATGGAATATGCGCTATCGTCAGGGTCATAGCTGGTAAGTCGAAAATAGTGCACAGGCGCGAATGCGTGTTAGATTAATCTGCTTTTCCAACTCTGGGCGTTGGCTTGGCGAACGGTTACGTAGTTATCTTGGAATGTTGAGATACATCAGCATTTATTACTCTTGGGCTGCTACAAAGTTTATTAATGTTTCCTACCACTGAAATTTAGCATGCTCTGAACTATGTCCGTTCACATTGTCTTTAGCATCGACCGACATTGTGTTCTGCTGACGCACTGTTACGAGGTTCAACATTTTCGTCCGCCATTGTCACTAGCACTAACTTCTACTTAAATTACTAATTATAGTCTATTAGCCGCGGTATGCGTAGTGATCCCACTTCTGATATAAACATAAGGGATGTATCATCCCTAATAAAAATGTCTAAACTGCTTTTTCAATGGTTTATTTCACGATTAAGTATTCTCAATTACAATGTTGCTGTGGTATTGTCACTGTCTATTAGCGTACTACCCACTGCGCTGATCTGTCTTCTCCCGCTCGTCCATCCTCACACGCATGTGTATGGACTTCAAGAATGTATGGTGGGGAGTATAGAGAAATACCGCTAACATTAATCTATTATAAATTAAAAAAATTTTTTTTACCAAAATCCTTCTTATCAAATTTTAAACATGTTCTTCTGCCGTCCGATGTCACGTTTTTGTCCACATAATAAGTCAAAAAACGAAAAAAAAATTAATAAATGCTCCTAAGTAAATCATTTAAAATTATCACAATATGGTCATTAAGATCAATTAACAATTTTATTCTAACCTAATTTATCTAAGGATGAAAAAGTTCATAAACTTGGATTCTACTCACTAGTGTACCTTAGAGTCTAATTATTAACTTACACTACCTTTAAGGTGAGTTCTGGCTGTGCACTCCAGAGTGAAGTACAGCAAATAGGCGTAAATTTAGTGCGTTAGTGATTTGACTCCATGATAGATGACAGAACACTAGCTGTGATGGTTTATTTAAGCTCTTTTCCTGTTTTAATTCCAATTAGTGACAGTTTAACACGATTAAGTGACAGTTGAAAATCAACTTAAAAACTCTGTTGGTGTCCCGCTCCAACCTCCAACTTCTGACTAACCGAACCCACCTAATGTCAATTATTGTCAGTCGCAGGAAACAAGCAATGAAGTGGAGAGGGGTAGAAAGCCAATGTGTATATTGTATTAATAAAACAAAATGCGACTCTATGGGCAGCCATTTTTATTGCTCATCTCATCATCATCATCATCATCTGAATTAGGGCGTGGTTCAAAGCCCACTTGTACTGAAGCTCTAGGCTTATTCTATCCCATCAGATTGATTTTCTTGATGAATTCAAGAATATGTCTGATGGGCGCTTTCGCGATTTCTTCAGGTTCCGGATATTGTACCCCGAAGTACCATTCCCGTTCCCATTTAAGGTTCCGGCAGTGGCATAGTATGTGAATAGGAGTTTCGTCCTCCTCTTCACATATTCTGCATAGGGAGTCATTAGATATCCCTAAGAGATTTAGGTGTCTTCTAAGGCCGCATTGTCCCGTAAGGAGTCCTATTACGGCCTTGAGTTCGCTTTTGCTAAGGTTTAGCAGTTGATGTTGTCTGCTCGTGGATGGCCCCTCTATGAATCTTTTGAACTGTCTAAGTCCAGGAAGTTCAATCCAGAGCCTATGGTGTTCTCTTTTTATTTGATCCTTTAACACCCATTTAACATGTTGGTATGAGATACCACATGTGGGTTCTGGTCCAATAAGAGTTTTTTCCGCTCCCTTCCTTGCTAGGAGGTCTGCTTTCTCGTTTCCAAACACTCCCTCATGTCCTGGCACCCATTCAAGGGTAACCTTGTTATGTTCTGCCAGAGCCTGGAGGGATTGTTGGCAATCAAATATTGATTTAGATTGTACTTCTACCCTTTTTAGTGCTTTAAGGGCTGCCTGACTGTCTGTCATGATAACGATTCTCTTATCTCTCAGAGAGTCATTTAGCATGACTTTGGCGCAGGCATTTATTGCTGTTACTTCAGCCTGGAAGACTGTTGTCAGTGACCCCAGGTTCAAACTAATTGTCCTCCCTGAGTTCACATGGTAGATCCCAGCTCCTGTGCTGTTTTTCATTTTCGAACCGTCTGTATACCAGATTGATTCGTTTTGTTTTTCCCTTTTTTCCCGGCTTTTGGCCCTTTCTGGTATTTGAATATCAAAAGGTTTCCTGAAGTAGTGAGTAATGGGCGTTCTATCCGATGGCATTCTTAGTACCGGATTTTGTTTTAATTTCTCTAATATCATTGTGTGGTGTCCTTTTCTCGAAAGTTCCCATCCAAATCCATTAGTAAACAGCCTGTATGCCGCCGCCATAGCCTCCTTCTCTACCACAAGGTGTAGTGGAGGAAGACCTAGCAGTAGCTGCATTGCTGCTGTGGGCGTAGTTCTAAATGCCCCTGTTATTATTAGGCAGGCTAGTCTTTGTACCTTGTCTAATTTTCTGTTAGCTGTTATGCTTTTAGTCTTGTGCCACCATATGACTGATGAGTAAGTTATGACCGGTACTACAACCATAGTGTAAAACCAGTGCATCATACTTGGTTTAAGCCCCCATGCGTTCCCTACCATTCGTCTACAGGCCCATAGTATTCTTACAGCTTTTTCTGTTGTTTTTTCTATATCTGACAGTTGAAAATCAACTTAAAAACTCTGTTGGTGTCCCACTCCAACTTCTGACTAACCGAACCCACCTAATGTCAATTATTGTCAGTCGCAGGAAACAAGCAATGAAGTGGAGAGGGGTAGAAAGCCAATATTTATATTGAATGCGACTCTATGGGCAGCCATTTTTATTGCTCATCTCACTCGGGACTATTTATAATAACCATTTTCTGTTTCACTTTGTTATTGTTCAATCCTGGTGGATCAGACAATAACAATGTGAAATAGAAAATTTGTTATTACAAATACTCCCGAGTGAGATGAAAAATAACCTGTCTGCGCCCATAGAGTCGCATCTCAATCCTATTGACAAGCATTTTACCCTACTCCAGTTCATTGGAAACAAGAGCTTTTTTATTTCAGAAATACGCCACACCTATTATGAATGACAAAGTGGATAAATAAAGGACTCGGACTTACAGGACACAGGCACATACACACACCCTGTACCATGCCTTTATTTAAATTACCTTATGCACATGCCCTATTCATTGTCTACTCCACGATCTCCAATCGTTCAAAATGAACTTTTATTTTAACTCCTTCCGTTCCCGAGCGCCTTTTGGTACTTTACGAGTGATAGAGTGAGAAGAGTCCATAGCCCGAACTCATCTAAAGTAGAAGAAGCCCTGACCAATATTCGTTCTTTCCAAAAAGACGAAAATTAAGAATGTTTTCTCAATATCGTGAACCTTATCAGTAGACATTAAATTGAGAATTAAGGTCAATAATGAATCTTAATTTGTAACTGTTTTATTATTAAATTAATTCAACAAGTATAAAAATACCTATATTAATTAATAATGCATTTTCCATCTATTTGTATTGGTATGGTTTATTAAGTGCTGCGCCCCGTATTTATGGCGGTTAAGTTCATGACTTCTCTATCTGAAGGTATTATTAGCTTGATTGGACGTAACTAGATGCAGAGGTCATATTCAGGTTTTGAAACTTGTGAGTCAGCATTCTACGCTACGGTCCAGTTGCATATAAAGAAAACATTTTTCGTTCGATCGCGAACCATTTTATGATTCATTAGCGGTTTGTTGAATTTTTTTTATTACCAATTGGAGAGAGTACGGTGGGTGTGTTACATTATTTCAAGTTCATCAGATACGCGGGAATATGTAAATTCATATTTTATTGATTAATAACCTTTTGTAATTACTTAGATTGGGAGATCGCAATAATGTGTAAGGAGTGCGACTGGCGAATGACTTGTAACAAAACGTTATGAATTGTTAAGCCGCGTACACACCTGAGCATTCGAGCCAAATGAGCAAGGCGAGCGCGATTTATCATTCAGATGTGGTGTTAGTTATAAATTAATACATTTACCATTGAATAGTAATGTTAAATAATATTAATTAGTTATTATTTAATTACTTAATAGTTAATTACTTACTTTAGGAAAAATCAAAAAGGATACATTTGTATTTTAACTGTTTACTGTTTAAAATAACCTAGTTCAATGTTTACAATTGTTTAGAACTACTTTAGTGACCTTTGAACTATGCTCTAGAGACATTTTACAACTAGGTATGCCTATACCTGGCTAAAAGGCCTACTATGGTCAAATATTTTGGCATCACCAATATACTCCTAGGTCAGGAAATGTGTCTTTCTCACTCACCTCCTTTTTCTTCTTTGTTCTTGGTTGAAATTTGGGCCATGAGGTTTCTGTACTTTCGAACTTTATTCGGATTGTTTAACCTAAAAACAATCTAACAAATTAAGTATATATAACATTAATCTAAGTGGATTTACCCGGTTGGGGATAAATTATACTTATCTTAAAATGGGCCGTTTCTGATCTCTGGTAAGCATTCTTCACTTTCTTTGGTGTGATAAAATCTTTCTATTTTATACATATTGCTTTTAGGCCATTAAGTGTCGTCATTAAGTCCCGACAATACCTAAGTTTAGTCATCTAGCCTAGTATTACCAGATATTATTTAGTGCTGGTCATAGAGCAGATTACTACTTTCACTATAAAGCACATAACTAAGTCTCGTCTTAAGTACCAATCACGCGCTATATATTGGGTTGGTGGCTGGAACCCACCTCTTCCTTTACCAGCACTTGGACTGCAAGTATAACATAGCTATTGTAGCCGTAGACGTAGCTAGGAACCGATATCGCCGTACTCGCCAAGTAAGAGCTCTCCAATTTTATATTGATAGTTGCATCTGAATAATGGCTGCCATAACCTGCAAGATAAATAACATTTAATTAAATAGTGACCAATATTATATATTTAAAATCTGTGAACCTTAGTAGAACTACAAAGGGGTTTCATTGCCAATAGGTATTTGTTAAAACAAAATGGAGTTTCCAATTATTACTCTCTTTTTTTGTGAGCTAGCAGCACACTTCTTGTACATTTGAATTCAAATTTGCCTTCAGAATCAGAATTTTAAAATGGTAATAGTGGCCGTACAGGCTCAGCCCGATCCAAATCTTGTCGGTACATCAAAGTGAGCGCGTGCGGTGAAAGCGCTCAAATATGCTCAAAGTGAACGGCAATGGTAGCGGAAGAAGGCGTTTAACAGAATACACACGTTGAAAACGCGCACTGATTAGAGCATTCATGAAGCAGTACTGTTCCGTTCAGATGGGTACGCGATGCCATATCCGAATGCTCATTCGTCCCGAATGTTTATATGACCCGAATGCTTATTTAGCCCAAATGCTCAGTGTGTACGCGCCTTTAAGATGGGTATTTATTAGAGCATTTTGGTCTGACATATTTATTTCCTTCTTTTCTTCGTCAGTGTGGTTTATTCAGATCTACATAAGTAACATTTTCACCTGGTTTTATATTTAGTGTTTTTTTCCTATCTTAAGGGTTCATTTGATTCTTTTCTATCCTGAAGGAAACTTAGTAATGTATTTTTAATTTCGCTGTGTTCCCTTACCGATTACCCATAAACGTAGTCCGCGTTCAGGTCCAATGGTTACCACAAAATGAACTTACCAAGGAACTTTCCAACTTACGAAGATCTACAGGTAACGCCAATAGTTTCGACTGTCTGATGAACAGCCCTGGCTTCAGTTTCGCTCTGAGTGGAGAAGGCGTGGTTCGTTTAGTACCAAGATTAGAGTTGCCCTGTCCTTTTTTGACCTTGTGACTTTTTAAAGCTTAAAATGGCTATTTATACGGCAAATGACTTTTTTTTACGGAAAATGTCTTGTGTTTGTTTACAGCACCATATCTTTGGAAGGGACATGGTTTATACAAAAATATATAAGCTGATTTCATGGAGAATTTTTTTGTTACAAGCTCGGCGACCATTTTTTTAAGAAGTTCAGTAGAAGGATGAGGACTTTTTATATACCGGAGAACCTGTCAGCATAGTAGTCCTTTATTCACTTTTCAAGAAAGTGGCAACCCTAACCAAGATTCACAGTATTCAAATACGGATGCCAGACCGATTTAAATGCCAGCTAAATATGCTTCCTTGTTCCTAACCTAAATCGATCAAACAATAGGAACGAAATGAGACAACAAAAACTCCTGCTTATACCATTTAATAGGTTAAACCTTTTCCTGTAGTGAAACTTAACAATGTACCACCAGGCTTCATAGTAACACAGCCACATACAAATATCAGTAATTACAATGTTTCCACAATTATGTGACGTTATAGCATACAAGTATTTTTTATATACACAGTACACATTTTTTGGACAAAAAGTAAAATAAGAAATATACAGGTATATATTTAGTCGGTTATGGCATAAAAATAAAAGTAAATGTAACTAAAAGCAATGTCCCTATGACAGAAACCAAATCTTTGGGCAAATAATTCCCTGCTGCAAGAGTAAGTAAAACTTATTATAATAGGGTCCTGGGCGCTGGTACCAGGGCTTTGTCTGTAAGTGCCATTTGCACAGTGTATCATAAAGAAAACATTTATGAAAACCGATTAAAATATCACTTGATTTTAATCGTACAGTTTACCATAACCTAATAAAATTAATAAAATCCCATTACTATGGAATTACTTTGAAATAGAACAACTCCTTCCCAAAATGTTGCTTTAAAAAAAACTCAAGTGTCTATCATAACGTTTAAGCCATAAAAGGGCATGAAAGAAAATTTATTAAATTAAATATAACCTCTCCATTAAACTTCGTTGAATGTTCCAGCTACGTCTCTGCAGCTCCCTCCAATACTGATGAACAATCCTCAATCAGAGGTGGCTAGATGAAACTTCAGTACACTCTTTTAGTGTCTGTGGGGGTAATAGCAAAACCCTCGGAGGTGGAACACCAAAATCAACTCGTCCACGTCTGATAGTGCTAGTCTGTGTACTGTGCACTAAAATCCTAAAAATACTAGAAATATAAATAACTGAGTAGGTTCAAGGTAAAGTATCTTTCCCCTGTTTATAAACAAATTAATAACTACATATCAAATAACTTACCCACCCAGTTAATTGTTTAAATCAAAACCGGCTCTTAAGTAACTGACTTTCCTTCATAAAAAAACGAGCAGCACGTGGCCGAACTCATTACCTTTTTTCCTCGACCTCACTGATATAAAAGCTATAGGGAAAAAAATGTTTACTGCCAATAAAGAAAACGAAGCTTGCCTTCTAAACAAAAGGGGTTTCCTCTCAGCTTGGCTTTACCAGTCGGCAAAACGACGAAAGAAAAGTATATACCAATAAAGGACGAAGAACGAAAAAAAAAACTACTTAAACACAAACCAAATGAATCTTTAGTCACACCAACAGTATCCACAAATGTTTCGTCCACATATATAAGGTTCAGGAAAATAATCCCTACACTCGTAGGTTGGAATAAAACAAAATTTTCGATTCCTTGAAACTAAATCACATTTCTTCTTTGATATCGAATTCCGACTCGTGACCAGCACTGTATAGTTGTCAACAGCAACTCGGCTATCCACCGGAAGAACGTCACAATCGAATATTCCAGAACAAACCATTTTCGCCATTCAAGCTCGACTCTAATCGTCTCTTCCGACAGAAACAGTTATGACCGTTTCCCAAATTCACCAAGTCCTTGAAAATAATAAAGTAGCTGAATTCAATGCACGTATACTGTCTCGGCTGTCAGAACCACAACCGAACGCGTTTAAACTATGACAGCGTCAATACTTTCCGAACGTCAAGTCAGTTAAGACCAGCTTCTCTGTCAAAATATTGATCGAATTACGAACTAAAAATACACTATATACACAAAAGATAAACCGAGACCCCACTAAAACAATCTTGATTACATATAATATATTTTTAGAGCAATTGTCCAGAGATTCTATAACCTCAGTAAAATATAGTTTTCACCAGACTAAAACTATTAGGTGGCGACACTCATAACTGTCATTTTTGAGGCGTCGAGGACCCATGTTCCACAGTAGAGGTGATAGCACTCCTCCCTGTGGACATCCCCTCGCAACCAAGCCGCTTACACAGGGTGTTAGTAAATAAGAGCGACAAACTTCAGGGGGCGATTCTGCATGAAAAAAAAATTACAGTTTGCTATATAAACGTATGTCCGCAAATGATTCGTTTCCGGGATACAGGGTGTTAAATTTTTTCTGAAAAACTGTTGATTTAATTATTGCTCTGAAACCGGTCGAGATATGCAAATGAAATTTGGTGGGTTTTAAGAGGTACTTATTGGGCATTTTTTGACATGTAATTAAAATTTTTATATTCATCATTGGCGCGGATATGGGCAATGAAGAAAAAAATGGTACGCCACACTGAGATATTTCAAATTAAAAATTATATTTTAATTGTCCATTCAATTTGTGACAAAATCTCTCTTTTTTTGTATGGGGCGCCATTTTTAATGCAAAAAAAAAATCATCTCTTCGCCTCATAAATTGTCTTATTCGCGCAAATATTCCTGGTGTCTTTCTTATTGTCTCACAGCCGGCTATAATTCGATTCGATATTATTTTTCAACTCACTCGGGAATATTTATAATAAACATTTTCTATTTCACATTGTTATTGTCTGATCCACCAGATTGTGAACTGGAAAATGGTTGCGCCTATAAAGTCGCACCTATTAATACAACATGCACATTGGCATTCTACCCCACTCCAGTTCATTGGTTTGTGGAGAGGAAGAAGCTTATCACATGTGACAGTTCTATATGGGATACAAATTATCATGTGAATTTTTCAAACCACCATTTTTTTAGAAAATATTCAGTCTTGTGATGTTTTCGATGGGTCACCTTGTATTATATCCTTTATTCCAAACATTGTTTTTTTTTGTTTTTCTGTTTTTTTTTTTATTTTTTTTTATTTTTGTTTTTTCGAAAAATAAAGTTTATTTGTCAGAACTCAAAAAAAAACAATATAAAAAGATTAAAAAAAATAGTATAAATATATAACTTAGGCCATCTGTAATAAAGATGCATTTGGACAATATAAACAACCTTCATTTGTTAATTTTTATGTTCCTTCTGGTTTTTCGCAAAACTCTGTCCTGTCCTGGATTTTTTGGAAATTTTATCACGGCATGCATTTGATTTCTGGAAGTTGGTAGATCATTTGTTCTTCTATCCAGGTTTTGATCTCAGACTATATTTCATTAGCATTTAATGAACCAAGTTTTTTGTCAACTGTTTTTTAATGAACTCGAGTATACATTTAGGATCATTTAATGCGTAATTTGAAAACCAACTTTTGTAAACCATATATAAGATTTTCTTTGAAAAGTGTAAGGTTCAATATATGCATGGCTGTTAAGATACTACAGATCTTTCCCTGTGCACCAGTTGGACAGAATGGCTTCACCCGGGGCATTTACCATAATACTATAGAAAGAAGTTATGTACCACATATATTATTTAATTGTTTAAGTTGTGAAGCGACTACTTTCGGCCATCAGGCCATCATCAGGCCTACAATACAAATGAAATGTTTGTGTAAGGAGAAAAGAGATTACATAAGAAACAAAGATTACTTTCATATATATCTAGGTGTAAAATATTACAACAAAAATCTACGACAAAATGTTGACATTTGACTTGGATTAATATTTTGGGTTTTAAATCATAACGATGTTATGATAATTAATTTGAAAAATATGTGGTAGTCATAAGTAGCAAATTTTAAAAAAATATTTAACAATAAAAAATAGACACTATGGTGTGGGGATTGAAATTAATGTAAACTAAAAGTATAAGTTCTTAAAGGTGGTAAAAAACCGTAGATATGAGTTGGATCAGAGGCACGAGATCCAAGATGAAAAATAAGAAGGCGAAAATTAAGAATCATAGAGGAAGTACTGAAATTATCAGTCATCAAGACAATAATAATGGATGTGGAGCTTCCAGAGTTTTTGGTATCCAAATTGAGATGTAGCTTCTGGTTTGAGTAGTGGTATAGAGATTTCATGTGCAACAGAAATGTTGATGTATTTGAAAATTCGATTTGGGGGATTCCCCGCATCGAATTTACCACCTTTAAGAACTTTCCCTTAATTTCAACATCCATACCATCGTGTCTGTTTTTCATCGTTAATTGTTAAATAATTTTTTAAAACTTACTACCTAGGTGTACCACATAATTTATTCAATAAATTCTAATAACGTAATTATGATTTAAAACTCAAAGTATTAATTTAAGTCCAATATCAACATTCTGTCGTAGATTTTGGTTGTAATATTTTATACCTAGATATGTAAGTAAACTTTGTTTCTTATATATTCTGTTTTCTTACAACTTAAACAGTTAAATAATAATATGTGATACTGATTTTGTGTTTTGTTATTATTCTTTTGGAGTAATTTAACCACATTTGAAAAAATGGATAATCTTTCCTCATATCCTTTATTATTTAGAATTCGGTCAAGTTGTATAAGTTTGCGTTCATGTACAAAATGAGAGCTATACATTAGGCTTTTTTACCATAAACATTATAAATAACATAATGTCATTGAGTCATTTGATTAAATCTATTTTTAATTGACAATAGCTTTTACAAAAAATTATATATCATGAAACGACTTATTATAAATAATAATCAACTTTTTTTTTGTGTTGGTAATTATTTTATGAAGGTTACTATAATTTTTATTACATCTCGCTCGGTTATTTTGTTTTAATTTGCATAAAACAAGTTTTAATGATCTATCCGAGTCGAACTATCTAGACTGGAAGATTTTTTGCTAGATATAATCTAACAGCTAAATCATTGCTTTCTATTGTTAGTAGGAGGAATATCATTCGATTCTTTGTGACTTACAATTTCTATCTTTTCATGTTTTATTAGAGATGTAACAAACTTAAGCAATCAAGAAAGTAAATTACTTGACAAAAATTGGTGGTAAACTTTTTAAAATAAAATATATTGTTTGCTTAAAATGTTAGAAGACTATTTGAAAGATTATTAAAGGAATAAAATGTAGACAATGA
This sequence comes from Psylliodes chrysocephalus, assembly GCA_927349885.1. Taxonomy (NCBI): domain Eukaryota; kingdom Metazoa; phylum Arthropoda; class Insecta; order Coleoptera; family Chrysomelidae; genus Psylliodes; species Psylliodes chrysocephalus. The sequence goes on along the minus strand of OV651829.1, from coordinate 18,287,449 downwards.
CTTGGCGTCCGGTGCCGTACGCCAAAAATGTTAGTCCCTGTGTATGATGCAGGGAAGCAGAGTTAAAAATTTCGAGATACAGCATCGGACGCACAATTAACACCCCTCGAGCTATCTTGGCATCCGGCATTTTTACATAATACCCATTTTATCTTATAAAGTGTGTTTACATTTTTCTTTTGTTCGATTGTGTAAATAATGTAAAGCGCGTTTTACATGTGACAATTTCTTCATGAAGTCACTTCGTGAAGAAATTAATAGATGTAAAGCCAAACTTCATGTTAAATAATTTTGCTTTGTTTTTACATATTAAGTTTCTTCCAATAGACGATAAAATCGTTTGTATGATTATACTATGGCTACAAGCGCGTAACGAGGGAGTTATTGGGGACGTAACCCCACCTCCCATTGATTAGAATAAATTAATAAAAATTGTAACAATTTAAAAAAAATTAAATATTGAAAGATTTTGCTTTTTAAAAGTTATAAACACCCAATCAAGATTCAAAATTATCTCTTACCAGCGATCCTTCCTCTTTTTACGAGTGGAATTGTCTTCTCGCCACCTCTAAGTCACGTGACCCGTCTGGTTCTGAAGTATGTTATCGTGACGCTCACCACAATATATCCCCTATAGGAATGTCACTAGGATTCAAGAAATGGCTTCGAGTTACGCTGCGGCCAGACACAGAGCCACATAGCGCTAGTATCGTTTTGAATTTTGACATCTGACATCGGCACGTTCATTGGTTGAAGACGAAGTTTTTGACAAGCGAAGCGTGAAGTGTCAGTATTGACAAGTGATAATTTTTTGAGTTTTTCTTCTACGAAATTTATACCGTTTATTACTATTAATTTAGTTTCAGCGATATTTAATGTGTTGTATTAAGTGCTTACTTATTTAATATGGAAAGCAAAAGGTACAACAAACTCAGAAAAAGAGGATTCAAGGAGAGATTGCTATGGGTGTCATCCAAGGGTCCCCGCCTTAAATAATACTTTTCCAGGTAATTAACTTTATTTTGAAATAGTTGGCACTTCTTGGGATTTAGCATCAATCGGACAGCTTGAAGTCTTTTAAAAATATCTTCTAAGTTTTTTAGATGCTCATCAAATGTCTTCCCCAAGACTATGATGTCGTCTAAATACACCAGGCATGTTTTCCAGGATAACCCTCTCAATACATTTTCCATAAGTCTTTCAAATGTCGCGGGGGCATTACATAATCCCAATGGCATAACATTGAATTGCCACAATCCAGATCCGGTGGTAAAAGCTGTCTTTTCTTTGTCTACTGGGTCCATTTCCACCTGCCAGTATCTAGACTTCAAGTCTAAGATAGAGAATAGTTTACTTCCAGCCAATGTGTCCAAGGTATCGTCGATACGAGGCAGAAGGTAACTGTCTTTCTTGGTAACATTGTTCAACTGACGGTAATCCACACAGAACCTCGTAGTTCCATCCTTTTTCTGAACCAGGACTACCGGAGAGACCCATGGGCTGGTAGAAGGTTTTATCACCCTGTCTTCCTTCATTTCCTGAACAATCCTTTCAGCTTCCTCTGTCTTGGCCTTTAGTAATATTCGAGCTGATTGACGAATCGGCCTGGCGTCACCAGTGTCAATTTTGTGTTTAACAACAGAAGTTCTTCCTGTATTTCCTCCTTTTGGTACAAAAATGTCACGATATCGTCGAAGAAATTCCTTTATTTTCTTTTGCTTTAACTGATTCAGAGATTAAAGTTGAAGGTAATAGCCATGTGTGAGTTATATGTTCAAAAAAGAGGTAAATAAAACAAGGGTGGTCCTTAAGATCTCACAAGAGTACTCGTGTGAGATCTTAAGGACCACCCTTGTTTTATTTACCTCCTTTTTTGATTCAGAGATTAGCTAGCAACTGCAATCATTTGCTCAAATTTGTCGTTGGAATTATCAGAAGTTGTTGTCTGACGAATTATGGAAATTACTGGTACACAAATTCCAATTCTGGTCTTTATCTTGATGGTAATTGGGTGATCATTAATGTTTATAAGACGAACTGGGATCTCTTTAGCAGTCGTGACTAACCCCTTTCCAATCAGAACTCCTCGTCCAACCTCTTCATCGTGGTTCCAAGGTTCCATCATGACAGGTTTTCCTTCTTCCATAGCTTCTAGTAGCTGCTACTATAACAGTTTCACTTCTGCCAGGTACCAGCGTATCCTCCTGTACAGCAACTGGCACGGTACTGTCCCCATATGGATGTAGGAATACCTCTTCGGCACCAACTTTGATCACTCTGTTCTTAAAGTCCAACTGGGAACCATGTAAGTTCATTAACATTAACATCTTCTTCGATATCAGCGACAATAACAGTATGAGTGAACTTTTTTGTACCAACTCCCAATTGAACCTGGATTTCCGCATGGATGTCGGTACTTTCACCTGTGGCAGTCCGCAGTCGCAATCTTGTTGGTAGAAGTCTCTTACAGTTCTTTATGGTTGTTGGTCGTATAATGGTCCTAGTTGCTTCAGTGTCCACCAACTGTGTATACTTTTTACCATTTACTTCGTCGTCTACGTATATAACTTTTATTTTTTAATTTATGTTCCAATATTTAATTGTCAGCCTTTTCGAATATCAAATAATTAAATTAAATTAAAAAAAAGGATAAATTTGTTCTTTTTGAAAATATTACTAATTGTTTCTTTACGATTTATGTCAAAAGGAATTATAAATTTATATTAAAACTATTTTATTTTTAACTACTTGCTTGTTCCAACATTTAGTTATTAGGGCTCGTACATACATCCTCTTATCATACAGTGTCTGGAAGAAAACTTGAATGAAATAGGGAGTTCTTGAATCATCCAGTGCTTCTGCAATATATTTAATAACACTAACCAGATTTGTAATGGTAGATCTATCTGTGATAAAACCATGCTGATCTTCCATAATTGGGGAATCAGTAAGACTAGATTAGGGTTGAGCAATAACCATTTCAAATAGTTTACCAAAGTTGCATAGTATAACAATAGGTTATCATCTTGTTTTATTACATTTATCACTATTTTTAAAGACAGGTAGATAAGATTAGATTTGAAAGGAACTGGACAATATTTGTCCTTGTCCACTGCGACCCTTTCAGATCTATTGTGCGACTTTGTTTTTTAGAATATGTCGTCTAGCTTTTTCTTTTTTATTAGCTTTAATAGTGGCTCAGGCATGTAGTTGCATGCATTTGGCTTTTCTTCGCCCAATGTTATAAACCTCAATATACACTGACTCTGGATATGGGTTGCTGTTTCCTCTTCTTTTTCACAAAACCTGCAAAATATTGCTTCTTCTGCTAGAATAATGACACTCGGCCTCATGTTCTTTCAGTGTATTTTTCTCGTTTTGAGCATTTAGAAATTTTGGAAAAAAATAAAAAATAAGAACTTTTTCATATATAAAAGTTTGACTTACTTTTTTATTAGAATATTAACAACATAAGCATTATATAGAATGCTATTGTGTCTGTTCTAAAGTTTCTATACGAATGGAGATCCCAGATTGAAGCTTGATATTTCAATTTGATATTTGTAAAATGAAGTGAAAGTAGGTACGACTAAATTAGCAAAAAATTATATCTGATAATAAAAACTAATGACTTTGTAGCGCAAATATGTTCGATAAAACACCACAATAACCAATTTTCTTGTTTATTTGTTTTCAAATGAAAAGACGGTTGATGTAGGTTTTTGATAGAATTATCAATATCTTTCTCATCTGTATAATCTAGTTAATGAAGCATTGTAGAAAAAAAAAATACATTACCAACAACAATAAACAAATAATAATCTACACGTTATTACTGTAATTAAGAATTATTAATGCGGCTATATCGCAAACCATTTTGCAGTTATTGAACCGACGATGAGTTCTAAAAATGATGTAAGGAAAAGTAGTTCAAAGGCAGATTATATTATTAATAAATTCACAAACAATTTAACTATCCACACGGTGCAGCATACAGAATATTAATTTTATAACTTAAACATGCACACGTGATACTACGTGAAATCCGTACATACAGGGTGTGTCAAACATCCAACTAAATAAAAAATATTTCGAGGGAATATTTCGTGATTTTACGTCGAAATCACCAAATTTATGACGTGATTATGATGGCAATATGTCACAGATCAAAGACATTATATACCGACGTGATGAATACGTCTCCAGATAACATGTCTAGATGTCAAAAGAACACAATAATACTCATTTAAAAATGTTTAATTTATAAAAAAATGTTTTATAAAAATAAGATAGGTATTGCATTCTTTTTATTTATTTATTTACGGGCAAGCCCATTTCAATTACAAATTACAATTATAAAAATTAATTAAAATATCACAAATAGTTATGGTGCTGTTGCACAAAGACATCATACATGTCATGCAAACTAGAAACATTTAAAATAATAACATAGGTTAGTCGAAGGTTAAAATAGAGAAAACACACAGTAAAACATTAACATTAAAGCTCAGTATTACGTAATTGAGTTTTGAATGATGAAAATGGAGTATTGAACAGCCTGAGATCATTGTGCAAGTTAGCTAATCTAAGCATTCTTGGAATGCAGCTGTTAAAAGCCTGGTTTGATTTATAAAAAGGTACATAAAATGTTTGCAGTTGCTTAGTTAAACGAGTTTGAACAAGAAAATTTATTTTTTCAAGAAGTTCAGGACAATTACTTCTACTATTTATAATATTAAATAACAAACTAAGGTCTCTTTGTTTTCGCCTAGTTTCCAAGGAGGGAATGTTCAGAAACTGTTGCATGAAATCATATTCACAATAAACACCCAATTTAAAAGCTATATGTCTGAGAAATTTGTGCTGAACACTTTCTATTTTCCTACTATATGTTATATAGTGTGGAGACCAAACAGAAGAGCAGTAGTCAAGGTGAGGTCTGACTAACGAACAATAAAGAACTCTAATTGCAGTTGTGTCAGTAAAATCACGGGTCAGCCTTTTGATAAAACCCAACATTTTCATAGATTTGTTGACAGCAGCAGATATGTGTTGATTGAAGCTTAAAATAGGATCGAGAATAATTCCAAGGTATTTAATTTGATAAACAGAGTCTAAGATATGACCATTTAAGTTATAGTTAAATGTAGTTGAAGGTAGGTGGGAACGATAAAAACGCATGATATGGCATTTATTGGCATTCAAGTCCATGCCATTTAAAGAACACCATTCTGATAAGTTATCGAGGTCTGACTGAATTTTACGGGCATCATCATGGGTTTTAACAATTTGGAAAATTTTTAAGTCATCTGCAAATAATAAAGCTTTGCTGTTGCGGAAACAATAAACAATATCAATGAATAAGTTAAATAGTAAGGGGCCTAGATGTGATCCCTGAGGAACACCTGAGGTTACTTGAAATAAGTTAGAATAGTGTTGATTTGCTCTAACCATTTGGGTTCTATTAGTTAGATAGCAGCCAATCCATTGCAGTAATACCCCACCCAGACCATAATCGTTGAGCTTTTGAAGTAGGAGAATATGGTTAACCATGTCAAAAGCCTTGGAAAAGTCAGTATAGACGGAATCGATTTGTAAACCTTCATCCAAGTCTACTGACAAGAAGTCGATATAAGTGATTAAATTTAACTCTGTTGATTTTCCAGCACAAAAACCATATTGTTTTTCAGTTATGAAGCCGGAGCAATCATAAGTAAGGTAATCAGTTATAATGTTTTCAAACAATTTAGGTATTATGCTGAAAATTCCACACCTGTAATTTTGAACCAATCAAAATACGTGTTTTTGACAGATCACCATGGCAACGGAGGTATTTTAGTGGAAATTTTGCGTAGTTTAGGTGCAAATATTCGTGGTCAATTCGGAACAAATTTTCGTTTTTCAAGTTGGAGCCACAATCCTCTATTAATCCGAGTAAGTAAGTCATGGTGCAATGATTGATCATTACATCAGACAATTTCACGCATATTTTGCATAGCGTATGATTTTCAAATCGATTCATTTTTAAACAAATAGGTAATTTTGTTGGTTTTACTTGCTGTGCAATATTCTTTATCGCAACAAAACGCGAGTTATTTAATGTTTTGAACTGTCAAAATACAATGATCACAGCCTCCTACGATTGATGCTTGCTGACGCTGGTTATGAATTTCATACCATTTTAAAGCGCTCATAACGCATGTTAATAAAAACGCAGAAAAACAATTTTCTACCACTTGTAGTTATTCAAAACTTACGTAAAATTAAAGAATATACTATTTTCTATTTTCAAATGGTATTCCCATGCAACTACAATGAGTAGAAATAAGCAATTTGAAGGCCTAAATAATTGCAGCGAAACATTTTTTTACGTCGGGCCGCTTGACAACTTCAAAACTGAAATTATATTCGAGGTTAGGGTCTCACTTAGTTACCATGACAACTCAACAATCAAGGCGACAACACCTTTTATGTTTCACTGGTGACTTGGAGAAAATAATTTGCATTGTTGAGAAACGAAAAATAAATTTTAAAAATATTTAATTTTCAACCATAATTCGGCGTGGAATTTTCTTACCGAATACCAAGCGAGGTCAAATTAATATCAGGAAATTTTTTCACCTCTAGTGGTATTACTAGTGAGAATTGAGATGGGTCGATAATTTTTGATGTCAGATTTGCTACCCGATTTGTATATTGGGATAACATGAGAAAGTTTCCAGTAATCGGGAAACTCTCCTGTGTCGATTGATTTGTTGAAAATATGAAAGAGAGGGCGAGACAGTATGAAGCTGCAATTTCTTAGTAGGATGGGAGGAATAGTGTCAGGGCCTGGCCCTTTTTTTATATCAAGGTTTGACAGTTTATCGTAAATGGTCGAAATTGGGATGTAGTATGAAGAAACATTAACTTTAGATTCAATTTGGCTATCGTTTAAATTTAGGATATGTGTGGTGTAGAGTGACGAAAAATGCCTTGCAAACAGATTAGCTACTTCACTGCCGCAACATGCAAGAGAGTTCTCCAAATTCATTTTATCAGGTATGCTGTTATTTGCTCTTTTACTATTAACAAAATTCCAAAATGATTTAACGTTAGTCTTAATAGAGAACAGAATTTATATAATTTGAATAGCATTCTCTGGATAAAAGCTTACATTGTGCTCTTAACTGACTAAATATTTCATTTTTTTTATTTAAAATTTTCCGCATCAACCATTTCGGTTATTAGCGGAGAGTGTTACTTTAAAACCTATATCAGGTGTTTGATTCCAATGTCAGTTAGGTACTTAATGACATTGTGTACATTACAATTTTGTCCTAAGATCGCCTCTAAATTGTTAGATATTTTATTATTTCGTCTTTCTTGTTCATATTTTGTACAATCTAACAGGTGCTTTACAGTAAGGTCAAAATTGCAATGTTCACATAATGTTTTTTCTGACTTTTTGATAAGGTACTCATGTGTTAACCTAGTATGTAATAGTAATAGTTTATTCATCAAAAAATATATAGTTATAGTTATAAAAATACAAATGGTAGCTTAAAAATTAAAAGTAATTGAATGAATAAAGGTACACTCGATAAGTGAGTACTCACTTGTTTCGATTATAATACATGAAACTTAAAAAAAAAGTACAATAAATTATTATTTAAAAACATTAATGTTGTAAAGATAAAAAAACACAAGATTAAAATATACAAATAACTAAAACTAAATTAACTAAAATTAGAATAAATAAAATAGGATAAATATATAAATATATAAGAGAAATTTAATTGATCCATTTTTATAATTAGAAGATTAAAGTGAATTTAAGGGAAAACGTGACAACCAAAATCTATATTATTGAGTGTTAAAAAAACAATTAATTCAAAAAACTAAAGCTGAGACTAGAAACAGACGCAAGTTAAGTATTTCTACATTCTATTATCCCAGGCAGCACACTTTGGTATAAATTACGTTTTTTTTTTTAGGTACTACCATACGTATGAATACGGTTGATGTACTACCAAATATATTCGTGAAAATGTCCGCCTTATAAACGTCGATTACTAATAATTTATCCACCTATAATTAAACGTTTTTACTATACGTCTATATTAGATTTATAGTTGTAGTATATTTATACGAATCCACTTTGGTATAAAAGACGTTTTTTTTATGTACTACAATATACGTATGGATACCGTTGATATGCTACCCAATATATACGTGAAAATGTCCGCCCTATAAACGTATATTTTTTTATTTTTTATACGTCTAATATTACTACTTTATCTACCTTTTATTATCCTGTTTTACTATACGTCTATATTAGATTTATCTTATTTTATTCCTAAATGTTTAGGAAATTTTTTTGATCACTTATTATATGTACAGAACAATATTTTATTAAAAAAAATAAACCATAAAATACTAAAAAATAAATAAATACAAAAAAATAAACACTAAAATACTGAATAACAAATTAAACGAAACTTTTCTTTAACTTAAAAAAAATATATATGAAAATAAAAATCTTAGCTTAACACTTTGGATGTGTTGTGTCCTAAACGGGCCTTAACTAACTTAAGCTAATCTTGCTTGGCACACCTAATCGCTCGGTCGGTTAAGTCGCTTGGTTCGCCCCCATTCCTATAAATAAAATGTAGCTTAATTTTAGGTGAAATATTTTCTAAAATCTCCGAAGTTAAATTTGTATTATTTTCTTGGAAATTATTATAAATAATAGAATCAGATAATATATTAATGCCCGAAGCCTTATTAATGTTATCGTCATTGGGGATAAAAAAAAATTGATTTGACTTTAAAGCATCTTGAACATTTTGCGCTATTTTTCTACGTAGATGACGCAGAGATAGGGTTATTTTAGACATTTTATTAAATAAAAAACAACTGACCAAAAAAAAGGAAAATAAGTATGCTTGGAATAACTAGGTAATCTAAAAAATACGTATAAAAATAAAAGAAACAAAAGTAAGGTTATGTTTTGAAGTTTCTATGAGCATTTAACACACTGTACGTACCTATAAAACAGTAGTTGTTATAAAATGCAACAATTCTTAAACGAGTAGCTATATTAAAACATTAATAGAAACTCACCTGTGCTTTTAACCAATATCGTAAAAGCCAGGACGCCAAAGCAACATGTAATGCAACTGGGCACAACAACAACAACACCAACAATTTTACAATAACTTTTTATTACATAAAAAACAATTATCGTGGTTAGCAACTAGTTAACAGAAATATAACTTATAATAGCGTGAATCGTCTGATTGATAGTGAGCGCTTCACAGCCACCAGCCACCATCAGTCAGCTGATTCCCGATCGTCTGTCGGTACCTTACTCCCCTCTCGATTCTCTGCAGTACGCGCACTTTGGACCAGCCCGACTTGGCTTAAAGCACACCCCGAATCTCACTCACTGAAACGACATGGACTAGTCCACCCCACCATGGTTATTGGCGGGTTATTTAAATGTTCGGGTGTTTGAAATCGGTACAATGGGGAATTTGTTATAAATATTACAGGTAATATAATTAAAAAAATATGGTGTAATGTAAATAAATATATCTATAAGCTTTTAATTTAAATAAACCTAAATATATACATATTATTTACTTCTGTCTACTAGTTCATCGTGAACTAGTAATATGCGTTTAAGGTGACTTATATTTGCACCTAGAATAATATAGGTATATTAACTAGTATCGACAAACAAAAGCGTTTAATTTATCTGTTAAAAAACGTTAAGTATAAAAATGGTAGATGGTAAACGTTTAAAAAATCAACCAAGACGAAATTTAACCGAGAGTTATAAACGAAGAACACATATTGTAATATTATGTAAATGTATACAAATTTAATTTAAATAAACCTAAACGTATATTTAGGCCCACTGTATATAAATAGTTCATCGTAAACTAAAAATAGTCGTATATTGTTAACTACATTTAAACGTAGAAAAATTACAATTATATACTATAGGATGTATACAAAAAACGTATAATATATCTTTTAAAATACGGCATGTATAATAATCGTAAACTGTAAACGTATACGGAATCAACCAATACCAAAATTAAACGAGTATTACGTATAAAATACGTTAGTTATACTAATGTGTGCTGCCTGGGATATCTTTAAATTTTGTCGTGGATTTTCTAAAATAAATTTTTTAAGGCTTTTTTTCATTTTAATTTTACATTTAATTGTTTTTATTGATTCTGGTAGTTCATTATGTATCTTAGGAGCAAGATAGGTATAAGATCGTTGACTAAGTGATTTACTTACTTGTGGCACGATATGGAGATTTCTATTGCGAGTTTGATAGGAGTGAGAAGGTAAGTTAGCATGTTTAGTATTAAGTTGATATTTTTGAGCCATGCAGTAGAAGTATATTTGCCTAAGATCCATTATTTGACTTTCGGCATATAATAGGTCACTTGAGTATCGATATTCTTTCGACAACATAAGTTTTAAAAATCTTCTTTGTATTATCTCAAGCGTTTGGATATGGCACCTTAGTGCGCTTCCCCAAGCTAGAATACCATATCTAAGATGGCTTTCGACTAAGGCATAATACAAAGTTGTTAAACAGCTAACTGAAAGATATCTTTTCAGAAAATTAAACTTATATAAGATACGCTGCAGTTTTTTTACGGTATAATTTATATGGTATTCCCATTTCAGATGACTGTCAATAAATATGCCAAGGTATTTTATTTGTGTCCGATTCTTAATCTAGTAATGATGATCTGTTCAAGTCTTTGGGATGTTATAGGTTTCCAGGGTTTTATGTTAGATTTCACTTCCTTCAACTTTGCAGCGGATTGTTGCCATTAGTTTTGCCACGCACTTAGAACTTTTTCTTTTAAGTTGATTTTTACGTCACTAGTCACACATTTGTCCACTACCGTTGCACTGTAACTTATCACTGCGCCCTGGGCCCACTTGTTCGCTGCTTTATTTCCAAGAAGTCCAATATGGAAAGGAGTCCACAAAAACCTTGTGTCCACTTTGGTGCTTTGGAGTTGGTGCAGCTCGGTCTTGATGAGAAGATTTATAGGAGTATACCTTCTGAATTTCCATTAGAGAACTAAGTGAATCGGTGATTGTAAATGATGTTTTATGATTGGATGTTTTAATGTAGACCAGTGCTTGATATATAGCGTAAAGTTCTCCAGTGAACACACTACTTAGCACAGGTAATTTGTATTGGAGTCGAATAGTTGGAGTGATAACTACTGATCCGACACCATTGTCTGTTTTGGAAGCATCTGTGTATATATTGATATAGAAATTCCTGACGTCATAAAATTTATTATCTAAATTGAGCAATACTGGGGTGGTGAAGTGTCTTGAAATCAAAATTAAAGTGAAAATCAAAATGTCGGGGTTTTTGTTGATTTTGGAAGATTGTCAATAAAAATGGGAGATTGTCAAAAAGCTTTTTTGGAAAGATAATATGTTGAATTTGTTTTGAAAAAGATAAAATAAACCAGAATATATAAAAAGGTAAAAAAGAGATTTTATTGCAAAGTTTAGAGAACAGATAGAGCAGTGAGAGGAATCGAGGCAGACAGAGGAAACCAGCAGTCCAAAAAAGTAGACAGTGAGCAGAGGAGACAAGGAGTTAAACATAAAAGAAAGGTAGTGAGAAGTTTTAATTTTAATATAAGAGGAAAGTGTAGCAAATAACAGAAGTAGCAGGTTGGAGTACAGAGAACGAGCAGGAGTAGGATAAACAGGAGAAGCAGTAGAAGTAGGAAAAGCAGGTCCCCTAAGAAGAAACATTCAAATTTTTTTTTAGTTTATTATAATTTGGTTTTTAATTTTATATTGTAAATTTTTTTTAGAGCCGAACCACCCCTTTTTAAGAGTCTGGGCAAATTTATTAAAAAAATTGATATACAGGGGGTTTCTATATCAATATGTTGGAAATTAGAGTAGGAGGCTAGTTTTGAAATTAGAGTATTATGTATTAGTTTAGTGGGAGTTTCATGTTTGTTGTAGATTGTTAAGCTTGTATCAACTGACAGCCTTTGGAGTAGCCATGGGTAAAGTGGCAAAGGTTGACTGCTTCTTTGCTTACTCTATAATAAAATGGGGGTCCATTATCTTTTTCTGTTGATATATTTGGCTGTACCTTTTTGAGTGAGAATTTTTGTAGACTGGATGTTGTTTGTTGGCTAAAATGGTCGAGGCGTATGAGAGCGTTAAAAACTGTCTTCTTCTTCTTCTTCTTCTTCTTCTTCTTCTTTCTTTTTCTTCTTTTTCTTCTTCTTCTTCTTCTTCTTCTTCTTCTTCTTCTTCTTCTTCTTCTTCTTCTTCTTCTTCTTCTTCTTCTTCTTCTTCTTCTTCTTCTTCTTCTTCTTCTTATTCTTCTTCTTCTTTCTTCTTCTTCTTCTTCTTCTTCTTCTTCTTCTTCTTCTTCTTCTTCTTCTTCTTCTTCTTCTTCTTCTTCTTCTTCTTCTTCTTCTTCTTCTTCTTCTTCTTCTTCTTCTTCTTCTTCTTCTTCTTCTTCTTCTTCTTCTTCTTCTTCTTCTTGAAAGTGATGGTTCTTCTAGCTCAGCTTGTAAGCTTACGATAGGTGAAGTCCGATAAGTACCTGAGATGGTTCGAAGTGCTTTATTTTGAATAGTGTCCTCGATTTTTAGAATATGTGGCTTTGCAGAGGAGTATGCTATAGCTCCGTAGTCATTTCTGGATCGTATAAGGTGTTTGTAGATTTGAAGAAGAGTAGTCTGATCACAACCCCAGTTTTTATTCGAATGCACTTTTAGTAGATTTAGCCCATTTTGACATGAAAGAATCAGTTTTTTTCTGTTTATTCCAGTTTAATTTATGATCGAATGTCATGCCCTAAAATTTGATCGATTGGATGAATTGAAGATGTTTGTTGTATAATTTTAACGATATGTTATTACTTTTTGCGTTGCTTTGTAAAGAGCACACACTTTGTTTTGGAAGTAGAGAATTGAAGACCTGTTTCATTTGACCAATTTACAATGTCGTCTAGATGTTTCTGAAGAAGGATTTGCGTAGTTGGACAGTTGTTACTCTTAATAAACATGATAAGGTCATCGGCATAAACCAACAGGCCTACAAGGTTGCAATATCATTGCCAATGGGCAGCATTTTGACAGTTCCTTTTTTTCAATAATAGCACTGGATAAAACCAAAAGGTCAGACTATTGTAGTAATCTATAATTCTTTAATTGTTTTATCCACTATTGTTACATGATTACATTATTATTATTATATTTTAACTTACAGCTATCAAAATACCTGATCTTGTGAAAATCATCATATGGTTTAACCTAAGTAATGGTAATGCTTCACAAACTAAACAATTCAACGTCTTAATACTACTATCGGCTTTCGGTCTTTCGGTCCAAGTTAAATCATTTCTCGTTTTTTTTTAAGCTACGAGTTTACCCTTGTAGGCATCAGTCTCTTTAAGGTGAGAACCACCATTTTAGCGTCTCTCGAATTTGTATTGGTATTGGTTCCAAGCCAACGAAGATTGGTTCCATCGAGTCTTTGTGGAAATAATGGGATTTTTTACTACTCGAAAAAAAAAAGGTTGTTTTGAAATTTGCGGTATATTATATTTTGGCTAGAACTAAGTACGACGATGTGAGTAAGACGATGTCTATAAACAGACGTAAATGAAAACAATGTTACATTGACGATGTGCTTCTTTTGTTGTGAAATAATATGCAGGTTTAAATAATACATTACACTCCTCGGGTCCGTTTATCATTCATTAAATGTCTAATTAAAATTAATTTTTATGCAATTAAATACCCAGATGCGCCCACTTCGCGTTGCTTGACACAAGGAGTTTATTCTAAGACATCTATTTATCGTGTGTGCAGTATCATTCAAATAAGACCACAATCCAAATAATTATTTTTAGACGGTAAAAACTTTCAAATGATACCGGAAATGAACAGTAATTAGTTGTTTAGACAGCCGAACAGATGACTCGAATTTAAATGCTAAGCAGTGCTAGTGCATAAGACGAATGATACAGACGAACTATTTGAATGTAAATACTCGAATCCGATAAGCAAACTTATCTTGTTAAAATTATCTAAACAAATTTAGACACATCAATTATTATTGATTAACTCTCGAAAAGAAAAAAAAACAGTATGCATTATCAATAAATCAATAATTGCATTTTGTATTAGCTCTAATATTACACGACGAGTCTGGTTAGAAAATTAGTATAGATAAATAGAAGAATAAAACCGAAGGGCTTATTGGATGAAGGTTAATATTTAATTTCAAAACAAAGCGTTTTCCAACTCTTATTTAAATTCTGTATTAATTTTAAGTTCTACCTGTAAACTATGCAATAAAACACTATTTTTCTACGGCTGCAATGATAAATCATCATTTTTATTCGGCTATTGGAACTTATATCATACACATTTTACACAACATTTCATATTGCAGGAGTTGCCCAGCAACGCGTGCGAAATGAAATTTTAATTTAGTAGATCAAAAACTAAGGCGGCTATAATATCATTTTGACGTTACTGTCAGTATAATTAATATTGACAGAACTTACGATAATTATACTTTTTTTATGAAATAAATTAATAAAATGGACAGTGATAGTGATATAGAATTAACACCTCCAAACATAAAGGAATCTGCAAAAGTAACAACTTTAAATTTGTTGCCTCCAACATCAAAAAAATTATATCAACGATCTTATGCCCTCTTCATGAATTGGAAAAAAGGCGAGAACGCAAACTCATTTTCAGAGAACGTTTTAATGGCTTATTTTGCCGAATTGGCGAAAAAAATGAAAAGTTCTACGCTTTGGACACAATATTCGATGTTGAGAACGACTATCAGCATTAATAATAATATAGAAGCATTTCTCAAGCGGCAGTACAAACCGAAAAAGTCGAAGACTTTTACGTCAAATGAAATCGAAAAATTTATAAAAGAAGCTCCCGATGAGATATATTTAGTAACAAAAGTAGGTTATTTAAAATACGTTATTTTTTATATTTGTGTAATCCAAAGTATTTTCAATTTGTGAATTTTTATTGTAGGTTGTGTTAATTATGGGTGTAATGGGTGCATGCAGACGACATGAATTACATCAGATGAAAATTTAAAATTTTAATGATTTGAATGAAGCAGTTTTGGTGACGGTATCAGACACTAAAACCAAAATTGTTCGAAAGTTCACTATAATTGGTCAATATTATAAAATTTTTAAAAAATATGCCGACCTTCGCCCTCCTCATGTTAATGATCCCTGGTTTTTTATAAATTACCAAAAAGGTAAATGCACCGTTCAAAGAATAGGGTTAAATAAAATTGGGGCAATGGGAAAAGATATTTGGGGAAAGTATTTGAAATTGCCAAATCCTGAGTTATATACAGGTCACTGCTTCCGCCGTTCTTCGGCAACAATTTTAGTTGATGCTGGTGGTGACATAACCACGTTAAAGCGTCATGGCGGCTGGAAGTCTACAGCTGCTGCTGAAAGCTGTATAGATGAATCCTTAACAAATAAGATTGATATAACCAACATAATTTCTAATAAGATAAAAAATATAACTTCAGAAACGGGAAACACATCTACTACAACTGCAGAAAATTGCCAAATTCAAGAAAATGTAAATATTGAACATAATATCAATACTACCTCCTCAAAAATGGTTTTTAATAATTGTACGTTTAATTTTTATAAATAGGTTGGGGTTGACCAGTTTTTTAGTTTCAATCGAGTTTATTTATCCACAATTTGTTATTTGCAGTGTAATCTATTCCAGTTAATAAAATAATTCTTTTATTCGATTTGTGTTTGTTTATGTAATAGAAATCAGTCGTAGAAAAAGTATAGTATGCAACTCGCACGAAATAGCTATTTTGCACTCGTATGATTTGCAACACTCGCCTACGGCTCGTGTTTCAAACTTTCATACTCGTGCAAAATATGCTTTCTTTCGTGCTCGTTGCATAATATACTATTATAGGAAGATATTTGTAATTTAAAAATATCTATTATAAACTTGGGCGAAAATATTTAGTTATTTAATCAATGTCAGGAAATACCAAAAATTAATTCAATAAAAGATTTAATAACTATAAATTGGAAGGTAAAATTTAGAACAAAATAAAATAATAATAAAATAAAATAGATAGAATACTTAATTAACCCTAGAGCGGTATCGTACGTAAAATTTACGTGTGGTTTGTAGCGAAAGGGCAATTTCCAGTAATTCTTTGGAGTCACGATCTTGAGCTTTCAGCAGTGCCTCAGGAAACATCAATTTGTGATGATTAGTAGATTCCAAAGTTGCAACTATTTAGCAAAAGAAGATGTGGGTTGATTTTGAAAAGTATACACGGAAGAAATACGCATCGATACTAATAAGTAGTTATTTGTTGTACGTTTATCTAACGTGTCGCCAAACTTAAAATTTTAGGCTTCGCTTATTTCTTAACGACAGTCCATGCAAATCGCCCTATGTGTCTTTTACAATATGATAAACAGCTTGCATTAATTCATACCTAATTTAGTCACACAATGTTGAAGCATTAGATGGTAAAACTTTATCACGTTTTGAGTACTTCACAAAAGTCTTATTAATAAACGAATTGGAACAAACCTGTTTACTTTCATCTGAAACAAAGAAAAATACATAGCTAGATGAAAATAAATTTTTAAATTCTATTAAAAACGAAAACTGGGACAATTTTTACAAAACTGAAAACATTGATAAAAAAACAGACATACTAATAAACAAAATAAATGACTCAATAACAACTGGAACTATTCAAATGAATTATTTTAATAAATTCAAAAAAAGGCAAACTTGGATTACACAAGGTCTGATGAACTCGGCAAAGCACAAAGAAACTTTATATCTTGTTCAAAAAAAGGATCCAGAAAATGAGACAAAAAGACTAGAATATAACAGATATAAAAACAAATTTAATAAACTTATAAAAAAAACTAAAGAAGATTATTTTATTAATAGAATTGGAGACAGTAAAGATAGTAAAACTCTATGGAAAACCGTAAATACCTTCGTTGGAAAACAACCTGAACAAAATGATAAAATTGAAATAGATAAAAACAATGTTAAACTAACTGAAAAAAAAGATGTAGCAAACTATTTCAATGAGTATTTTTCTAATGTAGGTAAAACCTTGGCAGAAAAAATTAAAAAACCAAAAATGACATGGAATCGAAAATATAGTTGCCAATCTGCTTTTTTTCTACCAACTTGTGAAGAGAAAATAGAAAATTCCATAAGAGATCTAAAACCTAAAAAAGCACCAGGAATAGACGGAATAACTAGTGAACACTTATTACTTATTAAGGAATTTATAAAGAAACCTCTTACTCATTTAGTAAATGAAATATTTCTAAAGGGTCAATTTCCAGGACCTCTAAAAACGGGTTTAATTAAGCCTCTACACAAAAAGGGCGATAAAAGAAATACTTCCAATTATAGACCAGTATCATTAATAACAAATATTACTAAAGTTGTGGAAAAAATTATAAAATTGAGAATAGTGACCTTCCTGGAAAAAAATCATTATATATCGGAATGACAATTTGGTTTTAAGCAAGGTATGTCAACAGAAGATGCTATAACATTTTTAACTAATAACATTTATAAAAAACTTGATGAAAGTACATCAACCTTATGTGTATTTTTAGACTTAGCAAAGGCCTTCGATACCGTTGATCATAAAATATTGATCGATGTACTAGAGGACCTTGGATTCAGAGGAGTAATAGCAAATATACTAAAATCTTACCTAGCTAACAGAGTTCAATATGTTAAAATTGAAGATAAGCTAAGTGATCCATGCATTGTAACATATGGTGTTCCACAAGGAACAGTACTGGGGCCCATTCTATTCTCCATATATATTAATGGTCTTTTAGAAATAAGAAGTAATGGTACCATATCGTCTTTTGCTGATGATACCGTTATACAATATTCGGATAAATCTTGGAAACTGGTAAAAGAAAAAGCCGAGAAAGATCTAGTCAATATAAAAAATTGGTTTGACTTAATGTCCTTAACAATTAATTTCGAAAAAACAAATTATATACCCTTTTCATGTAACAAAAAAAGAATACCAAATTTCAAAAAGCTAACTTTAAATCAAAATCATAATACATTAGAAATACATGAGACAAATAGTTGTAGATATCTGAGAATCGAAATTGACAGGTTTTTAAAATGGGATGTACATATATCATCATTAATTAAAAAAATCAGATACATAGTGTATAAATTTAGAAGACTTCGATCAATTTTAAAATCTGATCATTTGAAAACAATTTATTTCTCATTAGTACACTCATTACTACAATACGGAATAGCAGGATGGGGAGGGGCATATAAAAATCAAATTAAAAAAATTAGAAACTATCCAAAAAATGTTTATAAAAATTATTCTAAAGAAACCTAAACGATATGATACTAACCTTCTATATAAAGAAAGTTATCTTATGGATATTAATCAAATATACATGTTTAAAATATTGACCCTACAACATAAGAAAAAGCATATGTTAGAAAAAATAAATCATGATCACGACACTCGGTATAAACAAAATCAAATAACGCAAACCGCAAAAGCACAAAAGACCATAGGTCAAAGATCATTTTATTTTACGGCAAGACATATATATCCTCATATTCCAAACAAATTAAAAATTTTTAAAAATAATATATTTAAAATAAAACTAAAAAACTGGATATTGCAACTACCAAGAGAACAAGTAAGTAATCTGATTAATTTAAAACGATATTAATATAATTTATAAAGGTATCTTAATTAAAGAAAATAAAATTCGAATAAAAAATAAAATACGTACCTCACTTAATTCTTCTGCACTTCTTATTACAGTGATATATTCAATTATATTTAGCCCAATCGGATTAGTATTTTAGATTCTGAAAAATTCGAAGCAGCAATTTTCCTTCGGAATTCGTTGGAGGGGGTCTCTGGTAGTCTAAATTCAAAAAGTTGGGATTCCAAAGTTGTCGTTACCTCCGCCATCTTGATTTAAAGGGTTATTTTTTGTATCTTGAATAACTCATTTATTTTCAATTTTACACGGAAAATAGTTTTTACAAAAGTTATTTTAAATTAAATTTCCTACAACTCTGCTTTTTATTTTGTACGATCGATTTTTTTCGATTTATACCCGAAAAGGGGGTGAATTTTTGGTTATAGAATAACTCGTTTATTTTCAATTTTACGAGAAAAATTGTTATAAACAAAGTTGTTTAAAATTAAATTTCCTACAATTCTGATTTTTATTTTGTACGATCGATTTTTTTCGATTTATACCCGAAAAGAGGGGGTGAATTTTTGGTTATAGAATAACTCGTTTATTTTCAATTTTACGAGAAAAATTGTTATAAACAAAGTTGTTTAAAATTAAATTTCCTACAATTCTGCTTTTTATTTTGTACGATCGATTTTTTTTCGATTTATACCCGAAAAGAGGGGGTGAATTTTTGGTTATAGAATAACTCGTTTATTTTCAATTTTACGAGAAAAATTGTTATAAACAAAGTTGTTTAAAATTAAATTTCCTACAATTCTGATTTTTATTTTGTACGATCGATTTTTTTCGATTTATACCCGAAAAGGGGGTGAATTTTTGGTTATAGAATAACTCGTTTATTTTCAATTTTACGAGAAAAATTGTTATAAACAAAGTTGTTTAAAATTAAATTTCCTACAATTCTGATTTTTATTTTGTACGATCGATTTTTTTCGATTTATACCCGAAAAGAGGGGGTGAATTTTTGGTTATAGAATAACTCGTTTATTTTCAATTTTACGAGAAAAATTGTTATAAACAATGTTGTTTAAAATTAAATTTCCTACAATTCTGCTTTTTATTTTGTACGATCGATTTTTTTCGATTTATACCCGAAAAGAGGGGGTGAATTTTTGGTTATAGAATAACTCGTTTATTTTCAATTTTACGAGAAAAATTGTTATAAACAAAGTTGTTTAAAATTAAATTTCCTACAATTCTGATTTTTATTTTGTACGATCGATTTTTTTCGATTTATACCCGAAAAGAGGGGGTGAATTTTTGGTTATAGAATAACTCGTTTATTTTCAATTTTACGAGAAAAATTGTTATAAACAAAGTTGTTTAAAATTAAATTTCCTACAATTCTGCTTTTTATTTTGTACGATCGATTTTTTTCGATTTATACCCGAAAAGAGGGGGTGAATTTTTGGTTATAGAATAACTCGTTTATTTTCAATTTTACGAGAAAAATTGTTATAAACAAACTTGTTTAAAATTAAATTTCCTACAATTCTGTTTTTTTTTTGTACGATCGATTTTTTTGGTTTATCCCTGAGAAGAGTGGGGGTGAACCTAAGTATTGTATTGTCACGTTTATTATTGATGTTGTACCATCGTTCTTTTGGGGTTTACTGTATACCTGGAATTAAAAAGAAACGTGATAATACAATGATAAGAGTTTACCCCCACTCTTCTCATGGATAAATACAAAAAAATCGAGCGTACAAAAAAAACAGAATTGTAGGGAATTTAATTTTAAACAACTTTGTTTATAACAATTTTTCTCGTAAAATTGAAAATAAACGAGTTATTCTATAACCAAAAATTCACCCCCTCTTTTCGGGTATAAATCGAAAAAAATCGATCGTACAAAAAAAAGCAGAATTGTAGGAAATTTAATTTTAAATAACTTTTGTAAAACTATTTTCCGTGTAAAATTGAAAATAAATGAGTTATTCAAGATACAAAAAATAACCCTTTAAATCAAGCTGGCGGAGGTAACGACAACTTTGGAATCCCAACTTTTTGAATTTAGACTACCACAGACCCCCTCCAACGAATTCCGAAGGAAAATTGCTGCTTCGAATTTTTCAGAATCTCAAGCCTGTTCTTCACCTAATCCGATTGGGCTAATTGTATTTAATTTAAAATATGTAATTTAGTTTTTGATTTAGAATATTTTATTAACAGTTTAATTTGAATTATTTAATTTAAAGCGTTTAATTTAAAATGTTTACTTTGAGATATTTAATATTTCATTTTTAATTTAAAATACGATATTTAGTTTATAATGTTTAATTTATGCTTAATTTATAATGTCTAAATTAATGATTAATTTGAAATTTTGATTAGGAATGAAATGTCGCAAATGTTCCAAATGATTATTTAGGTTATTTAATACAAAATAAAATAGACAAAAAAAATATGTTAACATCAATATAAAAAAAAAGAAATATATTAGAAAAACCATACACTAGCCATACAGGCTTCTATGGATCTTATATTTATTTCCGTTCATTTTATATATTTTCGTATGTGTACCTAAAAAAAGTGTAATTCAATTGGAAATAAATATTATTATTATTATATTATTATTATTATAAACCATGGCAACCATAACGTCAATAAATAGGATACGTAAGTACAGTAAGTGAAGTAGATATTAAAAAAACTTTATATTTAGTAAAAATATCAAAGGGGAGGGGATCAAAAAGGGACCAGAGAAATATTGCCACCTTTGTCCTACATTAAAGGAAAAAAATGGCAACTACGTACTGCGTAAAATGTACCAAAACAGTATGTGGGGAATACCAAATAAAAATATGCACGTGTTTCAAAGAAATCAAATGAAAAAGTGTTCTCTTTATTTTTAAATTCAGTTACTGTGATTTTTTTATTTTAAAATATTGTTTTGTTATTAAAATATTTTAAAAACAATATTTTATGTTTCGATAAAAAAAACTAATGATACAGGTAATTTTACAAAGTATACATGTAAAAATTCGCGAATGCGATACCAACAAGCGGTAGAAATTAAACGATACTGTTCTAGGGTTAATGCACATGAGATGGCGTACCTGAAATAAAAAGAAAAATAAGAATGAGCAATCAAGTTTCCTAAAAGCAGTTTTATATTAAAGAAAGTTTATGAGAAGGTGATATTCAAAAACAAAATAGGGAGAGGCTGGTACAGTGGCCACGTTTAGAGTACATTCATGATAACATTAATAAATATCAATATATTTGACTGAGTCTCCGCCCACATAATGTTGAATAGATTTTTAACTTATTAATGTAAATTATAACACCAAAAACCACATAGCTAATGCAAAAGTTACTATTTTTTGTTTTGCCAAAAGTGTGGCCACTGTACCTAACCAACTGGTACAATAGCCACAAAGATAAGGTACAATGGTCATTATTTGCAATTCTTATATTTTATTATCAAAAAAGTTACAAAAAGAAATAAAACATATTTCACTTTAACAAACATTATAAGATAGTAAATCGTTTTTAAAAGTAAACAAATTTACTGTTCGTTGTGTTCCAGCAGAGCTTATTGGTTGGGACAAAATGAGGACTGTCTCTTCATTTGTTATGGTGGCAGAATCTTTAACTGAAGGGAATGAAAAATGTCTTCCATGTCGTCGTAGAAAATTTACACTGTATTCGTGATCCGAAGAAAAAACTTCTGTAACTTGTGCTACATAAAATTTCTAGGTTTTTTTGGTATTAAATCTCACCAAAACAAATGAATCGACCTCCACCCTTCGCGAGGTTATGTCCTGGTCAGACATTTCATCTGATTCTGAAAATAGACCAACATCATCGGAATCCGCAACATCAGACAATTCCCTATCACTGTTATTGTATTAGTCGACCTAACTGGACTATCAATTTTTCTTTTTACTGTTATCTTTGCTTTCTTTACTCTACTCCTTCTTGCTATTCTTTCTGCTGTTTCCGCTTCTATTCTTTTATAAATTGGTGTATCAGTCAGAACTTCAGTAGTCTTCTTCTTTCTTTGTTTTTTTACTGGCATCGAGGTTGCTTTAGGGTATGGTTGCAGTAACACATGAGAAATGAATCGATTTGCAGTTGTTTCCTTGGAAGTTGCTACTGTTTCACAACAAACAATTTTTTTTTCAGGTGTAACTTCAGATAGATCTTTCTGATTTGTCCTCAGTGTTTTATCTCGACAACGTGATGTTGGACTGAATGTCAATTTCTGGTATTTCGCTGGCATTAAAATTGTTTGGTTCTTGTTCTTCTCGATCAACGTTTGGCATATCTGTTACTGTTGCGGACTAGAACATACCAAAAGATGGTGCCGTGAAGTGGGACTTAGTATAAACCCTACAAAAACAACACTAGTAGCCTTTTCAAGGAAAAGAAAACTTAATCTCAAAACCGTTAAATTAGACGGGATAGATATAGAATGGAAAAATGAAGTCAAATATCTATGTCTAACCCTGGACAACAAACTTCTCTGGAACACACATGAGAAGGAAGTAGTAAATAAGGCCACAAAAGCCCTAATGGTATGCAGAAACATGGCGGGTAAACGATGGGGATGTAACCCAAACATACTGCGATGGATGTATACTGCAATAGTGAGACGAATCATCACTTACGGGGCTATAGCCTGGAGTAACAGAACTAGTTTAGTTACTACGAGAGCTAATATCTCAAAAGTACAAAGACTAGCCTGTGTTTGCATTACTGGTGCAATGAGAACCTGTCCTACGGCCGCAATGGAGGTGATCTTAAACCTCACCCCTCTACATTTGGTGATAGAGAATGTGGCAAAAAGGACACGATATAGAATTATCAGGAGCGGAGTAATCAGACGAAAGTCTACTTGCTTCAGGACTAAAGATACCTGGGACATGCCCCAGGATGAAATGCAAAAGAAGTACAGTTTTGTGAAAAACTTCAAAACCACAGAGCTGGGCTGCAAGAAAGAAAGGAGCCAAGAATCCATCGCGCTTGCAACCGAAAGATGTGCTATTCAGTGGTACACGGACGGTTCCAAAACCATAGAAGGAACTGGAATAGAAGTGTATGGGCCGAGAACCAAGCACTCCGAAAGCTTGGGAAAATACCCAAGCATCTTCCAGGCGGAAATTCACGCCATCGAGAAGTGTATCCAGTTTAACATCGAGAGAAACTATCATAGACAAGAGATTATCATCATGTCCGATAGTCAAGCAGCCATCAAAGCGCTGAGTTCTTACGTAATCAGCTCAAAAATGGTATGGAGATGCCTAGAACAATTGAATGAGCTAGGCGAGAAAAATAGAGTTACTCTCACTTGGGTCCCGGGACATAACGGGGTACAGGGTAACGAGATTGCAGATAGTCTTGCAAGGAAAGGGGCTCAAACACCCTTTGTAGGACCTGAGCCGTTCTGCGGTATCAGCAGTAACATAATATTAGAAAAGATTAAAAAAGAATTGGGTAGTAGAAGAACCGATAATTGGAACAATCTCTTGGGGCTGAGACAGGCCAAGATACTTCTGGGTGAATATAACCAAAAAAGATCGGAAGCCTGCATCTGCCTGAGCAAGAACAGGCTACGTACTGTAACAGGGATCCTTACCGGGCACTGCCGACTAAAAGGACACCTAAGTAAACTGAGAGTAGTAGAGGATAGTGAGTGCAAATTCTGTGAGGAGGAGGACGAAACCTCCATTCACATCCTAACTGAATGTGTAGCACTCCAGAATCCAAGGGCACTATATCTAGGAGGATATCAAATAGAAGAGGGAGACTTACCTAACTTGAAGCCACTTCAAATCCTACACTTCCTTGAGAAAATAGGATTGGAAGGGTCGCTATAGGCATTGAGACATTTCCTTAGTGCAGTGGCGACAGAAGGGGGCACAATAGATCTTTTAGGTCGCAGTGTATTAACACCCCATTATCAACATAACATAACATACTGTTGCGGCCATAAAATCGTCGTCGTTAAAAACGTCATCGTTGAATGGGAACACCCCAGTAGCTTGAAATGCTGATACCACATTTTTGGGTCAGAAAGCAAGTGGATAAGCTTCCTTCAAAATATCTGCTATATCGTATATGGTTATCCTCTTTCCTGGATTTTTCAACAACCATTTTTGACACTCATGTGAATAATATTTCTTCAGAGGTCCGAATACAGCTTTATCAAGCGGTTGAAGGCGATGGCTAGTATGTGGCGGTAACGTTAACAAAATTATATTATTTTCCTTTGCTAGTTTAATAGATTCTAAAGAAACATGGCTCTTATGGTTGTCCATAATGAGTAAAATGGGAGAAGCCTTTGTAGGATTAGTATGTGTCTTAAAATGTATCATCTACTGCTCAATCAACTCTGCTGTCATCCACCCAGAAGTTGTAGCGGAACCCTGAGTACCTGGTGGTGCATTTTTTATCATGTAATTCTTGAAAATTTTTCTAGGAAACACTAAAAACGGCGGTATCGAATTACCAATAGCGTTTATGGCATTACACATGGTTACTATATGACCTACTTGCTTTTGTCCCTTTTTGGCTATTACTTTCCCAGTATCTTGCACAGTTGTTAGTGCTGTTTCGTCAACATTATAAACCTGAGAAGGCGTAAACTTATATTTTTCATAAATCGTCTTAAGATTGCAACGACTGGTCGATTAAATCCCTTCGCTCTGCCTAATGAAGTAGCGTCTGCTGATCGTAGTGATAATTCTGCGTTTCGTTTCATAAAACTAGTGAACCAAAACTTGCCAGCATTCTTGTTCTTTTCCCATGAGGTGGGTATTTTTTTCTTGTTAGAAATCGCCAAATCGTAAGCTAGTTTTCTAGCACCCTTTGGATTAAGACCGTGATGGAGCTTAGTCATAGTTTGCAGATAACTACTGAGTTCTTGTTCTTCGTCTGTAGAAAAAATTTGGTTTACACGATAATATGGAGTCAATCTCGGAGCTCCTTCAAGAACGTCTGAGGTCCAATTTATATTATTTTTATTTTCTTGACACTTTTTAACATATCTTCTGAGCGTAGTCCGTGGAATATCGTATTTTAGAGCAGCAGCCTTTTGAGATAATCCACCTTCCATAACATCATATATAGCTCTTCTCATATCGCTATCAGAAGTTTTGCCAATTCCGGGATTTTTCGGCGCTGGACGTGGCATATTACGATCTGAAATTTATATTGTATGAAATAAAAAATATTTATCCTCATTATTTTTTTTAACTAGGAACAGTGGCCACTGTTTTTTGAAAAAAAGAGCAGTGGCCACTGTTCCTAATATGCGTTTGTGGCCACTGTACCAAAACCATCTTGTTTAATAAAATATAACCTAAAATCTTCTACTTCTACTAGAAATTATTAAGGTTTCGATTAGGTGGCGCGCCTGTACACATCAAATGAAAACAAATATTTAAAAGTGACCACTGTACCTGACTGGCCATTGTACCAGCCTCTCCCCTACTTATTAACACTAATTCAAATGATTTGATCCTTCTGAGTCTTCTCATTAGATATCGGTTGTCCAGGAATTATAAAACTTTAATATTGACGTAGTAATTTAGTCTTTTTTTTGTTTTTTTTTTGCGATGATTTTCCTTTTTTTTTTTTTTTTTTTTTTCGACTATAGACATTCTCTATGTGAACGTCTGATTTTCTTACATACCAAGGTGCGTTTACTACTGCCCTTAATAATTTATTCTGGAAACGTTGTATTATATTTTTTATTTTTATTGGCACACACCCAGAGCTGTATGTCATAAGTCCATACTGGCTTCAATACTTGTTTATATTGTGACGGGTAACACTCCGTACATAAGGATAAATAATTTCTAGTAATTGTAAATAATTTCGACGAGTAACAATGATAAAAAATGTTATTTTAACAAAACGAAACTCAATCAATAAAATTTATAATAAAAAGAAACTAACTTGACTAGGACCAAGATTAAAATTGAAATTAGATTAGACTTTGAAAAAGTCTCAGAAAATAACAAAATATTATGATTTCAAGTAAATTAAACTTTAAATTACTTACAAAATTGATCGTCTCTACCTCGAAATGACTTCACACACTATTTAAGTCGTAGTTTGAAAAAAAGTGTAACTTGAAATAGGTAAAGTAGTTTTACCTCATTAAACTGGCACACACAGTAGAACTTCAGGGGTTCTAACTATTTCACTAAGTGGTGAAATAAAGGGGCGATGCATGCTCCAACTCCGAACCTGAAAATTCATACGAATAAAATATCTGTGAAAAGATGTAAGTATGTCCAGAGGAAACATTATCATTAGTAGATAGTTTCTACAAAATTTTAGATTTTGAATCGATCTAATTTAATTTAAAAACTATTTAAATGGTGAAATTAACAGGTCAATAATTATTGAAAATGTTGCAACATAAATGTTTGTAAATATAAATTTAAGTGTTTATTAATCATTTCGCGAGTGATTACATGAAAATAGTGCAAAAAACTTAAAATGTGATCCTCGTACATGGCTATGACAGCCAAAAATCAAGAAACTTTAATCTTCAGGTGGCCATGACTATGAGGTTTATAAAAAGCAATTTCATTGCGGGGCTGTTGATTCTGAGCAGTTGTCGAAGAAAGTCCTTTTAAAAAACAATCAAAACAGAAAAAAAAATCAACTCATCTTTGAAAATGACAGCCGTGTCTTTGACCGTGTCTTCAACGGATTTAAAAAAAATCAATATAAATGGTATTTAAATGATTTTCTCCACTAATTATGGTGATTTGTTAGATCCATCATTAGCAGCACGAGACATGGAACCCAAAATTTGACTAACACGGACATGGACCAGTCAAGTAAGATTTTAAGATGTCATAATATTGCCTAGGTAAAAACTTATTTATTTTATATTCAAGGACCTCTAACCATACTTTATTGAAAGCCTGAGTCTAGAAAAAGTGAGTTGTAGACCTTCTTTTCTCCCATTGCTTCCCCTATTTCATTCGTTATTCTATAGATTTGATCAATAGTGGAATGATTGTTCCTAAATCCAAATTAGTGGACAGATATTATATTTTTACTGTCTATCATGGGCCTTAATCTTTTTAGTAAAAGTTTTTCGAAAAGTTTAGACAGCACTATTGATCTATAGGACTTTACTTCATTTGGTAGTTTTACAGGTTTGGGTAATATTATATTTCAGTGACTTTCCAGATTCTAGGTACGTGCTCTATTCCAGGGATTCCCAAACTATCTCTAGTTTTTTCTAAAGTAATTTCAAAAAATACTTAAAAAATATTAAAACGTTTTTTGGTACTGACCCTGTTACTTTTTCATAAACTTGCACAACTGTATGATTACGCAATTAACGCGCGTAAGTAACTAAACACTTTGTAAATTATTTTTCAATAACTGTATTTTAATTCACTTTATTTAACTATGTAAGTGCAAATTTGTTATGTAGTAAAATATCAAAAGCATGTTTGGACTTGAACTTGATCATGTTTTCGTTCGTGTTAAATCCCGTATATCCGTCAAATACAGAGCAAGTCAAAACGTGCCTGAGAGACTTGTACGCTCTAACTCATTATATTGCACGAACTTGTCTTTTCATCTTTTCATCTTGTACGAACTTGTGCACGCTTGTCGACTTGTTGACTTTTTTAAAAGTACAACAATGATACTTCCTACTAAAATATTAGTCATTCATATAACAAGTTGGTACACATAACACAACTTATACAGTATCTTGTAAGTTTCAAATAAGAACTTGTGTTATTTAATAGGGGTCGATTTTTAGACCTCGTCGACCCCCAAAATCAGTTTTCTTTTATTTCGACCCCTGGGAAACCGATTTCGACCCCAAGGGGTCGGTGTTGACCACTTTTGGAATTCCTACCCTCACAGGTCTACAAAAAAAATTTGGTTAATTAGCCAGCAAGATGTCGTGCGAAGCTGTCCAAATTTTGAAGCTACGTTCAGGTTTGTATCGATCGATAATAACCTAAAAAATGTTTTTTATCGTACAGTAAACGCCAAATCTAAAGAACCAGCGCAAATGCTCAAGTTCGTTTACTTAAAAATCGCCACGCCCATTCACAATTTGAACCTTGTCCTTGCTTACGGTCAGTAGCGTAACGACTAGATCATTGTTTGTTTCTTGTTTCTGTGTTTTGGTTAAAGTGACTGGTTTTATTTTTGATAATGTCTTCTATTGTGGGTGAAAAAAAGCGCAGATCTGTTATTAACGGACAAAATCATTTTTGTTTTTAGTATAACTATTGTAATGTTTTAAATAGCTTTTTTTTTGAAAGTACGGCCCGTTTGACCAATATACAATTTAATTTATTTAAATAAGGATAATTTCTTGACCTAACAGAATTTTATATAAATACCGAACGGAAAGCGGTAGAACAGCCTTAACCTAAAGTCGGCTTACTTAAAAATAATGATTTTTTAATTGACTATAGAGTTATGTACTAATAATAACACTAAGCAATATGTATGAACAAGTATCATTCGCTATTTTCCACTTATTTTATGTCCTAAAATATACGCGCCCCTGGTTTACAACTTTCTAGGTAAGCTACCAATTCTATTCTTCGGTAGGCGTGTTCGTAGCATTATAAATGCGCGTCCTTGGTTCTTTAGATTTGGCGTTTACTGTACTTAATGTTATTAATTTCTTTTTTTAATTAGTAATATCGATATACCCTCGTCAAGAAGGTGTTGTGTAAATAATCCAAATACATTTTGTTACATTTGTGGTAAATATTGAGAAGGTTTGCGGGTTAGAAGAGGTTTTTTAACTTTAAAATATGTTTAATCAATCAAGAAAATAACAAATGAAAACTTATAGCTAAAATTATTGTTCTCATCAGGTTCTCGTATCAACGTCTCGAGCCCGACTACCAACTGCCGGTGTTCGACCGGCCCAGCGTTGCCACTTTTTCAAATTCTATTTACCGTACCGCGCAATTCAAATTACCGTACATGGCCTCCCAATACCGTACACATTCATTTTGTAACAAAAAACTATATTGCGTAAATCTTTTTGTCGGGTTTCTAAAAAAAGGTACTCAGCATATTATTTTATTCCTTTTATCTAGCTTATAAAAAAAGGCTTCAGCTTATATTATTTTTGTGCAGACCAGGTCCTTTTGAAAAACATGCGCTGTAAAAAGATTAAAATGGCATTTTTACATTGGACAATGTCATTTTAATCTTCTTTAAGTAATTTAATGGAGTCGGTCCTTGCACAACTCAGTCTTTGCTAATTCTGTTGAAAATATCGTACGTGTACCGTACTTTTTATGTAAATACCGTACATTAATCGAAATTACCGTACAAGTACGGTAATTACCGTACGATTGGCAACCCTGTCGACCGCCCGACCCCGCTCGCTTTCCCTCACTTCGCGCACCTCACTTACCAATGACGTAGCACTTGTCTTTTATAACCACTACAATATGTAGTGAACAAGTTTAGAAAACCCTATCAAATTCAGTGAAGAAGACATACGAGGTAAGCGCCAATAATTCCCGGCCTGACAATGAAGGAGGCAAAGTGCAACAACAAGTTTTTATTATTTTTCAATGTAATCTCCCTTAACCTCAATGCACTTCTTACAACGTTTAATTAACAATTCAATCCCTTTAAAAAAATATTTTTTCGGTTTATCCTCAAAATGGGCCAAAACAGCTTCTTGTATCTCAAAATCGTCCCGAAAACGTCGCCCGCGAAGGTCCTTTTTTAAATAACTAAACATATAATAATCGCTTGGAGCCCTATCTGGACTATAAGGAGGGTGATCTATATTTTGAAACCCGCAATCTAGGATGGCAGCTTGTGTTACGCCAGCAGTATGAACAACCGCACGCCTCTGGTTATTTTTCCTCAACGTTTTTCCCGAATACATTCCCGCAACTTATGAAGTAATGCGGCATAATATGTGCCATTAACGGTGGTATTTGTCTCTTTAAAATCAATCAAAAGGATTCCTTCACAATCCCAAAAGATCGTAGCCATCACCTTTTTTCTCTAAATTTTCGTGGGGGGCTTCACCCTTACGGCGCCACTCCATTGATTCCCTTTTCGACAGAGGATCATAATAAAGAACCATAGTTTCATCTCCAGTGACTATTGTTTCCAACACGGGGTTCGGATCATCTCCACACAGTTCCAAAAACGATCGACCACACTCGACACGACGTTGCTTCTGAATCGCCGAAAGGTGTTTGGGCACCCATCTTGCACTAACCTTATGCATACCCAAATGATCATGGAGAATTCGGCGAACAGTGGTATCAGAAAGCTTGATCATTTCTGCCATTTCCTTGACCTTCAAACGTCGGTCACTTAGCACCAGGTTTTCCACAAGGGCCACTTTGTCCTCCGTTATCACCTCCACTGGCCGTCCAAGTCTTTCGTCATCTTCAAGGGATTCCTGACCCATGCGAAAACGTTTTGCCCATTCCTTCACTACCGAATAGGAAGGGGAACTTTGGCCATATACGCCATCGAGTCTTTCTTTAATAATTTTAGGTGTAAGCCCTTCTTTTGTTAAAAATTTAATAACCGCTCTGTACTCAATTTTCGTCACCTGAGACATTTTCGGAGATACTTTAGTTCAAAATGCTGACAATTAAAAACTAATTGACGTAAGTCACTTATTTTGTTACCACAGCCTACTAAGGTTTGTAGTTATAAAATGTTAAACTTTTATCCTGATAAAATATCTGCAACTATGTCAGGCTGGGAATTATTGGCGCTTACCTCGTACGTTGATTACTTTAATATAGAGATGAAGGCTTTCAACAAACCGTGGGTTCCAAACATTGTGTGCAAGTTGTGTAGTAAACATTTAAGACAGTGGCCAAACGGTAAACGTAATCAATTAAAGTATACTGTGCCAATGATTTGGGCAGAACCGAAAAATCACATTGATGACTGTTATTTTTGTGTTGTAGAATTACATGATATAAACAAAATAAAAATGACATGTCCTGATTTACCGTCTTCTAAAAGACCTCGACTAGGTTCAGATACCATCTCCCAAGAGTCAAATTTTTTTAGGATATCAGAAGGCTGAAAATTACAAAGAGCTAGTTCAAAACCTCTTAATTAGCTTTAAAAATCTTGGATGTAATATGAGCATAAAAGTACACTATCTGGTTAATCATTTAGACAAGTTTCCTGAAAAGCTTGGAGCGTATAGCGAAGAACAAGGAGAACGTTTCCATCAAGATTTACAGGTGATGGAGGATCGATACCAAGGTCGCTGTGATGAGCACATAATAATAATAATAATAATAATAATAATAATAATAATAATAATAATAATAATAATAATAATAATAATAATAATAATAATAATAATAATAATAATAATAATAATAATAATAATAATAATAATAATAATAATAATAATAATAATAATAATAATAATAATAATAATAATAATAATAATAATAATAATAATAATAATAATAATAATAATAATAATAATAATAATAATAATAATAATAATAATAATAATAATAATAATAATAATAATAATAATAATAATAATAATAATAATAATAATAATAATAATAATAATAATAATAATAATAATAATAATAATAATAATACTCTCCCTAATTCACCCCCTTACGAGTGAATTTCAACCCCTGAAGTCGACTGAACGACTTGTGTAGGGGAAGGGACGGCTATTATTATTATTTGCCGTGGCGCTCCGGGGCGACTTAAAGATGATTGATGGTGCCATTTGACTTACAGGTGAGGAAAACCCGGAAAACCTCACCCACCATCATACTGATGGCAGATTACTGTTGGAGGATTACCCGGTAATGTCCTGAAGACATCTATCGGAAAAAATCTAAAAAGAGAAGCTTCTAACCTGTAAAATAATGTGTAATTAAATGTTTTGAATTAAATATTCTTTTGTTTTTTAATAAATTAATTAAATGCTTTTTAATTTATTTACCCTTGCCAAAACTGGAAAACTGAAAAAGAAAAGTTGATTAGAATTGAATATTACATTCAAATATGCAATTACACCGATCTATCTGAAAAAACAGATTTTCTTATAAACTCTACACATTGATTGTAAATATCTGAAAACGTTATAAATTACGTTAGCTACTCGCTTTCCTTTTGTTGATGTTTGTGAAGAATTTAGCAAATTTCTTAATGAAAATTTTCGATTTTGTAAAAAAATAAACGTACTTTACTCTTGAGCAAAATTCATATTTTTTGACAAACCTCGTATATGGCTTGAAAAATTTGATATCTGATGACTGTATTTTAAGTTTTGGGTCATGCAGGACTTTTTATCAAGAATAACTTTTTTTCCTAAAATCAATAATAAAAATGTTTTCCATATGGTTCCAACTTAAGTAGACACACTGTACATATAGTACATTTAACATTCCCAATTTAGAGCTTAAAAAAATATTTTTTTTTACCTATCGTCATATTTGAACATAGAAACAAATTAGAAGAAAAATAAGAAAATTCAGTAATCAGATCTAGTGATCCACTAGCGGTGATAAAATGTTTAATTCAAATTTTTTGTGATTGATGATTTTCCGTTTTCTTTTATGTTGCATAAAATATTAATTTAGTGAATAACTTTGAGATTTCACTTTATCAAATAATTGTATAAATTTAACTTGTAAAATAAACATTAGGTAGGTAATTGTAGAAAATAAGATTTCAATTATTTATCAAAATGTTCCGTAAGAACTTCTTGCGAACGATTTTAAATTAAAATATACTTCAGTGATTTACTTTTTTATAGACTTACATTACACAATTTGTCATGCAAGGTTTGAATTGAAATCGTAGAAAGTAAAAGTTGGCATTTACATTGTTATTTGTTTATTTCTGTGTATGATATAATTTCTAAATACTTTCGTTTACTTTTTGTAAGTACAGAAGAGGACAAACCAATTTCACTAAAAAATAAAATAAATGGAGCGTACCTATTTGTTATGCGTTCAGCAAAAAGGTATAATAAGCATGCCAAGATAAACAGTACTTTTGGATTATGCAGACTCACCAGATACTCCTTGCAGAGGCTGAATAATTTCTGATGTTTTCACACCGTCTTTCCATGGTTACAAGATTGTTGCACAAACATGTCAAAACTTGTCTGGCACCAATAATATTCTGCGTAATTTAATTATAACACAATTCTCAGAACTTTGGAAACATCCCTCGTATATAGATATAGAAATTCCTAACGTCATCAAAATTAAAATCAAACTTGAATCATACTGGGGTGGGTTTGTAGAAATCAAAATTTAAAGTGAAAATCAGAATGTCGGGAGATTGTGGATTTTTAGAAAAATTTCATTAGAAAATTGGGAATTGTCACTTGAGAATTTTGGAGAAAAGTCAGATGGGAATATATTTTTTAAAACCATTTTAGACCCTCTGAAACACATTTTAAGATACTTTTTTTTGCCCTGAAAACGCTTTAAAATACTTTTTCTTAACCTCTTAACTTCCGCTTTTTTTAAATTAGGATAAAAAATTAATTTTGTGAAAAAGTAGCTCTAGATAAGGACAGAAACATATGTGTATATTTTAAAATTTATTTTTTCTATTATTAAAAAAAAACAGTTAGTGTTCCTATTATGGAACAAAGGTCGATGACAGTCAAACATGGAAAGCGGCAAAGCAGTTTCTCTTCTTACTGATGCATAAGTAAATGTTGCATTTCATGCAATAAAAATAAGTTTTAAGACCGCAGTTAGGCTTTTTGCATCTCTGTCTTTCTGTCTTCTCACATGGAAAATGGGAGATCTTGTCAGTTCGTACGTCGAACTGTGGAATTGGTTTTGTTTGACTTCTTTTCTTTTTTATATCAACTATATCAACTGTAGAACTGGGTCTTCCTCTTTTTGCTTTGTTTTCACCTTTTCCCAAGAGACATAATCCTTCTGCTATCTCAGCACGAAAAGCGAGAGAATCCATAATATCTTTTTTTGGAATATTTGCTTTTATCATCTCAGCTCTGTAACGTAACCAGGCGGTGACTAAAACCAAGTCAATACAGTGAATAAAAATTTTCAAGTACTATTTTCGACTTCTTAGTCCTGTCCTATAATATGCTATAAGAGGTCTAAGAGGTCGACTCCGCCCATAAATTTATTATATTGTTTTACTATATCTGGTCGGTAAACATTAATTTATGATTTTTTTTTTTCGATCAAAACATTCAACGGTATCCATAGCCTGCGACCCACAAAAAGTGCTGCATTTTAGGGCAGTGACCTTCACGTCATCAATCTTCGCCTCATACTCTTCAAATGTGCCCCTGCCCTTCTTTTTCATAGCTTTGTCAGATGTAAAAGCTAAACCAGGTAGCCTGTCTTTTCTGACAGTGCCCAAACAGGGAATTCCGTCAGTTTGAAGTAAGTTGAAAAGCTGTATGGATGTAAACCAGTTATCAAAGAAGAGTAAATGATTTTTATGTCGAGGAATAACGAAGGGTAGGCGAAGGACTATGTTTCCGCTCGCTCCTATGTCTGGTTTTTCAGGAGCTGGAAATATCGTTCCGGTATAGACCTCAAAGTTGTGAATCAAGCCGTTACTATTGCATAACACAAATACCTTGGAACCCCACTTATGAGGCTTCTTTGGGTTGTATTGCTTTAGAGACGATTTGCCCTTAATAGGCACGATTTGCTCATCCACGCATAACATCTGTGGTTTTACTTGGTCTGGACATAGCTCAAATTAAAAAAAAATTAAATAAAAGGACGGATGTCTGTGAATACTACAAATTTTTTCTTCGGGATCCAAGTTCACTTGCCGGCCAGACACTGTTATTTGTTGGCTACCCTGTATGGCCTAGAGCCATTTCCAAACAGCCAACTTTCATTAACCGAACTATTTCCTGTCTTACTCCATTTGGCAACATCGCTTT
The DNA here is from genome assembly GCA_927349885.1 of Psylliodes chrysocephalus. Taxonomy (NCBI): domain Eukaryota; kingdom Metazoa; phylum Arthropoda; class Insecta; order Coleoptera; family Chrysomelidae; genus Psylliodes; species Psylliodes chrysocephalus. The sequence goes on along the minus strand of OV651829.1, from coordinate 18,251,693 downwards.
TATAGAAACGAAACGTCAATTGTCATTGAAAATAAATTACTGTATTTGTTTTTCTAACAAATATAAAAAAGAAATCAGTGAAAATGGTTTATTTCACATTTGTTTTATGATCCCGACAACAAATTTTAAGGATTGTCAGGTAAAACATTTTTTTTATCAGCGGACCCAAAATTGTTATGTATAGTGTGTTTCAAAGTGTCTAGAAACTTTCTGGAAAATTTCAATATTATTATCCGCCGTTCGAGTGTCGGCGTATATTAAAAATTAAATAAAAATTACGTCACCGGCGAGATTCGAACCCTAGGCCCTTGGATCCGAAAGTCCACTGAGCCACCCACCCCTTATTTTGTTTATTATCAGTTAAATTCTGTTAAATTCTGCTTTTGACATTAGTTTTAAGGCTTTAAGAACAAACTTCCTATTGGTTTCTTTAACAAAAAACCTTTTCTTATTCAACATTACTTAAAGGATAAGATTCCAAAAATGTATAACCAATACCATTGTTAGAATTCATTTAGAATTTAAGACTGTAGACTATAAATATTTCCTAACTCTAAATGTTTAACATCTTCCTGATATAATACATTTCCACAATGTAGTTTAAGAGTTATTGCTCCGTTCATGAGAACTAATTTGTCGGCATATTACTTCTATTATACCCCTACCTTCAAAATTCCAAGAACGAGTCGTCGAGCCACATTTCCCCTATCATAAGAAATGGATCGGCGATTTATTTAGTTATACCGGTGAATTGATGATTTGAACGTATTTAGTAAAATTTTGAGCCTAAAAGAGAAAGTTATTTGTGAATTTTCCAATACAACTAAGAAAATTAGTTAATCAAAACATTCTTCGTTTAAGAACATCTGTTACGAAGGCAGTTTCTTATAGAAAAGAAAATAGTCTTGGCACTATTAATAATGTTTTGCTTTTAAAAAAAGACATAGACAATGCAATTTTTCACGTTTTTGGTGATCATGAAAACTGCGATATTTATTTTTGTCAGAAGCACACAGATGAAACCAAAAACGAAATAACCAATTTCAGATCTAAACCTGAATGTTTTACAAGACTTTTACAAATTATACATGCTTTGTCAGATCACAGCAGAAGCCCATTACATGATGTTGGTAGTAATATTGTTGAACAATTTCATGCGACAGTCGCTAAGTTTGTAGGTGGCAAAAGAATCAATTATTCCAGAGGGCGCTCTTACCAAAGTAGATGTTTTGCAGCAGTTGTATCATATAATTCGAAATCGGGGAATTAAAAAAAAAACTTTAAACCGTACTAACCAATCCATGTTAGTAACTGAATTGAAAAAAAAAGGCGACAATTGGCAATAAAATCAAAATCTAATCACAAATTAAAAAAAAGTTATTCTGCAAAAACCAATAAAACTGATTTAGATTATGGAGAAAATTGTACCAAAAAGGATTTAGATCAAGATATTTATGAAGTAAAAAACTTCAATTTTTAAACGAATTCCTTTCATTTGACGTTAAAAGAAATGTAATTCAGGAACAAACTATGTCACAGGCGGATAGCAGAGTTTGGCTTGAAATTCGTAGAAAAATGATTACGGCCTCACACTTTAAAGCAGTGTGTACTAGACAAATTACTACTTTATGCGAGCCTTTAGTCATAAGGATTATTTACCAACCACCAGTCAATGCTGCTCCTATTTCTCATGGCAAAAAGTATGAAAAAACGGCACTTTTGCAGCTTCAAGAGCAGGAAAATATAGTGATTAGAGATTGTGGAATTTTTATTGACAAAAAATATCCATATTTAGGTCCGTAACGATCAGTTCACATTTTTACTCACATCTCAACTATAACATATTGCAAATTAGTTCATTTTAAATCAAAATAATTTTTAAATGTGTAGGTGCTACTCCAGACAGCATTGTAGGAGATGAATTAGTGGTTGAAATAAAATGTCCATACGCTGCATATCAAATTCAGGTACAAGAGGCGATTAAATTGAAAAAAATACTCTTGGATTTTTAATAAAGACACCAATAATTTTGACATTAATATCCACCATCAATGGTATTATCAAATACAAGGCCAATTACATATTACAGGACGAAAAGGATGTATTTTTGGTGTATGGACAGGTCCCAATTATCCACTTAAAATGGAATATATAATAAAAAGAGACGATTTCTGGTGTAAAAATATGGAGGAGAAATTAAAAAAGTTTTATATAAACTGTATGTTGCCAGAATTGGTAGATCCAAGATATAATCGGGGAATGTTATTAAGAGAACCTGATTACATCTTGGAAGATATTCAAAAATTAAAAAATAAAAAACAAAAATAATTACCTCCAAAAAGTCAAATAACATTAATAGTAAGGTGTTTCTACAAAGCCGCTATTTATTCTGAAAGTATTTTCTTTAATATTTTTGATTTTAATCTAGGTACTGTTAAAACGCTATAATACCTATATTTATTTGCAGGTCTTCTGTGACTAATTTATTTGTAGTACTGGGTCCAATTAAGTTACTAAAAAATAATAACCGATCATTTTAAATACATTTCGTTTGCCTACTTTGTAAAAAATAATATCGAGCTGTTTAGTCAAACGCCCTGCTCTTCACAAAAACAAAATTAAATTATTTTATAATTTGTGATACCGATTGCCTAGAAGCAATACCTTGTAAGTACAAAATCTTTAAATAAAAGCAATAACATATAAGTGCTTTAAAAAAAAATTGAAAAAAGGGTTCAAGGACCAAGACAGTAAAAATGCCATACATGATATTGTATGTAACTTTTTGAAACAGTTGATTAATAAATAATATATTTATACAATAATATTATAACGGTTTTTCTTCATAACCACAAATTTTGGAAGATGTACTTACTTGTTATTGCTTCTAGGCCATCGATACATTTACATCATATCTAAAAATGAAAAAGAATTTGATGTACAGGGTTCATAATCAGTAGCGGCTTGTGATAATTTAAAATGGGTGTTCACTTTTTCCAATAATTTCATTATATGTAAGTTAGGATCAAAACTTTGTACGCTGTTTTTTTATTATTTGAGTTTGTATTAAGTGTAGTTATTATTATCAACATCATACTGTTTTCAAGCACTACAACTATTAATAAATGAATATTTTAGTTAGTGTGATATTTGTTTTGTTTTTAATACGTTGAAAACCATCTATAAACATTATTAGTTAGTAAACTGACTTTTATGTTTGTGAGCGGCGCGCCAATTAATGTGTTCTTTGACAGTTTGCAGGATCTGTTGGCGTGTTGTCTTCTCTTTTTAGCTATATGCATTCGGCATATCGTCTCACTCGTGTTAGGCTCACTCATCATAATGCGCCACAGACACAGTATACTTAGGTATACTGTGACACAGAGACGCGATCAGCCAGAGGACAATGATGTACAAAAAAATATAGATTAACACGTATGAAAAAAAATATTAAAATTAAATTTATATTTTTGTTATTTATGTAATATTAAAATAATGTGTTTTTATGAAATTTAACTGGGTGTTCACTTCATAAATGAACCAATGGAGAAACCGCCCCTGTTCATAATATATTACGCCAATTTTGGCGTTTGTTTGTCCTTCTATAATATTCACTTATTTTAAAAACAAAAACTATTTTTAAAATCGTTGACATCAAAAAGAGAAAATATGTATTTATATCTCAAAGTTAGCAACAACAAAATATGATAACATCATTCAACGGCAGCCATCATGAAATTCGGACCAATCAAAGCCGGATAGTAAGAAAACACTTCGGCTCTGTTCCCTCAGTTTTTAAAATATTATTTCTATAAGAATATCCTTTTGAGTTTCAGTCAATATATATAGACCGAAATAATTCTGAATTTCATTCTGTTAAACCAACAGCATAAGTTACGAATAAGAGGCATTCGTAGGTATTGTAAAAATTGCAAAATACTATTATACGTTAAATGGTGTATATAATATATTTTATATATTTGTACAAAATAAAATATTAAGTCATCTTCTTACTTTATTTATTATATGCTGAAAAGAGGGAATCCAAGGAAATATCTTTCTGTAAACAATTATACAGTCTACAAATTATCAGATCACTACAACAGCAGACAGCAACAAAATCAGGAAAAACTTGTAAGTAAAACTATTTTCTCCACGTTTCATTCACAGATAAGTCAGAAAACATGTAAATTATTAATATAATATGAAACATTTGTTAAATACATTATTTATAAGGCTGATATATAGATTTTATTATATTAGTAGCTTAGTTGATATTCTTTGCAAAATGAATTATTTTAGAAAACAATATATACCTACTATACAAATATAATTCTTCTACCTAATTTTTTCTTATCAAACTATGTTTTAAATATATTGAAACATTCCAAATTCTATATTGAAAACAAAATTATCTCATGTAATAAAATTTCCCTCTTCGCACCAACCGAGCAACACTAAATTTAAGTTCGATCCTATGTGTACCCTTATTCCGTATCTGGCCAAATTGCGATACTAGGTAGACGAGGAAGGCAACAGCATCCATCCTTCGGTACGAACACGGAACGTCTTGAGAGGGGATATCGTAATCATATTTTTCAATCATTTTTATATCAGAAATTACTTTGCTGTTTTAATGATTACGGCTTTATATTAAGTCCAATTTTAAAAATTATTTTTTGATCTTATTAAGAAAAAGATTTACTACAAGTTGACATTAATCGTTCGATAAATAATGCATGTTTGATCACGTTAATTCTCTATTAAAAGTTGTCCTTTTTTAAACAAAATTAATAAACTTTATAATTTTTTGTAGACAAAACGGATCATTTTTTCAAAAAAGTATGAAAACCCAGGGCTAGTACCACTTATTCTTTTTGCACATAAAAAAATATATGGTATTATCTTTAAAACTGTGTCTTCTAGGATTAAAACAGAATGCATATTTTTAATACAAATTTCCTGCTATTGTCATCGGAGCAATAACTCTTAAAATAATTTTAATGTAAACTGTACCATTTTAATATGCACATATTCCTGCTGGGATCAACTTAAAGAGTAATGTGCTCTTTATGCAAGGTACATTATTTTAATTGTAGATATAAGTATAATAAACTCTTTCAGGTAGATTGTCAACTATCTATCTCAAATTCATTACGAAAGAACTTTCATAAAACACGTCTTTCTCTTTAATAAACTAAGTAAAATGTAATTATTGTAAGAGAAACCAAAAATATTTGCAATTTACATTTAACAAATCTTACGATAATTTTTAATAGTTTAAAATTAGTACTAAGATATTGCTTTTCTCTTTGATTTCTCTTAATTATAATAAGTACTCGGCAACATAAAATTACTGAGACATCTCTGTTAACCACTAGTATTAATTTTTCATTAATAATATTTCTAATTGCATATTCTCTAACCGCGTATTAATAACATGCCGCGTTGTTTTATTTCATAAGCTTTTACATAGAACGACATTTACATTATAACTGGGTGGCTCACAAACAAATTAAAATCTCGTCGTTGTCAGTTATGTTTGAGTTAAACAAGGTGAACTAAATTGTCAAGCAATAATTCTAAGCGTGATTACTTAAAAATAAGTATGAGGCAAAGTGATTTAATATATCCCTAAAAGTTATATAAGAAAACGCTTATCTATTACCACACAGAAAAAAAGGCGTACTATATTCAAGATGAATGGTCTTATTTCAATGCTTTGTTGTGTTTGCATATCCGCAAGTAAAACTCGTCTTGATTTGAAATTCTAGTAATACTAGTTCAACTAAAACCCCTCTAATTAAATGAAGAGTATTTATTGCTCAATTGCAGTATTATGTACATCTTAAATGAAAGAATCTTACACTTTTTTTAAATATACTTTACTACTACTTAAAATCTTTATTATACAATAGTATATTAAAGTATAAGTGGATATAACGGTCTTTAAAACACGCGCGATTTTTCGAGCACGACGGCGCAGCCATGTATGGACAAGATCGTCTGTGCCTTTTTTTGACCAAGTCTCGTCACCTCCAAACAAAACACATACAAAACAAAACAGTTTATTAGTTTCTTCGTAACCACACAACCAATAACTTTTATCATAAATAGTTTTATTAAATTTACGACACCGCGATTTTTGCTCACTTCCACTTTGTTTTTCAATTTTTAAATCGGGAATTGGCCGGCCTAATTCTTTAATTTGTAGTTTTTCTTCTAACGAAAAACCACTAAAAGAGTTTTTTAAGACTCCAATTTTTATTCGTTGTCATAATAAATTAAAAACTAGGAAATAAGATATTTAAACAAGTTTATCGAAAACAAAAAGACACATAGGTATTAAATTTACTAACACGTAACCAAAAACTTAATAGCGCGTAAAGAAATTCAGTCAACAATCGACATTATCGAGAAACCGCGATTATCTGAACCGCTATGGGCTCTGTGCCTGGCACGAACATTCCTTGATTTTACCATTTAAATACATGTAAAATGTCCTTATCTTTGTTGCTCACAAAGGCTGCTAGTAAAATCGCTCTCTCTCCCCTAGTGCCAGCTGAGAAATGGCTCCGGTTGCGGCAAGAACTTGGAGATTTATGCAGCGCGAGGTTGCCACATTTCAAATAATTTTTGAATATAAAAAGAAATGCATAAAATAAAATAAAAAGATGATAAGACGTTTTAAAAATAAAAAATATATTTTTGCATCAAAAATGAGATAGTGCCATGGCACAGTGGCACTACCACGAGTCGCCACTGACGGTATTACTTTTACACCTTCGCGCACGTTTCCAAAAGACATAAATCTATAATAATAATAATAATAATAATAATTTATTTGCAGTATTACAGGTAAATTTGCATTAAATACATAAATTTTATCGAACAAAATAGTATAATACTACAAAAAGGGAATAGCAGACAGCATAGCTGATATTAATTGCTATCCCTAATAAAGAAAAGAAAAATATTAAAATAATAAAATACAACGAATAAAGTGTGGCACAATCGAGACAAAAATATAAATACACATTTTATAAATGTAATATTACATTTTATTATAATATCTAATGGTTGTTTTGACTAGATATTTTCTGACATCAAGAGATGTTTATACTTTTGCTTAAACATATTTGTCGAAAGATGTTTGAGTTTAGGAGGAACCAGGTTATATAGTTTAAATATCATATAAGAGAATGAACCTTGAAATTTGGAGGTACGATGGAGAGGTGGAGATATATGCCTTCTAAACCTTGTATGCACATTATGCACATCACTTCGAAATGTAATTTTATTATAGAGATAAGGAGGCGACTTTAATGAAATGATCTTATGATACAATGTTACCATGTGTAAATTCCTTCTAGTTTCCATATTTAACCAGTTAGTTTCAATTAGTTTGTGACTTATCCTTTCGTATTTTTTTATACCATATATGTAGCGAAGACAAGAATTTTGTACTCTTTGAATACGATTAATATCCACATAGTCAATGCAAGGCCCGTAGACGACATCGCAGTAATTAAAATGACTGAGAACCATAGTATCACAAAGAAGTATTTTTATATTTTGATCTAAAACATGGCGATGCGGGTAAAGCATTTTCAAATTAGCGTAAGCCCTTTTTATACAATTATTTACATGGCTTTTAAATTTTAAGTCAGTATCAAGATGAAGACCCAGATTTTTGGCAACATCTACACAAGCCACCAAGACACCATCAATACTCACAGATAAATGTTCTGCTAGTTCTTTTTTATTTTTTCCAAAGACGAGTATTTGTGTTTTTGCGGGATTGATAGTTAGCTGATGTCTGTTAGAAAAATTTACGATTTTTATTAATTCTGAGTTAATCAGTTCATTAGTAAGAGCAACATTAAAATCAGACAAAGAAAACCTTATTTGCGTATCATCAGCATATATATAAACTCTGCCATTGGTAAGAGCCGAACTAATATTAGTAGAGTAAATGCAAAACAAAATTGGTCCCAAAATAGAGCCCTGTGGCACACCGCAGGCAATATTTTTAATATCAGATCTACCGGCACTTGTTTCAACAAACTGTGAACGATCGGAAAGATAGTTTTTAATAAATTCAGTTGCTTTAACCGAAAAACCAACATAGTGAAGAATACTGAACAGAAGCTGATGGTTAATTGTATCAAAGGCTTTTGTATAATCTAGAAGTATTAAAACGTTTGTATACCCTTTGTCTATATCCCTAAAGATATCATCAGTGACCTCTAATAATGCTGAAGTACAGCTGTAGCCACGTCTGAAACCAGATTGGCTGATTGGTAAAATATTGTAATTGTTGATGTGAGACTCTATCTGATATTTAATTACTTTTTCCAGAACTTTTGATAACACTGATAAGATTGAAATGGGTCGTAATTCACTAAAGCTACTAATATTGTTCTTTTTAGGCAATGGGAAAACTTTTGTGACTTTCCAAAGGCCTGGAAAAAAAGATTCCTTTATACAGGAATTAACAATATTCGTAATGAAAATTAAAATATACGGACAACACATAAGGAGCATATTAATTTGCAATCCATCAATTCCTATAGCCTGCGTTTTAATTTCGTTTAAATACTTATAGATAGTATTTTGATTAACTGTTGTAAAACTTAGCAAGTTACGGAAGTTGTCTTTAAAATTATTAGTATAGAAAAGAAGTAAATCTTGGTCAGCATCGGCACAGTTACCAGTTGCCAATAAAAAGTGATTGTTTATGTCATTAGGAACATTTAGGTTTTCAGGTAACTTGGATTTTGCAGGTTTAGAATTTATATTTAAATTCTTAAGTTTTTGCCACATAATACGGCTGTTTCTACCAAATGTATCAACGCAATATTTTAGATAACCTTTCTTTTCATTTCTAATAGCCACCGTAGTAAAATTTTTTAATTGTTTATAATATTTATAATGTGTCAGATTTTTTGTTTTTTTATACTTGCTAAGGGCATTATCTCTTAATTTTAATATTGTCTGTAAACCAAGGAGGTCTAGGTTTTTTTAGCCTCGTTTCTCGTAAGGGGGCGATTGTATCAAATAAACCAGTTAATAAATGATTAAAATACGAGACTGTATCATTAATGTCCTGCATATGGAAGATTTCTTCAAAGGGGGTAACATACAAAAAATTTTGTAACATATTTCTGTCAACACCTTTTAGATTTCTACTATAAATTATTTCGTCACCTTCATCAATTTCAAAATCTAATATACAATCGCAACCCCTCTTATATAGTTCCACTTAAGACAGGTTGTATCTTGTTAAACCTCTGTTATATCACTGTATCAACTTGCATAGCAAATGATTTGACATGTTTTACGAATATTGGTATTACTTACGAGTGAAAGCGAAATACTTGCTTTTGGTATTTTTGTACACATGAAGTCACACTGTGCGCAGGTTCGAATTCCAAAGCAGATATGTGAATTTTTCATTAATTTGTCTTGTTGGTTGTAGCATTTGATAGTTGGCATATTAGCAGTATTTTAATTTTAATACCTAGTATACTATGTCTATGATGGTGGATAGAATTTTCAGGGTTGTTATTACCCTTATTATTTCTATTAGGAATCAAAGATCCAATATAATAAATTCAAGTTATTTAAGAATATATATATATGGAGTGATCCACATTTAAGTGTGAGTTTAGATTTATTTTAGAGCTGTGCGTAATTATCACGGACATGACTCGTATTTCTATCGGTTATGGCCTACTTTAAATACATTGTGGATCACTTTTTATATTATAAATATTAAAATGTTTATGATACGCGACTATGCAACAACGGTACCTATCCTGCAGCAGGTTTTGGCTTATAATGCGTACACATTACAAACCCACATCAACTGTAGGTACCTGTTAGAAATATTATATTATGTAAACTATCCTTTACAGTATATAATTATTTAAATCTACTGAGTTTTTCTTTGTTTCCAATTTTCAATAATTATATCCGCAATAATAATTTTCTATTGTAACAAAGAGCTCTCACATCAGGAAAAGACGTACAGGAATCGAAAACCCACCATACCCTATAGCGAAAAATTCCAAAACCATTACAACGAAGCAACTGCACCTTTTCATATGATTGCACATTTGTTTACTTACTATACAAAGTAAATAAATACGATATTTCAAAAGTATTTCTCCTTTTTGAGCGAAATCGCATTGCTAATCGTTTACTCATGATTGCTCGAAGAAGAGATTCTTAAAAATCCCTCCAGCATTAATTCGCGTCTTATATCCATTAGGCATTACCGGTTGGGGCAATAGTTGCCCAACGGCGGCGTTGGAGTATGTAAATTATAAACACCTGGTCAAGAACAATTGACGTAGCTAATACGCCAAAGATTAAGTGGGTGATAACGAAAACAATGCAACCGGTTGTCAATTTAGGAATTGTAATTATATGCCATATATGTGGGCTTGTTTGTATACAATTTTTGCACATATCGAATATAATGAAATTAATTTTTAGCTCAAGTTAATATATGGAAAACAAGAAAAAAACAAAATGTTTCACTAGTTCTATGCTTTTCTTTTTCAAAAATTTAGTACACTTCATTTTAGCAATATAAAAACATGACTTTTCAAGGATTATACTGGCCAACAAAATTATACTTTTTGACTGATGAATGACTTATGTCACATGATGTTTAGTAATTTTAAGTCGCTGATTCTAAATATACCACAACTTTTTTCTGACTAAAAATTCGCTTTATTATAATGTTGATTTGCAGTTTATTTAATAATAATTATTGAATTATTATACATATTTAATTTTATTTGGAAATATCATTAATTTATAATCCTCCTTAGCGACCCCTCTGTTGTACGACCGCGTTTTATTTTGTAATTTGATATGGCATCGTCAAGAAGAATATGTGTGAATGATTGAAACAATTTTTGTTTCATTTGCGGAAAGTAGGTATTTAAAAAATACTGTTTAAATGTGACAACGTTCGTAAATGAGGCTTACAAAAATTACTTTGGGCACCCGCTGGAAATGAAGAATAAGCCTTGGATTGCGCAAAAGGTATGCAAAACATGCGTTAAGTTCCTACGTTCTTATGAGAAATGATTCAGGAAACGCTTCTTTCTCAGATAATAATTATACATTCTTAGCATATTCTTAGTATATACCAGAGTTGGGTCGGATACAGGAAAAAAGTATCCGAGTACCGGATACGGATACTTACAATGTATCCGGATACTTTTTAGGATACTTTCACCTAAAAAGTACTCGGATACAAGTATCCGGATACCTTTTTCGGATACTTTAAAGGATACTTTTAAAGTAAGTTAAAATAATGTTTTCATACCAATAGTTATCATAACGCAATAAGATTAATTACGAGTAACAATAAACAATACTAGTCATACATAAATTATCGAAAATGGAAAGCGATATAATAGAAACAGGAAAATACTACTCAATAAATTGTTTATTATTTCTGTGAATTTAAAACATTGAAACAAAATGAACAATAAAACATAGAGGTGCGTGTAAATAAAACGAGTCCCGTCCGAAGCCCGCCAAAAACCAGCCAGTGTCGTGTCCATATAAATCTAATGAAATGAGCTCGTTGGCGCGACTTGCCATGTTTATACCACCTTTCGATATTCTCGTCAGTGTCAGATGTATTCGACAATCCATTTTTGTGGATCCTCCGATGAGCGGTACTTGGTAGAGTCAAGAGCGCCCAAAGGAGGAGGAGTGAGAGATTGCTGAATGTTTCGTTCTGCCATATGCAAAGCAGGCTCGTATATTTGATCATGTTAGATATGCATACTTTAGTTATGTTGATGACGACATAAATAACACATGATCAGAACATTATGAGCAACAACGTCATACATTTATGAGTGCATCATTCAGCTATATCATTTTACTTTTAATATTTTTATTAAATGAAAGTAATACTCAGCTGATTTTATTTATAATTACTTGTCAAACGATTTAAATGAAATTTTGGAGAGACATTTTACACAAAATTCTATATTTTCTTTTATTTTTACATTTTTTGTTTTAATTATACCATTTTTAAACAACTTTGTACTAAAGAACTGTTTTTGGTGTTTAAAAAAATAAGGCTTTAATGCCAAAAAAAAAATAATAATTTACCAATAATAAAAAAAACTACTGAAGAAGGCACTGATCAGTGCCAAAAGCTTTACCCATACATACACGAGTTTCATTTCTCACTAGCACCTAAAAACCCAAGAACTACAAAGAAAAAAATTATAAAGTAAAGTTATATTCAAATAAATATGCAATTACAGAAATGTAGCATAAAAATTTAGGTTTGGTGATTATTTAATTTATAACTATAGAGCATTCAATATAAAAACCGATACACGTCATCAATCAGTTGTGCAGTCATAGCCTTGCAGTGTTGCCCAATCTTCAAAATAGTCTAAGAATGTAGGAATTTTTAAAACTATGAGGTTATGTTTTTTTGGCTATGTTATTAGGAACAATTAATTTTAAATGTATAATGAATTCTATATAAAAGCCAATGAAGGTCATTGATAATGTTTAAATTGAAGTTTTAGAAAAACACTGAATTTAATAGTAATAAATTTTGCACAAGAGGTTTAAAATGACAAAAAAGGTTAGGTTAAGGATGAAAAAACAAACAAATTTTATTTAGACTTGATTTAATTTACAATAAAAAATAAGTATTGTGATGTTTGTTTACTTTCAAACAACAGTTTATTTATAAATAATTTATTTAAATACTTATTTTATAACACAACTATTCAAATTTATATATACTTCGAATGTCTTTAAACTGATCACTATTTATATTCACCACTGTCTATCTACTAATTACTATTTATCTTCATTGTCCATATAACTACTGATGATGATGGCTCATCCACCAATATTTATATACAAACTTATAAAAATGGCGAACGTTCTAGTAAGTTCACATATTCTCTCCAACACACTAGAAACATTATCTCGTTCTTTCTCGAACATCATCGAAATCACCTCCGCCATAGTTGAGCCTTAAAGGCCAAATAAGACAGAGAGGGACTTGTAGGGTTAGAGCATGACTGAATAATGATATGGCTCACATTACAGTATGTTCAGTTAGTTTATAAACATCCATATTTAAAAGAAGTAACAATAAATAGAACAGTTAGGTAATAAAATTAACAACACGTTACATTTTAAAACTTAAATAATATTTAAGCTAAAATCAGTCAGAATAATCAGAACTAAAATCAGAATCATTTCTATTTGGTGTTATAATAATGGGAGCAATTTCCAAACGGTCCAGTATATCCTCTCTTTCACGCCATTTAAAAATTTCTTTTTCAGTGTGTCTCACACTGGTCGTCCACATTTGTGGGGTAACTGTTCGGACCAATGTGCCTGTTATAATATTGTTTTGAAATACCCCAAATCAGTTCTATTGGATTAAAAATACAATGGTAAGGAGGAAGACGTAACACCTTATGTCCATACTGTTCAGCCAGCATAACAGCTACATATATTTTTGGTGGTGTATTACTAAAAAAATAAAATCATTTAAAAAATACAGAAAAAGTAGATTTCCATTACTCACCGTCTAACAAGGTTCAAAAGTTCAGCCTTAAACATGGGGACTGAATAAAGTAAGTTCTGATTGGTCAACCACTCTTGAATTTGAACCTTAGTCGAATTACTATTCGGTGTTTTGTGTGCCAATGTGCTATGGTATGAAGCATTGTCCATTACAATTAAAGATGGTTCATGCAGTCTTCGAAGCAATTGTTCTTCGAACCATTTTAAAAAATTGTCATTATTCATCTCACCGTGATAGTCATAATCATTGCTTTTTGAAGCAAATATTTTCGTTTCCAGCATGAAGAATTATACAGGGTGTTTATTAATTGAGTGCCGATACTTAAGGGTGTGAATCCTTGGGTGATTTTAAGAAGAAAAGTTAATATCAACATATGTCGTAAATCTCTTAATTTTTGAGCTACAGGGTGTTACAGTTTTAAGTCATAATTTTCTTATCACTGCAGATATTTCTATGAAATTTTGTAAACACCTTTTAATCATTAAGGAGCATTTTTTGACGTATAAGATTTTTTTAAATTTTTACCAGTGACTTCCGTACGGGGTTTGAACTGAATATTTTTGAAGAAAAAAATGGTACGCCACTGCTTTTTCTAAAATCCAAAATTATTTTTGAAATATTCATTTATTTTTGAGCAAATTTGGCCCATAGACTTGCTTTCGTACGATGCACTGTGTTAGCGTAAAAAAATAAAAACCAAAATTTTGTTTTCTTAAGCTGCTTTTGATTTTTTGTTGAAATTTGGTAGGCACCCACCATGTGTGAAAACACTTATTTTGGGGCAAAAATTAATTTTCTACTTCCACCAGTGACGGCCACGTAGGCATCATATTGAATGTTTGGATAGAAAAAAAACGTACACCTCTGATTTTTTTAAATTCTATGTATTTTAAAAATCGGGATTTATTTATAGTAAAATGAAAATTCAAAATCTTGAATCTAAAACGAAATTACAAGAGAATACAAACAAAATAAAGAACCCAAATTATTTACAGTAATTGTTGAAAGTGTCCTCCACCCACACGTATGCAAGCATCTACTCTTCTTCGCATAGACTGACGCACATTTTCAAAGATTCCTGGGGTGTTTCTTATGGTTTGGCAGCAGACTGTTATACGATTTCGTAACTCTTCTTCGGTTTGAATCGGCACTGCGTACACTAAGCTTTTCAGATGCCCCCAGAAAAAGAAGTTTAAACTATTAAGGTCGGGAGATCTAGGCGGCCATGACTGCGTTCCTCCGCGACATATCCACCGATTGCGATAGGTGTGATTTAAAAATTCACGCACTCGTAAGCTAAAATGTGGAGGCGCACCATCGTGCATTAGCCACATCTGGTTTCTTAATAAAAGAGGAAGGTCTTCAAGCATTGGCGGCAGATCATCTTCAAGGAAGTGTAAATATGATTGTCCATCAAGTCTTCTTGGGAGAAAAAATGGGCCTATCAAATAATCATCAATAATGCCAGCCCAAACATTTAACGAGAACTGTTCTTGATGATTTGACTCAACAATTGCATAAGGGTTTTCATCCGCCCATAAATGGTTATTATGGAAATTTATTATTGAGTTTCGAGAAAAATTAGCTTCATCGGTAAAAAGAATGTGCCTGTCAAATAATGGATTTTCCAGCAGGTTTTGAAGAAACCACTCACATAAATTAATGCGCAACGGGAAATCTCTAGGGAGTAATGCCTGGACTCTTTGAATGTGATATGGGTATAACAAATTTTCGATGAGAATTTTCCAAACAAGTACATGTGAAACATTAAATGTTGACGCGATTCTCCTCGTGCTAGTTTCGGGGTTCTCCTCAATTTCATGTAAAATTCCTTCTTCAAGTTCCGGTGTTCTTACTGTTTGATGGACTCCTTTAGCCCTGTGGTCTACTTTTAAAGTTCCGGTCTCGTGAAGACGTCTATGAATCCTAGAAAATGTTCTCGGATCGGGTAGAACGCGATTTGGATACCGCTCTTGGTATATCCGTCTGGCTTCGTATGCATTTCCGTCTGCAAGCCCATAACTAAAATGCATGTCAGCTAATTCACTGTTCGTAAAATTTACCATTTTTTTTTTTCAGATTTTAACTCTTACTCTAATAATAATTATTTAATAATGTAAAATCAATGTCAACTTTATTGTATTTATGAAAAGAAACGTCAAAAATGATGACGCTTTACCCAGCCTACTAATGTTTATTTCATTTGCTTTAAGAGGGCAATAATGTGCTTACCATTTTTTTCCATTCAAAACGTAGAAAATTAATTTTTGTCCCAAAAAAATGTTTCCACGCATGGTGGGTGCCTACCAGATTTCAACAAAATATCAAAAGCAGTAGGTATCAATGAATTTAAGGAAAACATTTGACCAACCACTACAATGGTTTTTATTTTTTTACGCGAAAACGGTGCATCGTACGAAAGTAAGTCTATAAGCCAAGTTTACTCCAAAATAAATTATGATTTCAAAAATAATTTTGGTTTTCAGGAAAAGCAGTGGCGTACCATTTTTTTCTTCAAAAATATTCAGTTCAAACCCCGTACGGACGTCACTGGTAAAAATTTAAAAAAATATTATACGTCAAAAAATGCTCCTTAATTATTAAAACGTATGTACAAAATTTCATAGAAATATCTGGAGTGATAAAAAAATTATGATAAAAACGTAATTTTTTTCTTAAAACTGTAACACCCTGTAGCTCAAAAATTAAGTGAGTTACGACATATGTTGATATTAACTTTTCTTCTTAAAATCACCTAAGGATTCACACCCTTAAGTATCGGCACTCAATTAATAAACACCCTGTATATCTATAAAAAAGATCAATATACAGTTAACATGTATATGTATATTCATTAGTTTTTTTTATTAACCTTTTACCATCAACTTTTGTACTTTTTACACTTCTTTTATTGCTGTCTTGTCAAGAACGGTTTATGGTGCCATTTTGGAAAATCCAAGTCTCATCAATAAAAACAAACTGGTACAAATTTGCTTCCTTTTCTTTGGTATATTTTCTTAAAAATTCTGCCCGTTTCACGGCAATATCTGGAAGACTTCGCCTTGGTTCATCTTTTTGCCATTTGAAATTTATTTCTAATAATAAGGTATGCAATGATGTGCGACATCCATTGAACAACTCCTTCTCATTGAGTTTCACCAACAAAGAATCTAAACTTACATGCTCTTCTGTAATCATAAATTAATTTGTAATTGTTTAATAATAATTTATGTACATATACACTTACTAGACTCGTACATGCTATAAATAACATCTCGAATAGCACTGGTATTCAGAATTCTTGTGTTGGTAACTTTCTTTTGCCTAGGGCGCTTTTTTGGTGGTGACTTTAGAACTTCACTGTTCTTTGCAGCTTGTGAAATAGAACTAACATTAGAAAAATTGAGATTAAGTGCTTCTGCGACACGCTGAAACAAAATAATTATATTAATTTGACGGTGATACATTATTAATCAACTCACTTTTCTTACAGCTGTTAAAGGTAACAAAGGCCCATTATTATCACGTTCTTTCTCAAAATAATTTATTAGAAAAGCCACTAGTTGCTTGCAGCGACTATTTAATTGTTTTGGCATTTTTCAATGAAAAAATACACAATAAACGAACACCACTATTAAATTCCTAATAAATTTGTTCTGAAATGAACAGTTTCTTAATAATTTAATCTAAAATACAAATAATTTGTTGAAAAGAAATCGATCGATGCAAAATAATCAAAACAAATAACAATTGACAACAATGTATTAAAATTGAAAGTTGACACATTTGATGCCAACTTTTATTATGAAATTCACTAGAAAGTATTCCGTTAATAATCTGCCTACAGTACATTTACTACTGTGATATGATAAAAAATACATTTTTCTACTCCTGTACTATAAGTTGTTAATTAAATGCTAATTTTCAGTTTCATAATGATACTCATTATAACATTGGTTTTCATTATGAAACTGAAAAATTGACCGATAGAAATCTATATTTTTAAATAACCAAGTAGACAGACCCAATATTTTCTGTAGAATGTTTGACAGTTTCTTAGAGATTCGTATTTTATGACAGTTTCAATCAAAGGAGACCTGTCAAGGTAAGGCCTCTATAGGTGGTGGTAAGTACTAACGAAAAATTCTTGGATAAACTTATGACAGGGTATAGGTAATAAGATGTAAATTATGAGTGAAGAAATATTTATTATTTATTATATAAGATTTGGGCCATGAACCAATCACCAAGTGTATGTGATGTTGTAGGATAAAATAAGAAAGAAGAAGAAATGACTGGGTTAACTGTTGTGAAGCAACTGAAAAATAAAAGAAGAAGAAAAGAAGAAAATGACAGATGTGAAAACACACAACTTAACCTAGTCCTTAAACATGCACGTTGGTTTTTTGTGGGAAGAAAAAATGTTAGATTTTTATAAAAAACAGCAATGTTGCTTAAAATAGGCCTTATCTTTTAATCTGTTTAATGTATGTGATTTGTTTTTGTATAGTCTTGAATATTTTAAAATTTTTAACTGTTTATATCGACTAATATTTGTTTTTCAAATATTTTTAACTTTTTATAACTTGTAACATTGTTTTGTTTTACAATTTATTTCATCCCCCACGTTTTGATGAAACTTGTCTATAGTATTCCCTAGTGGATGGAGAGTATGGTGAGTTTTTCTATTTTTTACTATTTTATATATTGTGGGCTCAAAGTCAACACACCTTACACCACATATTCTCCTTTCCACTAGGCGAGCCTGAAGATGAAGTGATGATACTTCGAAACCGGTCGCACTCAATGTTTTGTTGAATAATTAAACATTGACTTTCCTTGTGAGATATAAAGGACTTTTTCTCCCCCCTTCACCTTAAAATTACCTCAACTCACACATGGCTACCCCCCTTGTCAAACATTAACTAAAAACATAAAATAATAGTACGGTTGTGTATATTATTTTGCTGAACGACTTTTACGATATAAATGACAAAATATGGAGGTTAAAGAGTGTAGGTACATCTACGTAGGAAAGGATTAACTAAAATTCAAATTTATATCATGTTAACAAAAACCGGAAGTGCTGTGCCGACCTTAAAAATACTTCCACACTTAAATTAACCAAATTATTTTTTGTTTCAGGTAAGACGTCATTGTTATCTGGATAATTTTAAGGGTCAAAAATCAAGTAAGTAATTATAAAACTAATTTAATATGTGAACCACAAATTAATTGTGTATCAAGGCCATAAAGTTGATATTTTTTGACCGAATCAGAAATTTGCTACTTCTAGTTAGGCCGAGGTGCGCACATTTTTAGGCTTATACTTAGTGAAAAAATATTTTCAAATTTTTAAAGGTGGGAAAAAACAAAGAAAACAAATTTTTATTGATCGACTAAAAACCTTTTGTTAAGTAATAAAATTTCTACAAAATTACTAAAGATAAATACAAAACTTGTGTTTCTAAAAAATGGCCAAAAAAGTTATATTTTATAGATGTTAATAAATCCGTAAAATGTGATCTTTTGTAACAGATGCCTAAAAAAAAATTCCAAGTAGGTGAAGGATTACTTAACGTTAAAGCACAGCTTATACAATACAGCTCCACAACTCCGTGTCGGCGTCTTTGATCTGGCGGTCGAGAACCAAGCAAGACGGAATGGTGCTATCTCTGTTAGATTTGAGGGAAAAGTCGGGCCCGGATTAAACAATTTTTTTATTATTGAAAAAATTGAAAACCTTGGCGTAATAAGGTTGGTTACATGCCATATTAAGTAAGTTTTGGGAAATTAAATTTTTAATTTGTTTTAAATCTGTCAAATATAATTAGAAACATTATTTAAATATAAATATTACGAAAAATAGCACATCTTTCGGATTAGAGGTAAAATAATTTGTATGTGGCTAGTAAAATCCTCGTTAACAAATGTTTTGAGCTAAAACAGTCACTTCACGACAAATTGTGGCTTGGATCCTTTTTACACCAAGGGCTTCAATTGTTAAAGAATTGTGTCATGCTCGTGGATGCAAATCAAGTGGTACCCCGTGTCTCTGGCAAGTGTTACTCTTCGCGCAAAGGGTTTATACCTAGATAAACGAATGCTTCGACTGAGGTCTGGGAACTCTATGGTATTTTGGAATTATAAAGAATTTGTGCTTTTATTTTAACAATATTGGTTATATTTAGATGTATTCTTATTAATTGAAATACAGATTTGTAGAAGTAATACTTTGACAGTTTTTATTAATATAATATATTCAATTTTTATCTGACCATACCGAAGTAGGGAATTTTGAAACTTTATAGTAATGTGAAATTTGAATTACAATATTACACGATATTACATAATTAGTACTTATTTTAGGTAGGTACTAAATTTGTACTTGGAGAAAGTAATATCGATTTTTATAAGAAAACTTGAGAAGTAAATTAATTTAGTTCCTATTTCTGATGTAAAACTTAAGTTTTGGTTTAAACCAAGAAAACAAATAAATTATAGTTTGTTCAACAAGGGTGGATATGATAGCAATATCACACAAAGACGAAGTTTGAGCACGACGTCGTATGCGGAGTACTCAATCGTCTGATTGTGATATGAACAATCCACTCGATATGGTCAGTATATTTTTTCTACGACCCACTAACGAAAATCTACAAATTTAAAAAATTATTTTAGGTTATTTAGACAAAATAACTAATTTTAAAATAATTTACGAAGTTGACTAAATTATAAAATAAAATTAACATGAAAAATTAATTAGTCCTCGGCCTAGATTCGATCCCGGGCTTTTCGCGTGGAAGGCAGATGCTCTGTCCTCATCTTCACCGAAACTTTCAGGACTTTAGTTTTAATACTCGTAATTAAATTAGTATCATGTAGTTTGATTAAAATTTATTTTTTTTTAAATGTGGACACAATAAAAACAAGTTGGGTGACCAAAATATGAACTGTGATTTGTAGATTTAATTTTGTTAAAGTGTTCTCACTACCTAAAATGGATATGAAATATATTCGTAGTTGAACGCAATAACATACTTTTTCGTTTTGTAGTATGTGCATAGATTGGCTAATATCCATGCACAGATTACAAAACGAAAAAGTATGCTATTGCCTTCAATTGAACGAATATATTTCATATCCATTCTAGGTAGTGAGAACACTGCAAAAAAAATAAATTCGCCAATCACCGTTCATATTTTGATCAACCGACTGCTATTATTTTTAAAATTTTAAATAAATGACAATTCTGTCAAACTAATTGTCAGTATATTTTTTAGTTATTGAGATTAAACATACAATAAAATAAGTTATTCTTTTGGAAAACGTTAGCATGGATGACTAAAGGGTATTGGGTTAATTAATTCTAAAAGTGTGGTACAAATGTTATTTTTTGTAGCCAATTCTTCAAAATTATTTTGAAATATCTTTTCAATATTGAATATTAGTTCTACAAATTCATCATTTCATTTGACAGTTGCAGATTTCCAAATGTATCTGGATTGGCGTTATCATATGCCTTTAAAAAGCAATAAAAAGAAAAATCATCTAATTCAACGTGATCTTTGTTATATTTAAGACAGGTATCGCAGAGAAGTGGATCCGCAAGGCTTTTATTAAAAGGTAACCACACACATACCTGATAAAATTTTTCTGTATCAATTCGTCTTTACAATAATTTAGGGTGTTAATAATTTTATCATAAAATAAAATACAAGGTGTTCCATTTAAAAAACATACATTTTAATTTGCCAGGCAAAAACGTGACACCCTGTATATCCAAAGATATTTTTAAAATATGTAGGTATTTTTCAAATCCATATAACTTTTATTTAAAACTTTCTTGCGTGTCTACAACAAAATAATGAACAATAACGCACTAATGGGATACCCTGTATAAATTATATTTTTAACAATGAAAATTTCTTGTAATGTGGTACTTATCGGTTTGGGTCCTTGGGAAAATTAAAGAATGTTTTCTTGCAGGTATAACCCTTATTAAAACAGCTTTTGACTGCACAAACAGAATGATGTCTTTTTTTTTCACTCATTCTACTCATAGCTAAAGAGTCACCAAAATAATAACAGTACCTTTAACTCAAACAAAATCAACGAAATTATAGGCTCCACGAAATTATACAATTAACGAAATTATAGGCTCCACGAAATTATACAATCAACGAAATTATACGCACGACTCAACACCTTACCTAAGTACGCTTCTGAACACCAAAACTGTCTTTTCCCTTCGAAGGCGGAGCTTAAGCGATGCGCGACGAAATCGACGCAAACCGTTGCCGCCAAGAGAGTGTTTTAGCTGTATTGTATAAGCTGTGGTTAAAGTATTATTATCAAATATCTATGCCTTAATAAACAAGATGTTACAAAAGTGAAAATTAATACATATACACTCCTTTTTTCCTATACTCACTGTGTAAAAGTTAGACATCTCGATTCACCTGGAAGGCGACGATATTATGAACATTAATAATGTTTTAATTTGATATTTAGTGAGAATATATTTTAAGTACAGCCATTACGTTGATTAAGAAAACGTTATCCGACTTTAATTATGACGTGGAAGTTACCTAATACCAATTAAAAGACTTCAACAATGTGGATTATGCCGATGCATAAACTAAATTACACGAGGAATCTTTATTCTGTAAAAAAAAATTATAGGAAATAATAATTCTAAGACAATGTGAGCGGAGAAAGTATCGGTAATTTTCTACACGCGAGTTAGAAATTCCAGAAAGGGAAAAATAACTAATTGAAGTGACTGTTCTAACTTGAGTACCTAAATTATCAATAATTATTTTAATGGATCGAAAAATGTGAGGATTTTATACCTAGCTACTTTAAAATTGATCGTGACTCTAGGAAAGTTACTTAGTTTGAAAAATATATTAAATTATTCTTTTTTACGTTTAAAAACTATCAAGACAAGGCTGAAGATAATTACAAAAATGTGTAATTTGTAATCACTCAGTAGGTACATTTTTTTATACTTGTATGAATCACTGGTGGACAAATACATCAAAATAGTACGATGTGAGTGCGAATATTTCCTATATTTAGCCACACCAGATCTTGTTGAAGCCAATTTGATGAATTAAAGTCACCACAAAGTGATTTATGCTCAACTAAATTAGGCAAGGAATGTTTATTCTGTAAAAAAAAATATTTATACTCTTTTATTATTATTTGCAAGCTGAAGTTATAGTTTACTTTTAGGTTTACAAGAAAGTAAAAGAATTTTCAAGAATATTGATGGATAAAATCATTAAAAAGTAATTATGTAAAAAGTTTTACAAATCAATAGATGATTTCACAGGAAGACATCTTGAAGTTGCAAGGTCACTGGAAGATCTTTTCGCCATCTACAAGTTTACATAACAACTAATAAAATAAATCTGTTTAAGGTTACGGCGTCGGTATTCATTTTTTTCTTTTTTCTTTGTCTTCTTCATTAGTTGTATGTGCTCAGTTTTTCACTATCTCTTTCTACTTAGTGCCAGGTCCCAGAGTCTTATTTTTCTTAGTCATGTGTCATGTCAAAATTTGTAAAAACATAAAACGACCTAACACGCGCTTAGCAAGCCATGTAGATCTAGATTCCAGATCTTGGCGATAGTGAGAGTGAAAACTGAGGCCATACAACTAAAGAAGAAAACAAGAAAAAAAATTATACTTAACGCCGCTGTAACTTTAGACACATTGCCAAAATAATAATTTACAGTTTCCTTTTTTATTTTATTAGTTGTTATGTAAGCTTATAGATGGCGCAAAGATCTTCCAATGACCTTGCAACTTCAAGATGTCTTCCGTTGAAATCATCTATTCTCCACCATTTTTTATTTGAATAGTTGGTGAATAAATACATACAAATTTTATAGCATTTTGTTGCTAATTTAATAAATAGTAACTGGGATAATCAACCAGTATTTTAATATTATAATTAGAAAGGAATCATTTCGATGAAGAGGATTGGTATTATTTTCTAGTGATTTTATCTATTAGAACCATTAAATGTATGTCATAATATAAATATTCCCCTTCTAGTGTTGTAGTGGTTAACTTAGACTACGCCATTTTTTTATGTAAGAAAATTGAAAGACAAATATCTATGAATATGTATTATTGATTATACATTCATACGTAATCGACCAGGGTTTTGAAATAACTAAAAAGACATAACAAACAAGAGAATCCAATTATTATTCAAATGTGATCCTTCGGTGAGATAGAGTAAACTCAAATACAATCTATATCAAGTTTATTATTATATTAAAAGAAAATGAATGATTAGGGTTAGAAATATTATACAACGCACGTTTCTTATTATCATGTATTTGTTTTATATATTTCTTTTTTGTGTTGATTTTGAGTCAGCGCTAAAGCTGCTTCTTAAATTAATAGACTATAGTCTGTTTAAAAACCAGGAGGAGCGATTTGAATTTAAGTTGGCAATTCTGGAGACTTCTGATTGGTCAGATTGCAGCCAGTTTCACACATCACTTTTGCATTAACATCAGCTGATAACTGACATTATTGACACTTCTGACATTTTATTTATATTTTTAGTTCTGTTATTGCTTTCGGTTTTTGTTTGATCTCTTATCATTATTACTTAGTTTTTCACTCTATTTCTTTAAAAAACAGTTCTTTTCAGAACTTCGGTAAGCAATTGTATTGAATATCTGCGATTATGGATAATTCTACACCGAGTACTAGTAGAGATAGCAGTTCCTTGCGTAGTCCACCAAAACAGCGAAAACGTTTGAGTTTAGGCCATTTAAGTCTCGCAGAAAAACAGCACATAATAAATATGTACAAACAGGTGTTGGATGATAAACCAAAAACCAAAATTGTGGATGTTGTATCCAAAATTTCTCAAGCCGCCGGTAAGTTATACCTACTCATTACTTTGAAATTAAAAATGGTATTAAATACCCAAAATTTTTTACAGGGGTTGTAAAGTCAACAGTTTACCGAGTATTAAAAGAATACCGTAAAAGTGGAACCATATCTAGTCCAAAAAATATAGGTGGAAGACCCGGACTTCTAAAAACATTTGATGATGGGTTTAAAAATGCTGTTAGAAGATTGGTACATAATTTCTTTTTAAAAAATGAATTACCTACATTAAATAAAATTTCACAAGCATTGAAGAAACGTTTAGATTTGCCACAAATATCTCGGTCATCTTTATATACTTGAAACTTATTAACTTTAGGTAAGTTTGTAACTTTGAAAAGTCAAATGAAATGTTTATTTATTATATATATTTTTTAGATATTTGAAAAAAATCGTCAAAGTGTATTAATAGAACGTGATGATATCTGTAGATGGAGGTTATCATATTTACAATAAATCCTAACAATATAGAAAACAGGCCAATATTTTACTTAGATGAAACTTGGACTAATGAAGGTCATAGTAAGGGAAAACATGGGTGGACCAAAATGTAATCAGTAGACGTCAAGCATTTATTGAAGGTTTAACAATGGGCCTGAAAAGCCCGACAGGAAAGGGAAGACGCCTCATTATTTTACATGCTGGTTCTGAAGAAGGTTTTGTAAAAGATGCATTATTGGTCTTCGAAGGCGAAAAGACAGGAGATTACCATGAAGAAATGAATTCTGAAGTATTTGAGAATTGGTTTTTTACTTTTTTGACAAAAATACCTGTTGATGCTGTAATTGTGATGGATAATGCATCATATCATAGCCGAAAAGTTGAGAAAATTCCCTCCTCGTCATCAAGAAAAGCTGAAATGCAGGAGTGGTTACATATGAAAAATATTAAATTTGATTTAAATATGAAGAGGTGTCAACTTTTACACCTAATTGGGCAACATAAAGATGCACATAATTTGTATGTTGTCGATGAAATGGCAAAAGAAGCCAATAAAGTTGTTTTGCGATTGCCCCCATACCACTGCGAGTTAAATCTGATAGAATTGATATGGGCACAAATAAAGAATGAGGTGGCAGCTAAAAATACAACTTTTAAGTTAGCAGATGTGAAAGGCCTTTTATTACAAGCTATTGGAAATGTAACGCCTACAAATTAGCATAAGTGTACAACATGTGATTAAGGAAGAAGATAAAATGAACACATCAGATGGAATAATGGATGACATGATAGAGCCCTTAATAATAACTGCCAACACTGGAAGCTCAGACGAAATGGAATCTTTTGAATCCGAATCGTCTGATGTTGATTAATATATTGAGTACCTGGTGTTTTTTCTTTGTTTCTGTGTAAATGTCAAGATGAACTTTGGGTTTTTACTTAATATGTTGTATAGACACTACTTATGTATTTGTTCTGTTTGTGTTTTGCAAACTTATTATTAATTAAAATATTATAGCAAATTTCTAAAATAAAGATAACTACTATTCATGTTGTTTTTTTAATTCAAATTTAAAAAAAAAAAAACTTTACAAAACTGTACATTGTAGTACATAATATAAATTGGTCAACATTGCTTCTTGGTGTTCTAGTTAAACAAAAAAACAAATTTGTTAGTTTTAAAAATTGAGGAATTTACCTAAATGATTAAACTGTAAGTGAATATTCAAGTAATTTTTATTTATTAGAAAACAAAACCATTCACAAAATTGTCACAATAAATACATAGGTAGGTATAAATAAAATACTTTAAATTAAAAAATATACTCGTAAAATCAAATCCTGACTCATAAACTTTATAGGTCTGTAAGCTTTTGAATATCTTCACCCAGCGAGCACAAAACGATCTATGAATGTAACAGCTACTTCCCCATAAAACATTGAACCCATGTGATGTACTTTTAATGTTAAAGTAACCAAACAAAAATTTAAAATAAAAGGCTTACACACAGTTTTTTAAAACCACAACCAATGTTGAAATGTTTTAAGAGTTTTTACATTCACAAGTTCTAGATGATATACATAGGTGTATTATTCTAAACAATCACTATATTCTACTTATCAGAGTCATTACTATACTCTATTTACCAGGACCATATCAATGAATTTTTTAAAAAGATGTTTTAGCAGGAAATATAATCTTATATATTTGATAAAAACCGAAGTACCTACCTATATACTCTTTTTATTAAAACACAACTCACTTAATTCTTGAACATTTATTTATTTATTTATTTCTTAAACCCTTGAATTGAAGGATTTCTTAGAAGTAGCACGTTTACTTCGATATACACATTACATGTATGTAACAAACAAAATATTCAATATAAACGTCTAATATTAGGGCCAAATCACAAATAAATGTTGATATAAAAACGTCACATAATCGCCCAATTATGTTCTATGCACTTTAGTGTATTAACTATAAGTTAACACTAAATAAGCCACATATTCATATTACTCATGGGAGGAATTCCAGTCACTGTGTAATCCAGAGTAAAGAGTACTGTGTGGTAAAGGGGTCCAAGCCACTTATTAACTTTTACTTAAGTTTATACCTACAACAAATGTACCTATCATTGAAACGTAAACAGATCGTATTTTTATATTTTATACTAACCTGCATCTGAATATTCTATTAACATTTTCTTAAATATTCAATATCCATTTCAAAAAGATTAAAGTTATTCTCAAAAAGTCGATTTTCTAACAAAAATATATAATATACTTATATTTATATTTCTGATAACCTATAACATCAACAAAGTCAACAGCCATATTTAATTTCAATTTTCAATTAATTGACACTATTGACAGTTAGTTTTTGCCCAAGATCACAGAAATTTACTACCGTTGTCTGGGACCAATAAAAAGTTGACTCCTAGACATATTTATTTGTGTCTTGACCTCTAATTGGCCGTTCGCTGACTAGGACCAGTCGGACCGATAATGATAACTATTTTAGAGATTTTGAACGCGACTATTTCGGAACACGCTCTTTAGTAAATAATTTAGTTACTTTTAGTGGTGTGAGTAAGGCTTTTCGAATTACTCCTCCTGGTTTTTAAATAGACTATAGGTAGCAACAGTTTTGAGTTAGTTATTTTATTAAGGTTAATATACAGTGCGTTAACCAATATCAGGCGAAATAAAGAAGAGACGCCTAATTATATTTGGATGTGAGGGGTATAATTGGTTTAACCACACTTTATCGAAGATATTACTAGCCGTACTCGACAATGTATTATTTTAATTTTTCTACACCCTCATGGATATTAGCTATTCGACGCACAGACTGCAAAACGAAAAAGTATGCTATTACGTCAGAGTTGGGTAGTATCCGGATACTTCTGTATGTAAAACCAAGGTTATTATTTCTATAATAATTAAAAAGTATTTAAAAAAATAATCAACAATAATCGTATTTATTCAATTTTCATATTTTCTAAACAAAAAAAAAAACTAAAAAAAAAATAAAAAAAAAATAAAAAAAAAAACAAAAAAAAACAAAAAAAAATTCTGCCCCGCCAGGATTTGAACGCGGTCGAAAAATGGCAAAGTTGATAAGTTCGACGTCCTAACCACCTGAGCTTGTGTCAATTGAATGATCTAATCGGTTATGTATTTAACCAGAATAAAGAACAAACATTATTTTAAAATTATTTTAATAATAATTATTAAAGATAAATATCTATGATCTAATTTACAACAATTTCAATAATTTAACAATCATATCGATTTTAGTATTAATATGGACATTGCATAGTTCAAAATAGAAATGAGGTGTTTGACATTTTGTGACAACTACTGCGGAAAGTAACATATTCTCACTTGGGTGGAAAGTAAATTCTTATTCATACGCGTGTGATATAGGGCACTTTCCATAGGACTATATAGTGTGATATGTGTCACTTTCCTAAGTGGTCGTAGGAAAAATTTATTTATTTACCACAATCGTAACTGATTCAATCCATATTATCTCTATTAAAATATATAATCGAAATACTTTGAGCTACCTTGTATAATTAAAAATAAAATACGTATTTTTCAATATTACAATATTTAAGACACAATATTGCAATTGGGTTTTAGAATTTCGCATAAAATGTGTAAACAAAATACATTATTACCGCTTGAGAAATAAAAATCTAGTAAAGAATAGGAGAATAGATTCCTCTTAGTATCTATTTTGTTTAAAATCCATTTTTTTAAAAAATGGTATAATTAAAAAAAAAATATCTCGGAAAATCAGCTTAGATAAAAAAATGTAGCTATACATAAAAGAGAATATAGAATTTCGTGTAAAATATCTCTCTAAAATTTCTTTTAAATCGCTTGACAAATAAATATAAATAAAATCAGCGGGGTATTACTTCCATTTAATAAAAATATTAAAACTCCAGGGTTCGAAAATATCATGATGTTTATATAAATATCATATCGCATGATATATATCATTTTTAAAATTTAATTATTTAATTAAAAAATAGTATTGTTTCTTGCACAAACTATATTTTAAATTTTAACACAAACATATGAACAAGAACCTATATTTTAAACATCAAAACCGTTTATTCTAACTCAAATTAAAAAGAAAAATAATTAATAAAATAAACAGATTTAACATTATTTTATTAACATTAATATTTTAACACAAACACATATAATTCGCTAGTTATTATACTTTTATACCGGGGCGTATTAAGACATTTTCGGATGTTCAGAATAGTGGAAAACCATGGGCGAAGTTGTGTCATCAGATCTGGGGGGCTAAAGCCCTAGCCCTAGTCATATAATATATAATAGTTCTAGAGGTATACTGAAGTTAAGTAAAAAATCTGATGTGTCCAACACATGACTTTCCTATCTAGTTATTACAGGCTTTTTCCGTTTATTGTGTACAACCTATTGCAGCATCTCTATAAATGTTTAGAGGATAAACTAAATATATACATTGTCCACATACATCAACCGCAAAACATTTTTCTATAGATATTCATTGAAAATGAAAATACTGAAAAATTTAAATTTAGCACTTTTCCTACAATTTTTCCACTACGGTCCATTTAAAAAAAATCATGTATGAACAAATATTACAGAAATCGATATCGCAAACAACTTTTATTTCAACAATTTTCATAAAAATCAGAATTTTGCACATTTTGTCAAATTTCTCGAATACGGACCATTTCAGGAAATTTTTACATAAAGCAAAAATTATAGATAATAATATTAGAAGTAACTTTTATTTGAACAATTTTTTTCTCCAAACATAAATAACAGATATATTCCATAAAATATAAAAACGGCCTCCCATAAAGTACCCCCCCAGATGTTCCGACTTTGTCCAAAATCTAATCATTTCAAGTTTAAAATTTATTAATTTTTTCTTTATCCGTTTTTGAGTTTTCTTCAAATTTCGAAATTTACACATTTTCTCAAATATCTCGAATACGGTCCATTTTAGAGAAATTATCTATGGGATAAAAATTATAGAGAATTATATTACAAACAACTTTTGTTTGAACAATTTTTATAAAAAAAAATATTTTTTTACATTTTGTCAAATTTCTAGAATACGGACCATTTTAGGAAAATTTTGTATATAACAAAAATTATAGATAATATAATAAGAAGTAACTTTTATTTAAAGAATTTTCTTCCCCAAACGTAAATAACAGATATATTCCATAAAATATAAAAATGACCACCTATAAAGTACCCCCCCAGATGTTCCGACTCTGCCCAAAATCTAATCAGCTCATTAGACGCTGGAACAAAGCTTAAGTTTGAAATTTGGTGTTTTTCCGTGTATCGGTTCATGAGTTATGCGTTATACAGACACACACACACACACACACACACACACACACACACACACACACACACACACACACACACACACACACACACACACACACACACACACACACACACACACACACACACACACACACACACACACACACACACACACACACACACACACACACACACACACACACACACACACACACACACACACACACACACACACACACACACACACACACACACACACACACACACACACACACACACACACACACACACACACACACACACACACACACACACACACACACACACACACACACACACACACACACACACACACACACACACACACACACACACACACACACACACACACACACACACACACACACACACACACACACACACACACACACACACACACACACACACACACACACACACACACACACACACACACACACACACACACACACACACACACACACACACACACGCACACACACACACGCAGACACACACACGCAGACACACACACACGCAGACACACACACACACAGACACACACACACACAGACACACACACAGACACACACACAACACACACACACACA